>CM076573.1:323885034-324393841 GCA_034641835.2 Pinus albicaulis
CTACAAATTAAAGTACCCAAAATCCTGCAACAGAGAAAAACGCTAATCATGTGAGGAGTGTTATATGTCCAAAATATAAAAAGACCATCAGACCATATCAATAAACCAGCAACATAGACCAGCATCGCTAGTTTTGAAGGCAGAGTGATAAACATTTATCATTTTTTTTTCACAAGAGAACAAACTGTTTTGAATATATTATAAGGAAGTAAAACCTTCCATGAAAATAGTATTCATAAAGCGGATAAGAATGTGCAGAGACACAAATGCTGATATATGCCTGTTAATAAAACATTGCCTTTGACTTTGCTGGCACTCATCAAAATCAAAAATTAATAATCGCCATATGGGAAACCCGCGCCTTGAACATTTACGGGACCAAAAATTATTGCTGCAGGTCCGTTGATGCTAATATAATATAAAAGCAACCTAATTAAGTGGGCCACGAAGCAAGAAAAACAAATTAACCAAACTACTCCTCCGGTGGTTCCTCCACGATTCAGCACCATCCTTCAGAAGGTCCAAGATTGCTAGGTGCTACCTCCACATTCATGCCACGGCTCCCCTCCTGAAGGCCCGAATGCTGGCTAGATTTTTTCGAGCTTAGACCCACCAGACGGGTGCATTCTTCCTTCGTTTGGGCCTCCTCACAGAAAACCATAGTGACTGAAGCTGTGATTCATGGGCGGTTGAGAGAGAAATTAAAGGAAAATTGCACAGTGTGCGTCGTGGGAGAAGGTGAACTAGCGGTGGGGAAACGAGGAGTAGGGGAATCCATATGGTGGCCAGATCCTACAACCCAACCTCGCCCACTCCTAGTATTTAGATAGTGACCTGCGTAATAATCACTGGACTGGCCGGAAGATGACTCAGATGAGGGGCTAGAGGGAGCGCGCAGGGGTTGACCTCTAGTGCTCCCCCTGTAGCAACACATCCTTTGACGCAGGCGAGGCATAGGTGCAGTCTCAGCAGTGGGCACAAGAGGAGACAGAGAAGCAGAATTCCAAGAAACAGAGGAAGACAGACACAAACCAGACTAAGAGAAATGCAAATATGTAGCAAGATCTAAGCAACAGTTTAGCTGGCCACTTCTCCTTCTCATCATAGTGAGCAGGCAGTGTAACCCAGCAACCGTCTTGTCTGAAAAACCATAGTGAAACGCCATTTTATCGACCCGACTGCAATGCAATCGAAGGACGCCCGTCATAATTAATCTCTAATCATTAATGAGAGCCGAAGGCCGGATCATATTGGAGCATGCGGAATCGCTAACAGGAGTGGATGTCCGATCTTTAACAGTGTTAAAACTTAATTAATGCAGATTTGATGTGAAAACCTTGGAACTTAATTGATCAGTGTTAAAACTTAATGCGATTGATATGAAATCGCCACATCCATGTCCCATCACCTTAAACGCCATCGAATGCACCCGCAGCTGGGAGTAGGGAAAGTTTTGAATGAGGACACGTGGCAGAAATTGATTGGAGCGGATCTTTGTTTGGACCACTCGAGCAGTGGAAATCCGGACCCGAAAAAGATTAGGGCAAATTTGATAATAAATTCGCGTCACAACTCTCCCTCCGTACGCTAGCCCAACTTCGGACCCGAAAAATATTAGGGCGGAATTCATTTGGTTTTTGCGTCACAAAATTGGCCGACGTTAGCAGGCTATTTTGGAACGCGAATTTGGTTTGAATTATGGTTTATCGCCGTTTGAAGTCTGGCAGGCTCGACTTAAGAACAATTTTGTTTGATCCCATCTTATAAAATTTGTGTTGGTTTTCTTTGATAATACACATATTTATAATAAATCATGGGAATACCACACTAAAAATGTGGAAAATTTATATAAATTATTGAGAACAATCATTTTTATGTAAAAATATCCAAATGTGCTTTTGGGAAATAAGAATTCGAGTATTTGGTTCATATTTTTTTAAAGGAAGGAGTGAAGTTGGAGCCTCAAAAGATGCAAGTTATTACAAAATGACCTATTCCTAAGAAAATCAAGGTTCTTAGAAGATTTTTTAGACTTACATGATATTATTGATCATTTGTTAAGAATTATGCATGCATTTCAAGTCCACTCACATATCTCTTGAAGAAAATACCATTTATATGGAATGATGAACTTTGGCATTCTCTCTTTTAATGGATGCCATGTCTTCTACACCAACATCGGTTGCACCTACTTTTGGTAAAACATTCATAGTAGAGTGTGAGGCACTAGGACAAGGAATTTACGTAACATTAGCACAATAAAGGATATCATTGGCTTTTAAAAGCAAGGAATTCAAAGAAAATATTTGGTGAAATCTACGTATGAAAAATAAATGGAAGAAATATTACATGCAATAAAAAATGGGGATAGTATATCATTGGGAGGTCCTTTAAAGTCAAGATATACCATGATAGCATAAAGTATTTTTTGAAGCTATGGATTTCATTGGAAGATTAGCAAAAATGAGGAGAAAAAATGCAAAGTTTTAATTTTGAGATAATCTGCAAAAAGGGTAAGGAAAAATTAGTACATGATGCTCTTTCTAAAATAGAAGAGGCCTCAAATTTATATCCAATTACATTTTTTATTCCTAGGTGGTTAGAAGAAGCTTGCCATAATGGAAAAATGACAATAGTACTAAACAAAAACTAAAATTTATAAAGGATGGGATGAACTCTATGGAGCATTGGGAGTGAAAGAGAGATATACTTTGGTGCAAATGTAGAATATTTTTATGCACGCAAGCATATTTGAATAAACAAATATTTAGGGAGTCCCATGTCTCTCTGATGGTAGGATGCAGGGTTCCTTAAAACATCTCAAAGGATCAAAAAATATATTTTTGGAAGGAATGAAGAAAGATATTCAAAATTTTGTAAGAGAAGGTCAGGTTTGCATAATAAATAAAAGAGATATAGTAAAATCTCTAGGGTTACTTCAACCATTCCACATACATATTCAAAGACTAGAAGATATATCAATAGACTTTATTACAGGGTTACTGAAATATAAAGGTAAGTATTACATTTTTGTGGTCATTTATATAGACAAATTTTGCAGATTTTTTTTGTAGAGCTCAAAGTACATAAACAACAAGCCAAGTGGCAGAAGTGTCCGTGAAAGAAATTCATAGTCTTCATGGTTTTCCTAAAGTAATAGTAACAAGAAACTTTTGGAAATAATTATTTAATATGAGTGGAGAAACACTAGCTGCCATGAGTTCTACATATCAAATACAATCAAATGGTCAAACAAAAATAGTTAACAAATGTTTTTAAGGTTATCTACAATGTTACTCTTTAGAAAAGAAATCTTAATGGATGAAGTGGGTTCATCAAGGAAGAATGGTAATATGATACTACCTATCACACATCTACTAAAATTTCCCCATTTAAGGCCCTTTATGGATATCCAACTCCTAGTATCTCATACTTTTTGCAACATAAGTCCAAAGTATAGGAAACGGAGTCACATATAGAAGATACTAAAGAAACTTTGAAAATTATTAGAGAAAACCTTCAAATGACATGAAACATGATAAAACAAAAATGGGAACAACATTGAAGTGAAAGATAATTTGAGGGTAATTGGGTATTTTTTAGATTATAGCATTATAAGCAATCTTCATTCAAGAAAAAGAAGAATAAAGAATTAGCTCAAAAATGTTATGGCCCTAAATAATTATTCATAGGATTGCACAAGTAGTATAGAAGTTATATTTTCCTTCTTCTTGCATTCATAAGGTTTTTCATGTATCTTGCCTAAAAAAGGTTTTGGGAAAAAATATGCCAATGTAAATAGAACTTCCAAAATTAGAGGAAGAATGAAAGTTGATTCTTGAACCACAAAAAGTTATAGATAAACATTCTGTATCTCTTTGACATATAACCATTATGAAGTACCTAATCAAGTGGAAGAATATTCCTCTAGAAGAAGGTACATGGTAAAATGATTAATTCGTGATGAAATACCCACAGATAAAGGGTTCATTTGAAGTTTTGACAAAGGTTTTGTTATATGTTTTATATAACGCGCGGCGGAATAGTTTTATTGTTTGTTAAGGTCCCACACAATGATCAAATTTGAAGGGCAGGTCTGAATTTCAATTAGAAGGGCACATATCTATGTCGCCCTTCCATAATGAAAAGCTTTAAAAAAAAAAACTTTCAATTGACCACAATAAATTATTTTTACATTTCATTTTCAGAAAGACAAAACCATCAATATTTATATTAATAAAAGACTGTTACATATACAACAATGAAGAAGGCTCCATATTTCATTTCTTAAATATCTCATTGGCAATGTCAACATAAGTCTTGAAGACACTGTTATAAGAATTTGGATACATACCACAGGGATATAGGAGATTCTTATGTGTCAGATTGTGTAATGCAATTTTGACTTTGTCTCATAAGGAGCAACAACATGGAGGTCTGGATTTTTCTTATAGAAATTTATTATTATTATTTGAAACATTGTTTATAGATATGAAGACAACAATGAAATTATGAGCATGGTGGACAATTATTCAAGCTCATGATGCCAAACCATGATGATGTAAGTTTGGAATTTAACATTTTTACATGTTAAAGATGGGAATAAGAAAATCACCACAACTTAGTATTTAATTAATAATCATCCTGCTCACTTTTGAAAGCAGACCTATGGTCACCACATCTCTTCTCCTGGAATTTACTGTAATGAAGATCACTTATTGTAGAATAAGAGCATATTTTCCCAAAAATAACCTAGCCAAACATTTGATAATGCATCAAGATATCTTTCTTATGTCATATACATACATTCTATTTTTCTAAATCATGTCTTGGAAGTGTTGTTGTTGGAAATTGACCACTGTTTTGTTTCAACAAAGTCTTTCATTTCTAACATCCAATAAGGATGAAAAAGATAATGGTTTAAAACAACATAAATATTTGAAATTTTGTAAGAATTGTCTGGCACACTTTGAATATGAATTTTGAAGTCAAGTGCATGATGTTGTATAGGATCAAGTGTCATTTTGAATACCAAATGTTTCACAAGAAACTTCTCAACATGCTACCCTGCAGTAAGGATGAAATGACAATATTGCATCAACTATTTCCATAATAAAAGTGCACCTCGGCCATAAGACTAAACAACTACAAATGTTGTAGATCTAACAAGACCACACAATCAAAAGTATTCCACAAGGCCAATACTGTATGAAAAATGAAAAGGAGTTTGCAACCAAAAATACCTTAGGCAACTAATTCAATTAGATACACCAAACCATCAGCAAAAAGGAAAATCAGCCTACTCAAAAGGCAAGCGTTTACCTCCTTTGACAAAATTTTGAGTTCCGAAACAAGGGCCTTTATTGTCTTGTCAATGCCCCTAGTAATTTGAATTGGGTTTGCACCTGCTGCAACAACCTAAACAAAAAGGTTTCATTTCAAATTATTTTCCACAAATTTAAGATACAACCATTGTCAGTTTTGTATTTCCTAACAAGCTCATAAATTTTGACAAAAGAAACAAAATTTTTTAATACCTGATAGCAATTTTTTCACTCAAAAACTATCTTAGACTCAATAAACCCAACCCAAAACTAAAAAACCAAACACCATAAGACCCTACAAAAATGAATATATGATCTTAATCTAGTACCATCGACAAAAAGTTACCTTTACACCCTCACTTATTAAACCCTGTGCTGTTGAATTTTAACTTCAACTGCTGCAGCAGAAGGACGGATGCAGCAGCAATATTTTTTTTTGGAGGTTGCTTGCATGCCATCCAGAAATTTAATTCAGCATTTAAAATTCCTGCAAGTTTTTTTTGTAGACGGCCGCAGCCATATTTCTGTACAGGATTGTATTTAAACACAACAACCAACATTAACGCAATTCACCAACCAGAAATTAAACAAACAAAAATTTACCCCCCAGTTTTGTAAATTCAAAAGGAGGACACGTGGAGCATTAATATTGGATCGCATGAAATTGAAGGGAATCTAAAAACCTGAAAACCGGACCCGAATTTTTTATAAGGCAAATTGGATTGGGAATTCACGTTACAAATTAGGCAGACGTCAGCATCCCATTTTGGAACGTGAATTTGGTTTGAAATTCAATCTATTCAGACTTTTGAAGTCCGACGGAAAGGGTTCTTTAATGTTTTGATAGTTTAATTTTATGTATGCTTTAATATATAAATATGTTTTAAACATATGTTATATATATATCATATGCGAAATGAAAGGTGGGCCATAGAATTTAGTTTTAATTTTTTTTTTTTTAAAAGAGGGTTTATTATAATATGTTTTATATGTTAGAGCATATAAAAATAAAAAGGACAAGAAATTTTGGTAGTTTTTTTATAGACAGTACGTAAATTTTTTATTACACAGCAGTGTGTAAAAAGTGAAAGAATGAGTGTAACTTTTTAAGTGTGTATGCACAGCAGTGCGAAAGTGAAAAACAAAACAGAGTGTTTTAGAGACAGAGTATGTTTGTCTTGAACAGACAATGAGTCGGTTTTATGCACTGCGTTTTGTAGCAGTCATAATTTTGTAATCCCTCTCAGTGAGGAATAAGTGTAATAGTTTTTTTTTGAGTTATTGAAGGGAATATAAGTTTGTTTTCAAAGTATTGAAACTCTGTCTCCTGTCAAAGAAATTTTAATTTCCTTTGCGTTAAAGGAAGGGAGATTTATTCTCTGTTCATTGTTATGGAATTTTTCAATATTCCAACATGTGCAAGAACAACAGATGTTGTGGTTCCATCCCCCCCTAAATCATTTTTCTTTGCCGCAGCTTGCCTTACCAACTTGGCCCCAATATTTTCAACTGGGTCCTCTAATTCAACCAATAAAAAGGCCAAAACCATAGCATTGAGATACATTTCATTACATTGTCAATAACAATAAAATTTGACTCAACCATAACCCTTTCCTTTTATTGTTGTGAAAATATTTATGCATTACTCTAATGTGGCTAGTCCATAGGCCAAGTAGACCACTGGGTAACAAATATGTTTCCTTTCACCTTTTAGTTTTCAAATTATGCCTACCAAATATAAGACATTTAAGAGGGGAAACTAATACAACGTTAAAAAGAAAACCAGAGCACACATCTACAAATTACCTCCTTAGCTACTGTCACACCATCATTAACTATTTTCGGAGAACCATGCTTGCTCTCCAAGACAAAATTTTGCCCTTCGCCCCAAGGGTGACTCCAACAAGATCAACAAGTTTGTTCACACCGCCTACAAGACAAATTGACAATGCTTTCAGTAAGTGTGAAATCAAATGCCAGACCATATGCCAAAACAACCCTCCATGAAAAATTAAAATAACACATTAAAATCAAATATAAGTGTACAAGGAAAGATCCACCGCAGTGAAGTTTCACATGCAGGTGACCTTCCTTTAAACATAATTTTTTCTCTGACCTGCAATTTTTTTGTCACTGAGCCATCCTTGTTGAAGTACAACTCCTTTTCCATAGCTCTTGTATTAACTACCTTCTCTCTCTCGCGTAATCTCAGAGTCCCTCTTCTGCTTGAGCGATTAAAGGAAATGGGTGAAAAAACTGAAAGAGAAGACAATTGTCTGCCATAATTATCAAACATTGCACCCAACTTCTTCCCCTTTCCATTGTTACCCAATGAGGTAGATGTGGAAATTGTTTTCATACCGCCCAAAGCAGAGGCCATCTTCTCTTATGCTGAATATAGAATTACAAGATCTTCATATTAGTATGAACCTTAAAAAACATGACTCCCATTGCTAAAAACCACTTTTAAGTTGTAACAGGCAAACTAAACAACTATCGCAACTTTTGGCAACTTCTGGAGCATTAAGAGAGAGAAAACCAAACAGAAATACAGCCACAATCCTCATTTTAATGAGACCGGACTATATATTTGCATTAAGATAATAGAAAGAAATCATGACTATATTAAGGCCAGCACAAAACAATCTTTAACCAGTGTCTCTCGCGACCTTCAGGTTGCCATGCTGGAGGTTGCATATTTTTAATTTAAATTCTTGACCTCTCGTGCCCATCTATGAATGCATCCAATGGGATATCTACATCAAATGCTCCTTTATATCCCCAAAAACAAATTCCCTACTACAAGAGCACTAGTATTGATGGATCACCCCACACCATCCCACCCACTAGAAACGGTGAAAAGGGAAACCCGAGAAAACTTCTGAAATATCTCAAGATGACTATATGGGTGGTTCTTATGAATCAACCAACCATTCAGAACATGCTCATCAATCCAAACCATGAGTATTATGTGACGATATTCAAGCAGGAACTGAATCAGATTTCTGAAGCTATGTTAGAGAAACGCTAAACTCTCACTGAAAATAGGTGAAATGTGGCACCACTCAGAGATTTACATGTACCAATTGGTAAAAGTGGTAGACAATTGGAATGCTCAAACAACGAGGTGATGCAGGAATGACATGAGGGAGAAAATATCAGAAAAGCCCCAAATCTGGAGAACTAAAGCTCATCACCAACCTGAGATTGACAACTTTACATGATGTAACCTATGAAATCGTAAATGGAGAAATCATAGTAACAATAAAGTAAACTATGTAACAATAAAGTCAGATTCATCCTGGGAGTGGTAATGGGAGAAATCATAGTGAACAACAGGAAACATGCATAGTTGCTTACAATCAAATAGATGAGAAAACACATACAAAAAACCTAGATAATAATCGTGAACAAGCTTAATATTGAATTATGAACTGTAAAGGAACTTACAAAATGTGACATTACGAACCTGGTCAAGCGCACAAGAAAAAATATCCTGGACATGACCCTGGTTGACAAGTTGTATTGCTCCTGATGCAAGAGGATTTGTACCTGCACTGCCAAGTCAATCAAAATCCATCATTATCTATACAATAAATACAAGTAATTGATGTAGTATTTTTTACTCTAAGATGCATTCTTATGATAATGTTAAAACATATGTTGAAAATGTCAAAACATACTTGAATAAGCTCCTCTTCGTTTCAAGAACAATTTATTGGAGTCGCATGAACTTGGAACAAGCCTCCCACGATCTGAAAGAGTAGCAACTAAGTCAACAGTGACTTTTTTGTTGCTACGCTGGATGAAGGGAGGTTTGCTCCAAGATTAAATCGCTCTAATAAATTATTCTCTACTAAACAGGGCCAACCACGTGAAGGTGGAAGCTCTTATGGCCCCTCCCCCCCCCCTCACATCACTCTCAATTCTCCAATACCCAATCTATATTTCATTTTTTACTTTCATGAGCATAAAAAAATATATTCAATAACTAATAAAAAAACAATTCAACAAAAAGTACGCAAGGAAACATTGCAATTAATGCTTGACATAAAAATAGTATGATAAATGAGTTTTTATATAACGCAAAAAACGTTCCAAGTATGGTAACGTTTGTCTTATAATAATACAATATTTTACATTATCAAATTTTCTTTTTCTTCTTCCTATTTCTGAAGCTCCTAATTACATCATCAATATCATCGTGCTCTGCTCCTGTTTCGTGCCTTTCGACCCGCACTGCTGACCTAGTTGCGTATTCACGATGTCTGGGCTCATCCAGTGACGGGGCATCGCCTACAAAAACAGATAATATTAAATTTTAATTGTCAGTTTTTAAATATCATTGAAATAGTTCGGTAATATTAATAAAAAAAATTGCAATGAGATTATTTACCTGGTGCACCAGTTGTCGACGCTGACCTAGTTGTGTAGTCACGATGTCTGGTCTCATCCAGTGACGGGGCATCGCCTACAAAAACAGATAATATTAAATTTTAATTGTCAGTTTTTAAATATCATTGAACTGGTTCGGTAATATTAATAAAAAAAATTGCAATGAGATTATTTACCTGGTGCACCAGTTGTCGCCGCTGACCTAGTTGCGTAGTCACGATGTCTGGTCTCATCCAGTGACGGGGCATCGCCTACAAAAAAAGATAATATTAAATTTTAATTGTCAGTTTTTAAATATCATTGAACTAGTTCGGTAATATTAATAAAAAAAATTGCAATGATATTATTTACCTAGTGCACCAGTTGTCGCCGTTGGGACTGTTGCCCTGTCTTCCTCTCTGGTGGTAAGATCCTCAAGGGAAACATTCTCTGTCATTTAAACAAAAAATGTTATAAGGACAACCATCAAGGTATAATTAGAAAAAATTATAAGTGGAAATTAATTACCATCACGGCCCTCACTGATAGTAGCATTGTCGGCCTGGTCCCCACTACAATGATCAGGTTGCACATGAGGATCATCTACATCTGGCTCTAAAACTGGGTTATTTGCCTCGTCGGTAGTGCTGCTCCCCTGATTTAAACAAAGTTGTTAGACATTGAATTTATGGACGAAAACAAACATATTGAAAGGTTAATGTTTTACCTTATCAGGCATTCTGGATCTTGGGACCTGCCCCAAGCTTCTGCGACGTTCAACTACGGCTTGATAGCCGAAATGGAAAGTGATATTTTTATCTTCCTCTATAGTTTCTGTTCCGAAGTCATCACCCTACATTACATATGATTGTGTATTTTTAATCATATTTGATAGGATTACAAAAACGTTGGAAGGCGATACAATTAATTATAAGATGTTTAGCTACTTAATTACAATTTTTGCAGCTAATTTCAAGTAGCCGCCCTGGCCTAGCTTGTGATGGCCCTTTTTTTCAATCCTAGCTTTGGTTTCCTTTGAGGTGTCAGGCAACCTAGCATCAAAATATTAAAGTCAGATATGACGTAGTACACTTTTATTTTAGACATAGAGAAAATTAAAGCTATTGAATTAAAGTTGTAATTTACCTTGCGGGTCCAGTTGGCATTTTTCCTTCTTTCTTTGCCCTTTTCTCTTTTCCGTCATGGATGAGTGCTCTCCACCTGCCTTCCTGGGAACCGGTGAGGATGCTATGTATCTAGGTTGAAATCTGTGTCTGATGGTGTCCCTGTGTATATTCTACCATTCTCCTGCCACTGAGTCGCTGTTCGTCAAATGTGCTCGACTCCCAAAAGGGCTTCAGACAATCTAGAAGTTCTTTTCAAAGCTGAATTCGGGAATTCCACCAGGTGTATGGTTACTAAAAATTACCAGTCTTACGTCCTCCAAAACCTCAGAGAACTCATTGTTTCACATGTGAAAAAGAAGATATTATCATTAATTTAAAAATAAAAATCATAATAAATATGTTTTAGATAAAGTACATGAAATAGTTAAAATATTAAAATTTACCTGGGAGTTGTACGTGCTTTATAGGGACACCTTCATCGTTCACCAAAAACGTGCCATTAATGGTCCCTGTGGAGCTGACACGTGTAGCTCCAGGAAACACAATAATGTAGTTGGCCATATCAGCCTCATCATTTCCAACACGTTCAGCGGTTGGCTGGGTGTCTGCTTGGGCAGGGTGTGTTTCTTGGCTGGCACCTAAAGGAGTAGAAGGTGTACGAGAGGGTTTCTGGGAAATATCTTTCCCTTCTTTCCCACTACCACCAACACCGGGTTTAGAAAGTGCTAGAAAACGCTACATACAAAAGAACTTTTTGTTAGTTTAGTCAATTTAAAAATTAAAAATCAAACTATCACAATTCATCTCATGCAGAACAAAAAAAATATCATTTTGAATTTTTATTATTACCTGATATGTTTCTAGCTGGCTCATAAGTTTTTTTATCATCTCTTCTGTTTCAAGTGTTTGAGGCGCGTCTATCAAAGTATTAAATTCCGACCTTGCATCTCGTGCCTTTTTTCGAAACAAGAACACTAGAGATAGGGATGAAGAAAGCTCTTCCTCAAAGAGGGAATCATCAGGCATACCATGGCTAGGTGTCTGCATATTTGAAAAGAATTAATATTATTTCAATTATGTAAATAACTAAAATACCTGAAGATAGAGCAATTTTGGCACTTTACATGTTCTTCCACTGGCCTCTTTCCACGATCATCCCATCTCGGGGTTGTTCCTGTACTGCCCTGATCAGTCTGCCACATTGCAATAAAATTATAAATGTAAAAACTTGAAAAAAATATCTAACTTGAAAACACAAAATGAAAACTGAAATAATTTCTAATAAGACACTGGAAGACAGAGTTAGAGTTTCAAATATGCCTTGCATTGAATTCAATCCTGGAAACATGTCATTGCACATTAAGGCACCCAAACAAGAGACGAGTTGACAAAGAAGACCTTATTGAATATATTGTTGGAGCAACTTCTAGTAAACTTGTTGTGAAGACCTTGAGGACATTTTTGGAGCAACATTGTTGAAGCTGATGGTATAGTATTGTTGGAGACGATCTTGAAGGGCCTTGAAGTGAAGCTTTTGGAGCAACTACTGAAAAATCCTTAGAGAATTTAAGTAAGGCACTTTCTATCTTCCATCACCTTTTTCCTTTCAATATCCTTTAAACGATTTTGTTGATATTTAATGTTTGAAACTATGTTGCCAAGAAACGTGGGTTCAGGGACGGGGACGGGGACGACATTTTTTGAAACCGGGTGCGTGGGTTCGTCTGGGTATTTTTATATTAATATATATTATAATTTATATATCATATATAATACTATATTTTATAAATTATAAATTTAATGACACTAATATAGTAATTTGTAAATTACTAATAATTTATAAACTTTAAACTTTAAATATTTAAACATGCACATCATTCAACATTCAAGTTTCAACATTCACATGTGACATTTGTCATTGAAATTTCAAAATTTCTAGTTTGATAATATCATGATTCATATATGATATCAAGTGCACATTTGAGCTCAGTTTACATATTAATAAATTATAATAAATTAGAATCATGATTCAAAATTTCAAAATATATGTCCATTTTCATACTAAATTCAAAATTTGCCTCAAGGCATCTCCAAATGGCAAACTGTAAACATGAACTAGGAAATTTTGATATACTAAAATAAAAATAGCTAAAGCCTAATAGTGAGCAATGGCTTCCTCAAGCCATATCATCAGCATCCATGTCATCAGCATCACTTAGATCTTCATTTAGCATGCTCTCCAAGTAGGAATCACTCTCATCTTGAGGCTCTGGCTCATCCATAGAAATTTGAGGATGGATGCTTGTGGTAAGTCTATGCTTTCACTGGGTAAGTTATGAACTTATGATTCATGGATAGGTAGATATGTTTTAAGGTTTAAATTTTTTTTTTTTTAAGTTTTAACTTCCCCCCTTATAATTGACTATAGCCTATGGGGTTGGATAGGCTACTTTGTCCTCCCTTGGGCAATTTAATTATAAGAGAACATTACAATTGGAATAATGTTCACTTCCACTATTGTTTTGTATAATATTTCATATTAGTCCCAAGGCAGAAAATTCATAGAATTAAGATCCAGGAAACCTCTGGTTAAGAGATTAAATTTCTGTTACATTTAAAGTCAAAGCCGGCAGAAATTTCTTCACCAGTAACTACTCTATCTAAGCCATGCCTAGTATGATAGATATGCTATTTGTCCAGTTTTGCATCATAGTCATAGTAGCTACAACACCTTTTGTGTGAACAAATAATCCCTCTTGGAAATTAGGCTGTGTATGTCCAGATTGTATTCAATCAACCCCATGCCAATAAACCTGTAGGAAGCATTTTATACATCTACTATAACAGAGCTGTAACTTTAATGTCTAAGACTTCTTTACCATTAAAAAATAGACATGTTTATTTCTGAGGTTTGATATTTCTAAATATGCCAGACCAATTCATCCAAATAGCATACCAATTCATTTGAATCATTTAAGTTTTAACTCTTAAGTTTTAAAATTTAATTGTAATTAGTATGTTTTAAAAAATAGTTAGATTTCTAATTTATTAAATTATTTTTAATTCTAATTTATTAAATTATTTTTAATTTAATTTTAATATTTATTAAAATTTAATTAAAATTTTTAAATTTTAATCATTTAAAATATATATATATATATATTTGAGGAAATTATTCATGAAGAACCCGAAGAACCCGAAATTTGGGTTTTAAGTACCCAAACCATGGGTTCTTCGTACCCAAAGAACCCGAATTTTTTTTCGAAGAACCCGGTTCTTCACAGAAGAACCTGGTTCGTTTGGGTTCTTCTGAGAAGAACCCATACCCGAATCCGGTACTTGGATGCGGGAACCCGGTGCGGGTTCGAGAACCCCACCCCCGGGTGCGGGAACCCCTGCAACGTAGGTTTGAAATCACGTTATAATTCCTTGATTATATGTGTTTGGGGACTTTCCCTTTGAAATTACCCAAAAATACCCTGGAAATTTTATCTTCAGGATGCATGTCTGACCCTACTATTCAATATTTTGATTAATAGTAGTAAACATAGAGAGTTAGGGGGCTCTTGACTTGGTTTGGTTGGGCCATTAGATCCCTAACATCTACTAGGGAGAACCCCCCTTGAGTTGGAGGAGAGCTAGCCCGAAGTGAAAAGAGGTTGGTGAGGTGACAATGGGGCTATTGAATTACACATGGTATCACTCTTTAGCTTTAGGACTTTATCTTGAGAAGTGCGAGATTTTGCTATATCAATTCTCAAATTGTTTACAACACTATTGTTAAGAACTAATAAGAAGTGATGTTGAGGGGTTTTTGGGTATAAGAAACAATACCATTTAAAAACTAGGGTTCTCGGTCCTTGGCATTCCTTCACCTGGGCCTAGGGGCACACTAGAATAATTTCACACTAAACCATGCAAACTTAAAAGTAACTTAACAGATCCATAAAGTAATAATAATCATAATTCCTAATTTCCTATTGTACGATATGATACAAATTATTCAAACATGAAGCAATGAAGACATGCAATGTCTGAATTTCAAGATTGATGAACTAATACAAGAAGTTAGAAACTACAACTTTGATTCAATACTCTGTCTCCTAACTCCAGGAAGGAATCTAGTTTGTAGTACAGAACATGAATCGTGTATTATCAATTCTTAATTGACAACAACTAAAGGTCATCTACCTCATCAATTCCTTCCCATTTTGTGTTTTTATGTTATATTCCTTATAAAAGTGTCAAATTTCTCTCAAAGTAAGCAACCACTGAATAAAATAAAAATAGTTGAGATATGATTGAGAAATGGTCATTTATTTCTTGAAAGGATCTTCACAATTTCTTTGGTTGTTTTTCATCTCAAGAAACAAGAAATGACCTAAGAAACTATCATGATGTAATATAAGAAACAATACAGTGCAATGGCAATTTTCAAAGCCAAATGATGTCCATTGAGGACATGCCCTTTATTTGGTTCCTGTTTCATAGGAGTTTCGGGTAGAAATGGAACTTTGTTGTACCATTTCCAGTAGTAAAAAGGGAAAACCTTCTTTTTCCATGGGAAACAATTTACCTTTCCTTTTTCAAGATAATCTAAATCACAAAAAATATGAACTATACTGCACACATTCTTGGATAATGTGAAAGTGGAAAAGGAATACCCTACACAAGTGATGCACACATGTACATTTGAACACTAATAGATTTTTGTAGTTGAAATGCATTGCTTGTTTTCATTTAAATGTAGGGTTTTTAAAGCAGGGAGAAATAATGGCTGCCAAATTAATAAGCGTTTCTTTGGGAAAAATTTAAATCTTGTATTGGGTGATAAAGATAATAGAGGGTATTGAATCTTGATTCTTGACATCTAGAGAGAACCCTACATCCTAACACAATCCAATGGAATTGACCAAAAAAACCCAATAGAGTCAACCCTACTATAGGAGGAAGGGCCTGCAGTAAGAACTTACCATTTTGCAAGAGCTGAGCGAATGCTATTACGGGCGAGGACGAATGCGGCGAATGATGTTGCAAAGGCTCGGGAGTGAATGTGAAAAACCAGTACTGTTCCACACCAAACTGAAATGATCGAAGCGAATCTTTGATGCAGAGAGCGAGGTAAATCTTCATTTGCAGAGTTGAGCGAATGCTGAGGGAAAATGATGTTCTACAAGAGCTGAGGGTGAATGTTGAGGGCGAATGTTGTTCTGCAAGAGCAGAGGGTGAATGCGCGCGTGATATCAGACGTTAATGTAGCTATTGCGATGGATATAAGTTTCGTATTTTTAATAAAATAATTTTTATGTAGCGCACATATAAGTTTCGTATTTTTATGTAGTGCGCATATAAGTGTCGTTATACCGACGGCGGACAAAGCATCGCTATTGCGATGGATGCCTCCAAATGTTGCAATTGCGACACTTGGACATTGTGTTGTAATTGCGACGTTTGGAAGCAGACATCGCAATAACGATGCTTTGGGGCATAGTGTCGCAATTGCGACGTCTTCCTCCAAATGTCGCAATTGTGACACTTTGTCTAAGTGTCGCAATTGCGACACTTTTCTCTAAACATCGGTATAGCGATGGTTTCGGGCGGGATTGAAAAAATTTGGTGAAATTTCCGACATTTGGTCAAAAGTGTCGGAATTTCCCCCAAATGTACTAGTGAAGGTTAAACATAGAAAGTATACTCCATATCATCCACAAGAAAATGTTAAGTGGAGTCCACAAATAAAGTGAGGAAATCCTCACAAAGGCTGACACATCTACATAGGAAAGTTAGGCGAGATAGAGCTATAAAGCCTTATGGGCCTACCAGACTACATGGAGGAATACAACAGGACATACTCCCTATGAACTTGTTTATGGGAATCAAGTTTTATTTCCCATATAATTTCATATCAAAACCTTCAAGATAGCAGTCAGATTAGGACTTAATTTATCAGAAGCCCAAAAGCACATAGTGGAACAAATTAATGAGCTTGATGAGATTAGATAAGATGCAGTTCAAAGAACCAGTCTAATCCAACAACAAAGGTCTAGATGGCATGATAAGCACAAAAAATAAAGAAAGTTTCAAGTAGGATATTGGGCACTTTTGTTCGATTCAAAGTTCAAAGACTTCCAAGGAAAATTTCAGACCCATTGGCATGGGTCTTATGAGATCAAAAAAGTCTTTGACAATGGAGCAGTCAGGATAAGGACAATTGATGAAAAAAAGGTACCTCTTCTTGTGAATGGACATTGATTAAAATTCTATCATAAGCCAATTAAAAAGGAGGAATTTATCAAAAAAATTCAAGACAATACTGATATGAAGTTGGTGAAGAAGAATCCTTCTTCTTCTCCAACTTAGTCTTCTTTTAATATATATATATATATATATATATATATTATTCAAACAAAAATATTAATAATAATAATAATAATTGTATAAGCATGAAAACCAATCAATTATTTGCATCCTTATACAGAAAATAAAAGATGAAAATCAGAGTTCTGACATCTTATATTTTCTCCCATTCTAAAAAAATACCAAATTCTTTATTCCCTTTCTTTCTTTGAAGTAATAAAAGAAGTAGCTACAGAATTGCTACAATTCTGCGGCCCTCATGAAATTTTGCAGATGCCATCACATTCTGCAACTCTGTTACATTTTCTTACAACCTACTGAAGCAAACATATTGAACAGAAGCAATTGAGGACTCCATTTAAGATCATGTTGAAAGGATACCTGAAGAATCAACACAAAGAAAAGAGAAACACAGGTTAGTTCCAAGGTATGTTACAAAAATTTATTTAAATAATAAGATAAAAAAAATTAGTATATATAATATAGATGATCATATGCTACCACCTCAATATGTCATCATTAGAATTGATTGTATTCAGATTCACATCACAATTTTATAATCTGACCACAACATTCGTATCATATCTCATAATAATCTTGACCGATTTTCCCATTAATGATTAATGGTCATATCTTACTTCCATAACCCACTCGTCCACATTCCTAAACCCTCTCCGAATATCTATTTCACCTATACTTCTCTACAAAACCTCGACATCCTTAACTCAAAGCCGCAACCTCAATTCACTCGATCAAAGAAGAACAATTATGAATGTGAAACTCCTCACGATAGAGACATGGGTCTGATAGTGAGAATTAAACCTGTAGGAGAGAAATTCATGGAGGGTTATCCTCAGGTAAAGGAAATGTTGTAGAAGGTGCAATCACTCTGGTTTATAGATAATTTCGATGGGTTTCATAAGGAGGTCACCAATTCGTTTACAAGATATTTCGACGGGACAAAGGTCGAAATTGGAGATATAAAATTCTCAGTGATAGAAGCCTTTGTGATTGAAGCTACAAACTCCTGAAAACTAGCGAGAGATGGTTCAAGAATAAGGGAATTCACAGTGAAGAATGGAAAGTTTTTCTGAAGAATCCAAGTGTGGAATTAAGGAATTCCCAGTTCAGCACTCCAGAAAAAATAGAGAAATATGCTTTTAATTTTACAAAATTTTGTTACTTGCGAGGTTAGATTTGGCTATATGTTTTTTTATCATGCCCGATTGTTAATGAAGTTTTTGGAGGATGGAGAAATAAACCTCCCATACTTCCTGCTGAACAGTCTAAAGAAAATGTCAGCAAACATGCAGAAAAGATTCCAATTCATAGGCAATACCATGCACCATCATGGACTGATAAATATGCTTATTGAATTCCATCTAAAGAGTGTAGGAGACTCATGGAAAATTTTTCTAATCAGAAATCGCTTTCAAGATGAAGTACCATAACAAACTAAGGATGAAAAAACCATAAAAAGTAGAAGGAGAAAGGTTGATACATGCATCGAGAAGAAATCCTCACTTCAACCACAACAACAAGAAGAAGAACTCACCATTGCAGAATTAATGAAAAATAAGAAACAAAGTGGAGTAAAAAAGAGAGGCAATCTAGAGAAAAGGGGGAAAGTTACAAGTTTAGAAGATTCAAACCCTCCACAGCCAAGGAGAAGCTCTAGAATTCGTAAACCCTTGAAGAAGACACTGTCACAGGAGGAAGAATTTTTTAATTTGGATGAAGAACCCCAAGTGCCATCACCCATCACTATCTCTCCTGCACACATTCCTATACACTCTCCTATACATAGTCCTATACACAGTCCAAGCAGGAAATCCCCAGAAATTGACCCAGCACAACAAGAGATATATGACTATGTTGAGTCATTGGAGAAAAGACATGCAGAAGTAAATCCAAGTATGAAAGAGCAGCCTATCGGTCCCCAAGAACCTCTGGTAAACACCCTCAAGCAAGAAATTTATGAGTTGGATATACTGAACATGCACATTAAACAAGAAAATGAAACCCTGAAAGAACATAATCACTTGGAGAAGGTCATCAATGATAACACTATCTTAGATTTAGGCTCGTGGTATAAAAATAATACGAAACTAAAGAAAAATAACAAATCTCTAAACAGGAAAATCATCAGCCAGTACAAACTCCTTATGAGGAAACCTAGAATGGAAATCACTTCATGGAAAGGAAAGAAGAGGAATTTGGATGTATTGGAAAAGGTATCAGAACAAATGAAATAGGAGGTGAAGGCTCACAATTTTGGGAGTTACATGAGGACATGTAATGGTCTCTTAGTGGGGATATGTTGAACCTCAAAATTGTTCTTATTTTGACACCCTTCTTCATCATTTCCTCCTCCCTTTTCACAAACTCATGACTCTGATAGCGCTAGAGTCACATAGGTAAGAATAGGGTAAAACTCAAGGCAACATCAAACCAAGCTCGGCCCTCGTAGGGCTAGGAGAGGGCTCTCTCCGGGTCTATCTCGGCAAAAGGTCTTCAAAGGGGCTGAGATGACCTATAATAGATACTGATTTTAGGCTAGTAAATAGATAGGAAGGTTTGATTTTGATTTTTTGGGTTTTTTGTTGGAAAAATGGGAATGGCAATTTTGGGCTTGGGGATGAGGCCAGATCTTCGCAGAATTCGAATTGGGGCAAGGTAGGCAGTAGTCTTGATGCTTTGGATTATGTGTATGGATGGATCAGAATGATAAGGAGCTGAAGAGGGCAAGGGAGAACAAGGATCCTCTCCAAACTGGCGAAAACATATAAAACTAAACAAATTTAAAGGCAGAGCACTGGAATCAATGGATTCTACCTCATTTACTCATTCATTTAGTTTCAGAAGAAAAAGAAGGGAATGGCATACATTAAACATTAAAGAACTTACAAATAACTGAGAGAACACACCATCAAAACTGAAAGCCACAAGAATCCCAACAGGTGCTGCAAAACCTTTGATCTTTCCTTAGCCAAAATGCAGAAAATATGTACAATAGTGTGCCAAACTTTTCCCAAGAGTCCAACCCTGAAAGTGTCTCAGAAAATACAATAAATAGACAAGTATAACCCCTTCCCATGCCTCTAAGGGTCGAGATCATGCTTCTAGGAGCAGTTTGAACCAATTCTAAACAAAGAGCTAAAATCTAGGCAGCCAAACAACTTGCCTCTATAAGCTAGGAAACTGATCCATTCACTTGATTTTCACTTTTTTGTGAATGAATCATCTAGAACAAGTAAATACATGCCAAAATTACATCATGGTTACCAAATTACATCAAGCTAGATCAAAAATTACATCAACAGGTGAAACTCGTCAAAACTGGGTGAATTTCTGAGCTGAAGAGTGAAAATGAGGCAAAATTTCTCTATGCGCCGGGCCACTTTGAGCCTATTTTTGGGGCACTTCTTGAAGTCCAAATTGAGCTCATGATAGCTCGTTGGAAAGCCCTGGATGTCTGCTATCCAACCCAAGTGGAATTTTTCAATTTGGAGTTCATTTTCCCCTCCAAAACTACAATCTCCCAAGACTACTTCCTGCAAGTGCAAAAGGTGGCAGAAAGGTGATTTTCAAGGTGTTTTTGGCCCTTTAGACCATCCAGAATTTGATGAAATCTCTCGTCCATTCCTGAGCATGCATAAATTTCCATAAAAAACCCAAAAATATCAATTTTTCCTCCTGAAGATGTCCCAAACATAAGCGCGCGTCGGGTGGCGCGACGCGTAGAGCAGAAAAACCTGTTTTACAACCAAAAATTTCAAAATGACAAAAATTTCTCCAAATTTGCTGAAATTTGGAGTGAATGTCTCCCATCATGTCTCCTGCTCAGCCAAGGAAGCCTCGACCAATATTTGGAGTGGATCATGTGTTTTGCGCCTCCTCAGTACCCTCCTGGTGCATGCAGTTTATGTGATGAAATCACTGTCTCGGTTGTATGATGTGTCATTGTCCATAATGTCCATGCAAGGTGCATGTTTGGTTTGTTGAAAATGAGGAATGAAACCCTGGTGTCTTTGTCTCCAATCGCCAAAATATGTGTCACATTGGAAAGGACTGTGGTAACTAAGGCAGTGTGGACAGTGGACTGCAACCAAGTGAAATTTGCCCTTTTAAAACTTCTGAATTTGACAATGTAGAGACAATGGGACAACTACTTGGATGTTTGGGATTTAGGGAATTTTATAAGTGATATGAGGAAAGGGATAATGATAGGGCATGAAAGGATTTGAGGGATGGAGACAAATGGGCATAAGTGATATGAGTGGTTTTATTAGGGAATAGGGAAGGGATGGTATAATGTGAGGGAATAAGGGATTGATCATGATAATAGGTTTACAATAATGGGAAAGGAATAAACAATGTGGGGAATGGGTACCAAGATCAAACTTTTAAAACTCAAATTTCAAACCTTAAGGAGCAATCTTTCACAAAATGAGAGGGTTTATGATTTTGGCTTTCAAATTCTTCAAAACCAATCTCTAACTACACCAAACTTTGTCTAAATAGCATTTACAACACACATAAACTTATCTAGAACAAAGGGGACCGATTCAATTTGATTTTTGGTGAATAAATGACAAAAATTTTGTGTTCTGGCCCAATGCGCCGCGCACCAACCCAATGCGCTGTGCACAAACCCAATGCGCCGCGCCATTTTGGAGGAGGCTTTTGGAGGTCTTCCCGATGTCCAAATTGGGCTTGTGATAGCTCGTTGGAAATCTCTTGGAGTCTAATTTCCAACCCAAGTAGAGTTTTTTAATTTGGAGTTCATTTTCCTTGTAAAAAATCAAATATCCCAAGACTGGTCAAAATGAGCAAAATGAGGCTCCCTCAAGGCAGAGCAATGTTGCAGTCAACTTTTGAAGGTCTTCCTAAACTCTAAATTGAGCTCATGATAGCTCATTGGAAATATATTTGTGTCTAGTTATCATTTGACGCATCAAGAAAGTCATTTTTCCAACCAAGCTAGGAGAAATCTTGATTTTCTCAAGGTCACTTCAGAGGTGCATTCAATTCTCCTGAGGCAACGGTATTTTTGACATTTCTCTAAAACCATGATACCTGTGTAAAAATTGAAGGAGGTTTTTCTTCCTTGGCCTGTTTTGGACAAAAACCTCTCTCGGTTTTCCAAAATTCATCTTTTATTGCTCTGAAACATCATTTGAGTGAAACCTATCCCGATGTGTGAAACAAGGGATTTGTCGAAATGAAGAGAAATGAAGGGGATAAGGGGCTTCTAAATTCTTGGGGAAATTTTGGGAAGTAGGAAGGGATGTTAGGAAGCAGGGGAAAGTGGAATATCAGAAATTTAGTGAGGGGAAGGGGTCCAAAAGGGCAAAACACAGGCCTAGCCTAGAAAATTGCCAAGTTGTAGCAAGAAACTAGGGTTTGTGTGAAAATGAGGAATTTGGGGGATCTCAGTGATGGGAAGTGTTTAATAAGGTACATTAAGGATAGGGGAAGGTGTATGAACATCAAGATACAAGTTTTGCTGATGATTTGACCATCCAAGAGAAATTACCTTCAAAACCCTAGGAGAGGGAAATGAACCTTACCTAGGCACAACTGAAGCATGAACAAGGTGTAAAATGACCCACTGGAACTTGACATGATGATGAAAACCCTCTAAATGATGGTACACTCAGCTAAATGGTGACATGGACCGAAATTTGGAAAACCTTGACAGGAGTAAAAGCAAACCCTAGACCTAATGCCTAGTGACCAAATTTTGCTTGAAGACTCATTGAAATGACAAAATTTGACCTTGACACCTTAAAATCACTTTGTAAGAGCAAGTTTGATCACTGAAGGAAGGTGAGGAAGGTTGCAAGAGCTGACACTAACAACTCCAATCAATGATAATTGACATATTCCACATTAGAGAAGGCATTTAAATGATCTCTACTTTATATTATGATGTTTCTTATTATTTAGATGGAAATTTTGTAATTTGCTACAAAATGTGTGCAATTCTGCAGCTAACCGTTGTTTCTGCAGCCAATGTTATGGTTTGACAGGTTTTGAGAAGCAAATAAGGAAGTGGGTCATATGGGTATCTCTGGAATGATCCACACATGGATCGTATCCCATCCACCTGTTTGAATTCAAAGAGAAATCGTGCCTATGCTTGCGGTAAATATTGGTCAAAGAACATGATTTGCGAACGAAATACTCTCGATTTGCTCTAACATAGCAAATCGAGAGCCAACCATTAAAGAATTTTCTTCCATCCAGACTTCTAATTTCAGTTCTATTTGGTATCTATAGGTGGAAATTCCTCAAACATTTAAATCTGAAATTTGTATAAATACCGGTCTTTTGAAACTGGGAAATAGTCCTAATTTTTGTGATAATTCGGTGTATGTTTTTGAAACTCTGTTTTGATAATAAGAAGACCGGTTCCAAATCCTTTGATGCACACATAGTCTATTACATTTTTGACTCATTCTGTTGCAGAGGGCCCCTACACGAAAAGGAGGTTTTTAATTGTTTTGTAGTTTGATTTCTATCATTTAATTTCTTGTTGATTCGTTATTTTTTCTCCTGTCAATTCATAGTTAAATTCGTATTTTTTTCATAGTTAGATTCTTGTCAATTTATAGTTTAATTTGCTTATAGTTTTATAGATTAGTTCATGAATGATTTCTTAAATTAGTTTCCAATTAGTTGTGTAATCTTCTGCTTGCTAAGTCATCTCAAGAAAGTGGCTCTGTCATTTTCCAATTGGATCAGATTTGGGTATTCTGTCATATAGAAGTTGTAGTGTTATTTAAACATGCTTTGTACTTATTTTTTTATTTCAATCAAAACTGTCATTTAAATTCTTAATAATAGGATTTATGCTTTCAATCCATGGAACATAATTAGATTAAGTTAGAACAAAGTTAGACTAGAATTGTGTTTTTAAAATAGAACAAATGCTCTATTTTCATAGGACTAGATCTTTCAATGGATAAGATAGGAAATGATTTCATATTGTCATTTGAATGTAATTAGATTTAGAATAGTGCTCTATTAAACTAGTTAGATATTTTTCATAGATGTTTTGTCGGCCTACTAACATCATTCAAAGTTTGATTTATTTTTATGCAATTTAAATTAGTTAATGAACATTTCATTTTCTTCCTTCTTTTAGATTTCATATTCCATTAAAAGTAGTTTGTAATTCAATTTATTTTCTTAGAATAAAGACAACATTTCCTTTTCTTACTTCTTTAAGAATTAGTTCTCATTATTAAAATTCATTTAGATTTGGTTATTCACTAGCATTTAAATATTGCATAGATTTCATTTCTTAGACCAATTTTAGACATAAGAACGCAAAACCCCCAAAACAACATAAAACATACACAACGAAGTAAGAAAACAAGGTTAATTAAGCATATATAGTGCACCACACTTCATCAAATTACTAACCTCAGTCGATAATTCAAAATTAGAAAATATATATATATATATATATATATATATATATATATATATATATATATATATATTCGAGATGCAATACTGAATAAAAACTCATGGTATTTTATACTCAAAATGACTCTCAAAATTTATAGAATTACATTTTTGAAAAAAAACCAAGGTATTTGGTAGAGATGAAATACAATAGTAGTCTCCAAGATATATTAGCAAAAAAACCTTTACTCATTACATTATGTAGTCACAAAGAGGAAACCCATAAAAAGGAAAAAAAAAGAAAAAGAGATGTCATCCTTGTTGAGAGTCCATTATTTATAAAGAAAGAAAAACAAAATTAGGTCGTGGTCATTGTTCTCTAGAAAAGTATAATATAACCCATTCATGAAAAACAATGTGGCTGACCAATTGAATTTATTATACCTACCAAGGAAGGAACAAAGCCATAAGGACGAAGAGAAAAATGAGGAAGTTAAATACACTAGCAGTAAGAAAATTCATCCCAAATGTTAAGCGGAATTATGGATTATGAATAAAACATTCTTCCCTAGATGTAGTGCTCACCTAGAACAACAGATTAAAGACTTTGCAACTAATTTTCCTAAATGTAAATAGACACACAAAACATATCAAAGAACTTGGAGTCCAAGCGCTTCCTATTCTCCTTCTGTCCTCTTGTTGTAGCTTCAAATCCAAGCTAGATGTCCGAAAATATTTCCTGCAAGAATGAACACTAAACAACAAAAGATAGCAATAATACATATGTCTGTTCAAGCTATTTAGTTAAATTAATGAAACATAAACCATATACATCATATAAGAATTCATAATATGAAACACATGAGTTTATACAGATACATATGTGGGAAAGTAAGCAGCAATATTTATTAATGGATAGAAGGGGAGGTTACAACCTAGTTATTGATTTAGTGTCAGCATCTCCAGCAACATCCCAGGCTCATCGCAATGCACATCTCTCCAAAAGCATGTCACTCAAATAAATTCCTCAATTGAAATTCCACCAACATTTCTCTACTCAAATTATTCCTTTCAAGCACTAGGATCTATTCTCAATTTATAGATGACCTGAAGTTAGTTTTACAATTAATGAATTTCTAATAATAGGCAAGACATCTTCCCAATCTCAAAGATGTAAAATGGACATATGGATTCGAAGTTTGACACATGTGAACTCTACTAGAAGGCACTAGCCAAGTGGAGATTTCAGAACAATGAGAATTTCACTCCCAATGTGATCAATGCACCTATGAATGTCGAGAAGTTCTTTGCAAAGCACCCTTGAGTGGGGTTACCTACATATGCAATGCACTTAGTCCCTTGAGAGGCAGCATTGGTGAGTTCTCATATGATATAATATAAACTTCAAACCTTGGAAACCTTTGCAATGGAAGTCATGGATTATTTGTCTTGTTCTTTGTCTTAGGGAATGTGGCAGCTGAAATGATAGGGGATGATAGACCCTATTCATTGGTCCTAGAGATGATGTACAGTTAACCAGGTCGTTGGGAATGGTTCCCAAATTTACATATAACAATTTCCCCCTAAATCATGAAGTCAGAATAATAATAACAATATTTTGATTGAGATGCTTTACACTATGATGGGCTGGAGATGAAGTGGAGTGGTGACCTCCATCAATCTTACAATACATTACATCATGATATATCCTCTTGATCATAAATTGCTGAGGGAAGGCATTCCCATTCTCAGCACATAAACTTTCTAATAACATGTACATAATTCATAAAGTCGTCTACATTGGAATGTTGCCCAATACAGACATGCCTACAGATATAGGCCCATGTTCGGATGACGATCTGTATGTAAGGTCACCATACAAATGATGTGTAAAAAAATCCTAAAATCACAAACCGGATGGCTGAAACTAGATCCGGGGTCTTCTTATCTAGTTCACTTGATCATTCGGGTACAATTCTAACCATTCGAATATATGATTTGTAGTCAAACATGGGAAGACATCGTTTGATTACTAGCCAATGATGTGAATTGTTAAAAAATGCGAGAGAACCACCATTGATTTCAATGGCCCTCAAGGTATTGCAGTACATTTCGTAAGGTGTGAATAGATGATTTGATGTCGAATGCCAAACAAAATATTTCGGTCAAAAGTACAGAAGCGAGGATCTTGTTGATGTTTTAACAAGCCTCATGGTACTGGAATATGATGTTTCTAAGTGAACTTCCTGGATAATGATTTTTCGTCGACAGGAAGCCACCTTATTGCGAAACAGGAGTTACTGATTTTAGAGACAAAAGTATGACTTGATATAGCAATGTTTAGGGATGACCGTCATGAGAATGAAGGTTTATGAGTATTGCAGAAGGATGAGTATTCATTGGATGACTTCAACGAACATAGTGACATTGAGATGAGTTGGTAGAATTGACCCAAAAGCCAAGTGAAGGTATGATGAACCCATGAGTATGGTCAAACAAATCAAAGAGAATATTGCAACCCAAATAATTTTGATGATGGAGTGAAGTGTCATGTTCAAGAAGCGATCTTGACTACATCTTATACGTAAAAATTACAATCTTTAATTTTCCCGAGTCATTTGTCGGCAGTGCCTCTTTATTTTAATAAGCTTGAAATAACATGATTGATCCTGTAATTTAAACCCTCGGGCATATAAAGTATCGCTATTTAATAATTTAACGAGTCCTACCGATGAATGAAACCTCAGTGTCTTACCATGATGAACAAGTGTGTGTTTATATTTACTAGCAGGCTTCATGACAATGACAACTGGTCTGAGCTTTGGTTTAGAGAGTTTGAAAAAGAGGACGAAAGAAAACTCCATAAGTACTTTTTCATAAAGTTGTCGCTCAGATCCGAAAAATTGTAAAATAATATCTGAGAGAACCTCTTTAGTCATGTTCAACCAAGGTATTCCTTTTTTGTAAAAAATATATCTCAGTCTGGAAAAGGGTTAAACTTATACTGAGTAGATATCAATTCATTTACTTTTACGAGCTTGAAAAGACAAGTGCTTGGTAATATTTTCACATTATCGGAGTCTAAAAAGAGATGAAAGAAGACTCCAGGGGTTCCTTTTTTGCTATTATCGAAGCTCGAAAAATAGATAAAAGTTCGCTTCAAATCCTTTTTCATTTTTAACAGAGCTCGAAAAATAAGGATAAAATGTATGCTATGTCGTCAAATCATTCTTGAAATAAATCTGCATGACTAATCTGTTGATCAGTTGTAAAACCTGTTCAGAACAACATAAAATGGATTAAAAATACCTGTTTCATGATAAAAAACATAATAAAACCATATTCATAGCAATAAATATGATTTGCAAACAATTAAATGATTATTAAAAAGAGTTTTACTATTCATTTTTACCATTCCATAGTTACCATTTGCATTTTGGAGTTTTGAACCTGATTTTTCCCCCGAACTTCAGCTGCTAATTGCGTTCGTTTCTGTGGATGGATTTCATTGCCGTTTGGTCTAGGTTAGTGCCATGAACCTTCTCTTTCCTTCAGTAATCATTTCATTACCATTCATTGCAAATTTTTAGGGTTTTGGGTCCCCTAGGGTAAATGCTGCTCCAAAAGAGGGCAATGCACCCTTGGACATCGAAAATTGTGTTGCATAGCAGCTAAAATGAAGGCTACTTGCATATACAATGCACTGTCTCTTGTTGTGGGTTGCGTTGAGCACAATCTTCATTTTTTTTTTTGCATTATGCCCAGACTTTGCCCAAATTTTTGCATTGAATGGAAACTAATGGTTCTTATGGTTACATTTCAAGTTTTCATCGGATTACAATGACGATTACATGGAGGGAAAGAGAACATGAAGAACAAGATATGATTTCCCTAAATGATCCGGGCACAATAAGAGCCCTAAGATATTGTGGACTGTTAAAGTACTTCCGATTGTCAGGGATGAGGGAACAAATAGAACTCTTGGAGTTCTTAGTTCGAGCATGGGATCTAGCTATCGAGGCATTTCATATTAAGAACCAAGTGGTTCCCATAACATTAGAGGATGTATAATTTCTCACAGGTTTGTCGAGGAGAGGCTTGTCTATTTCGCTCTCAATATCTATTCTTGGAGGAGTGACTGTGAGAGATTATGTTTTGCAACATTGTTATCTAGGGGTAGAGCCAAGAAAATATGGAAAAATAAACATCTAGGATGTTAGAGATTTGTCTTTGAGAACTATCCTTTTCACGATCGCAAAACTTGCTGGCACTGTTACACTACATGTAGCAAATAGATTGTATATGCAGTATGCGCTAGAGTGTATGGAGCCAACAGTCTTCAACTGCGTTGAAGTTGTACTTTCTCAGATAAAAGAAAAACTGAACAAAGCAAAGGGTGGAAGGAAGAATAACTTTAGTTATGGTTCAATCCTCATATCATTTTCCTTAGAACAGATTTCACTGATGCAGCCACAACATATGACACTAGATGTGTCTAATCCTAGAGATCCACAGATGCAGAGATGGGTAGAACTAATGGGTAGGCATGCAGGCCAATCGACCATTGTGTTCTTGATTGCGTTCTTTGCCTGGTTCAGGTGACAGATTTTCACCATTGATGGGTATGCATACACAGGCGTTGATTTTCGGAGAGATCTAGATATAGTTTTACCAGAAGGTGCTTAGTGGGGTGCAATAGGTAAGAATGTTTTGACCATGTTTTTGATTTTTTTTTCTAAGTTTTATACAATTTTTTTGTATTTTGATGTTTTCCCAAGACTAAAATAAATGTTTTATGTAATGCAGATGTTGGTCGAGTTCAACTAGTGGAGGAACCAGAGCGTGTAGCAGATGAGCCAGCATAGAGGGATGTCGGGAGTGTAGTCCTCCAAGATCTTGATATGGCTGAGACTCTGTTTGAGCTTTAGTAGCACGTAGAGGGGTTGACCTTCGGGATTCCATATTTCCAGATAGAAGAGTTACTCATGCAACTGCATAATCACACTATAGGTGTTCCTAATTGTTGGATACAATTACTGCGTAGGATAGCTAGATCTATAGCATGTTACCATGAGCACCACTAGTTTACTTTTGAAATTTTGCATACATTTTGAGGTCAGATGACCAATGTGTCTTGGGCACAAATTTTTGTAAAAAAATATAACTATATATCTATTTGATTTCAGTGTTTTCCTATTTTTATTGTGCAATCCTATTCAATGATGTGAATGTTTTCTTTACATGTCTAGCAAATGTCTATCTAAAACTTGATTAGCCAAAAATTCAGTTAATGTGTTCAAATTTCTGGAAATGTGTTGATATTGAATAAAATCAAAGTGTCTTTCCAAAATTCGAACTCTTAGAAACAAACGATGCAGTGTTCTATTTCTAACAGTGTAAACACTAGTAAGTTGTAACACCACAAGTTGTGAGTCTAACCTTATGATTATGTCGTTAATACCAAATGAAATGGCATCAGAGAGAAGTTCGATCAACGTGCTATACTCAACGATATTGTTTGTCGATCTACCAATACAAATCCCTTGAAAACTCCCTAACTCATCGTTCAGAGCAAAAATGGCCCATGTTGCAGAGGATAGATTTTGCGTACTATGACTAGCACCATCAGCATATCCAACAAATGGTTTTGAAGATTCATCAGATTCCAACCTTATGATTATGCCGTTAATACCAAATGAAATGGCATCAGAGAGAATTTCAATCAACGCGCTATACTCAGCAATATTGTTTGTCGATATACCAATACAAATCCCTTGAAAAATCACTAACTCTTCGTTCAGGGCGAAAATGGCCCACGCTGCAGAGGATAGATTCTGTGTACAACGAATAGCACCATCAGCATATCCAACAAATGGTTCTGAAGATTGAGACATTTGCGATGAAATGTAGAGTGGATTACTAACGTCAAGAAAACTTTGAAAAACAAACTAAGATAGTGAATGCAAATCAATAGAATATATATACAATATAATACAAAAGATTACTACGCTCATGATTAAGCATAGTAACATTTCAAATACAAACAATTTCTAGGTTGCGCCTACGGAATTCCATCGTAATCAACCAACTCATAGGCACCCTTAGCAAGAAATATTTTGACAATATAGGGGCCATGCCATAATGGCTCAAATTTCCCTGTACCTATTACATCAGCTTCTTTATCATAAAGAAGGACCAAGTCGCCCTCTGAGAAAATGCGAGGCTGGACATTTTTGTCATATTGCGCCTTTATACGTCTCTTATGCACTTCGTTGGCCAATTTGGCTTGACGACGCATTTCATCAAGATGGGTGAGGTTAAAAAGACGTGATTCTTCTTCTGAGGTGTCAGGTAATAAGTCGATTGTGAGTTTTAACAACGGTATTTCACATTGGATTGGCAAGATAGCTTCTAGAACATACACCAATTGAAAGGGAGTAAATCCAGTTGCATTTCTCACTGAGGTTCGATACGCCCACAAGGCAGAGTACAGGATCAAATCCCAGTTTATTTTACGAACTCCTATCATTTGTTGAAGCATACATTGAAGAATCTTGTTGATAGCTTCAAATTGTCCATTTGATTGTGGATAATAAGGAGTAGAATTATCATGTGACAATCCTAACTTGGCAGTTAATTCAACCATCATGTGTTTGCGAAAATGCTTCCCATGATCTGTAACTATAGCCTATGGGACTCCAAACTATGCAATAACATGATTAAAGAAAAACAATGCAGTTTTTTGTCCTATGTTTTTGAATGTAGGCATCACTTCAACCCATTTGGTAAAGTAGTCTACTGCGACAATAATATAACCATGCCCCCTGGACGAACGAGGGTTATAGGTCATGAAGTCAATACCCCATTTAGAAAATGGTCCCACAGAGACAACAGGATGCATTGGCCCTGGCGGTTTGTGGATTTTACGATAAAAAATCTAGCACGCATGACAACTTCTGACCGCGAGAATGCAGTTGCAAAATATGGTAGGCCAAAAGTAACCGACACGGAGTATCTTCTGCATGGTAGCATATCCAGATAAATGTCCACCACAAGCCCCAACATGAAAATCCTTTAAAACCTTTTCAGCCTCCTCATGAGTAAGGCACCTTCTTAAAATAGTATCGACACCACGACGATAAAGTGTATCACCAATGATCAGATAATCTTTGGCTTGGTATCGAATACGTTGTTGTTCAGAGCGAGAGGTGTTAGGCTGAAAAGTTTGAGTTTGGAGAAAAATGATGAAATCTCCATACCAAGGATCAGATGATTTTATCAGAAACAGAGACTCGTCAGGAATTGGTGGTTCCGATATAGTATCAATACTATCAAAGGGAAGGTCATAGAGAAGCTCTGCCAAAACTAAAGACTTCTTTGACTTGGATTTGATGAATTCCAAATCAAATTCCTGCAAAATGACAATCCATTTTGAATATTTTCCCACCAGAAATTGGCATGATAAGATATAAGTCATGGGGTTGCAATCTAAAACGATAATGGTTTTTTGAAACAGGATGTAGTGGCGAAATCTTTGGACAGCTTGAACAACTGCCAAGGCAAGCTTTTCTACATACGAGTACTTAACTTCCATATCATTGAGATTACAACTCAAATAATAAATCAGATGTTCTATCCCATCTTCTACTTGGACCAATACCATAGCAATGGTCGTTTCTGCCGTGGCGATATATAGGAAATAATCATTCTGATAATTAGGGGGATAAATTAATGAATCCTGGACAAGAGTATCCTTAACATCATCAAAAGAAGCTTGCACAACTTGGTCCCAATGGAAGGGAACCCCCTTTTTCTAGAGTCGAATAAATCCTTTTTCCATTTTGGCATAGTTGGGTATGAACCTTCTTAGAAAGTTAGCCTTTCCTTGAAGTTTATGTATTTGAAGTAAGTTTGATGGTGCAGGCAAATCAAGAATGGCCTAAACCTTCAATGGGTCGATTCAAATTCCTTCTTTTAAGACTACGAATCCAATAAAACGACCAGAACCAACACAAAACACACATTTATGTGGATTGAGGTGTATTTTGGAGTGTCTGCAGCATAAGAAAATGGCTCTCAGACGCATCGGGTGATCAGTCTGATTTCATGAATGCACTATTAAATTGTCTAGATAGGGTTGAACAATGTGCATGATGTCATTGAAAGCATAATCAATTGCTCTCTCGAAAGTTTCCCTAAATTTCTTTAAACCAAATGGTAGTTTCCTATATGCGAATGTGCCCCAGGGACAGATGAAATATCAATAGAAATGGTTTCTTCAAAATTTGACAGATTTCGCTCGGAATCAATTGCATTAATTGGTAAAGGATTCGAAAAGAAATTTTTGATTGATGGGTGATATAGTTCACTAAGATAATTTTCTTCATAATCAGGAAGATGGGAACGATGATGATAATATTCCCATGGTTCTCCTTCTGACATCATGGCTTCCAAAATATTATCATCTGTCAAGAAAGTTGAGGAAAAAGGAACAGAAGGAGTACCAAAATCTAAGGAATGATCAACCCAAACAACTGGCGACGCTGATTTCAGATTCGTCGCCCAAGCCAGATATATTGATTGCTATGTCAGCTCAATAGGGTTGGGCAGTAGAAACTCATCCAAAGTAACAATTTCAGAATCACCTATACTCTTCCTTAAGCCAGATGGAGTGGAAGAGATCATGTAGCAGGTCTCTATACTTGCAATTTCTGCCGACGTCGTAGGTGGAGGTAATGAAAAGGTTCCCATGAGAGTGGAATCCTTTAAGAGTCCTACACCAATGTTCTAAAGTGCTAATTGGGGTGAGTGAATGAACAAAACACTTCCAGTTACCTGCGAAGTAGAGGAAAAGATGGATAGTTGATTGATGACTGTAATTGTACCTTTATATGGAAAGGCAATCATTCTAAAATATGTAGAAACAATTGCAGTCATAGCATATACCCATGGCCTTCCAAGTAGAATATTATAGTCAAGGGATCCATCAACAACCTCAACATCAACATTCACTATTTTTCCCCCTAGTTCAACATGTAGGTTATTAATAATACCACGAGGCTTATATGTACGTCCATCAAAAGCCTTCAACATCGTTGATGATTGAGATAAGCGCGACGAGCCAAGTGACTTCCAAAAATTTAGAGACATAATGCATGTAGATGATCCCTCATCAATAATAATATGATGAACAAGGTGATTGAGAACATTTACTTGTATGGAGAATGCCAATTCTGTTGGTAGTTGTGGCACATAGCCCGTATGATTAAAGACAACAAGATTAGAATCAGTCGGATCAATTCCACCAATCACTGACAATAAAGTTTGTTTTTGGGAGGGAAAATTTTGTAATACCTTAAGATCGGACATAGTTGAAGGGGATTGAGCCAAGTCTTCAACTATATTATAATTTTGTGCAGCTCTTTCTCAAGGATTATATGTCGATTTATGAATGACTCCCTTTGGTGGCTTAATCATCATTTCAGGAATAGAAGTAGGCAGTGCTGATTCCGTAGACGGATTCGTAGTCGAGGTAGTAGGTTGATCAGTGGCCCGAATACCATAATATTTATTATGTGTTGACACCAAAATATATGTTGAAGGTTTTGTGATAGATAACATAAGCACTTGTTAACTAGAAGTTGGATCCGTAGCGACCAAGTTTGTGTCCGGATTAGGAAACAGATTTGTCAACACAGCTGACGCATAAGAAGTCTTCATGATTTTTGAGACTTCAGCGCGATTGGGAAAATCCCGAACAAATTGTTCCTCATTATAGATTATGCAAGGATAATGAGGTTTCCTTGGTCCAGACGATTGATCGGATGATCTTTCTTGCGAGTTAGAAGTTTTATTTTTCTTAGATTTCTCCTTTTTCTTACTTTTAGGTTGCTTGTCACTTTTTCCTTTGTCAAATTACACGACATTAATTTTGGAAGAAGGTGCAAGATTAGATGCAATAGTATGATGTGTGCTTGCAGTACCAATCAAGCCATCTCTGGCATGAGAGTCCTTTAATTGAGGAGGAGCAGTAAAATTAGATCTTGGCGTGTTAGGAATTTTTTCATAGAGCATGCCAAACTGAGTATAAATCAAGTCTAAATATTGGGAACAAGTGATAAATTTTTCTTCTGTGATGATGCCACCCTTAGCCACATCCTCAGTTATAGATGGTAACACGAACCTAATGAACCACTCAGCAAGGAGCTGATCCGGAACAAATGTCTTAACCATTCTATGATGACGAAACCACTCATGAATATGATAAAAAATGTGAGTAGCATTAGTCTGTTTGAAATTGGTCAAGAGTTTCGTTCCAGTTTCATATCGTATGGGTAACTAGAAGTGAGTCAAAAATATAGTAGCTAGGGTAGTGAAATTATCAAAAGAAACTCTAGGTAACTCAATGTACCATTTTACAACCAGACCAATGAGTGTACGCTGGAAAATACGTAGTCGAACAGAATCATCATTCAGGGAGTTTGATGAACACCAAAAATGATAAGTCATGACATGAGTCGACGGGTCTTCCCCAGGGTTTCCATTGAACTTGGGAATATCCAAGGGTAATTTGTGAGGTATCACCGGCCACCAAGGAGCATAGTTCATTGGATCATTGGTTAGCCGATTTAAATATGGTAACTCTAAAGTTGCTATTAAGGTGAGGTTGAGCATAGCAGGGTATGATGGAATTGCTTGAGCAATAGGTCTTTGAGCACCATAATAAGGAATCTACTGCTGGTAACCCATATAGGGTTGTTTTGAAAAGAAAATGCTTGATGATTCTGTTGACCAAAACCTGGATATGATACTTGTTGAAATGAAGGTTGAGGCATTTGCGCCTGAGGCTACCAAGGGGTCTGTCCACCAATGCTATAACCCAAATTAGAATAACTTGGATTCGGTTGAGGATATGTATAACCCGGTTGTGGCTGTGACATCCCATAAAATGGTAAACCAACTTATGAATAAATGATTCCAGGTACAGGTTGTTGTTGTAAATTAACTGAAAGATTTGGAGTCTGTGGACCCAATACTAGAGGGTATTGAGTTGAAGGACCTGCCTGAAAAGGTTGTTGTACAAAATTTTGATTTTGTAACAAGGGTAAAGATGTATTAACAAGTGGGAATGATGTGGGTGTAACAGGTTGAACTGTTTAATACAAGTGTACAATCATTTGTGGTTGGATAGGTAGAGTGGGTTGCCATCGACAAACATTCATTTCGACATTAGGTTGACCAAAAAGTGACAAAGTACTGTCATAGTGGGTGACCAAAGGTTGCCCCCCAACATGAGGAGGATAATAAGATGAAAAATATTGCTTTCTAAATTCAGGGAGTCTATTTGATATGGTACTGGATGGAATAGACCCAGAAGGACCAGCTTGATATTGCCCTGATGATGTGTATAAAGAATCAAGCCGTTCAGTACTCACTATAGGGTTACCAGTTAGAATACCGAACGATGACATTGGTAAATTCCATGGTTTTAAAGATGCACCAGAGAAAATTCCAAATAAAGATTTATAACCTGATGGGACCATAGGGCCACCATAAAAATATGACTCTGGTGAAGTTTTGAACATCGAAGGGGTAGCGAGGGCAGGTACTAGCATAATTGGAATAGATGGCTCAACCAAAGATGTTGGTTCAGGCATGGTTACTTGACCAAATGTATAACCTTTTGAATCGATGGGAGTTTAAATAGGAACAGGATCAACAAAAGTAGATGGTGGTTATTGAGGAAAAGACTCGTACAGGTAAAGGTCCTCCCCAAAATGGGTTGGAGTTAAAGGTGTCTCGTCTTATGGGATTTCTTCAATCGAAATTAAACCAGGTGGAAGTATTTCATCGTCAGGCCCAAAGCATATTTCAGGAGGTTGACTGTGTGATATGGGAGACTGAATGGCTACAGAAAATTGTGGGATGACCAATGCAGGAACAACTTCCGGTTGTTCAACTTCGGGATTCCGATGTTCTGGCAAAAAGGAGACAGGATCTGGATCAACTTCTGGTTGAACAATGTCAGGTCCAGGAGGAATGGTCTCACTGATTGGATGGATCGTGACCACGGGTAGCTATGAGGATTCCATTTCAACAACAATAGACAAACCGAGATGTGTAGAAAAAACTTGAGCTAAATCTAGTATATGGGAAGATGATGCTTCACCAGAGGTACTAATAGTAGTTGATTCGGTAGAGTGTTCTTGCCTTCGCTGAACAGAAGTAACTTTTGGTGGTAAAGGTGGTTTTAATGCTAATCTACGCGAATGACGGTGGAAAGGATTTTGTTCTTCCGTGATTATTGATTTATTTTAACCAAAAACAAATAAACAAAATAAAAGGGTGATGCTAGGCAAAAGGTTTACCAAGAAACTGTGAACTAAAAAATACCTCCTAGCAAACCAAGAAGTACAGGCAGGAAATCTCCCTGAATGATGTGTTCGGTGTATCAAAATTTACAAGGCAGTCGACTCGGTTCACTATGGATGGATAGCAACCTAAAGTTTTCCTCCCAAATATACCTGAAGGTACATGGAGGCCCAAGTCCGTATTAGCATTGTTTGATGTGAAACCGCACAGTGAGAGCACCCCTTTATACTTTTCGTACTGTAACACTGCCCAATATACCCGAAATTACGTGGACGAGCTACAATATACTTACGTACATGGAGTGAGGTATCACACTCGGAATGTATCGCAAACAATTAGATGCTAGAACAAGTCTCTAGCCTAGACGTTGTAAATATTATCGTTATGGTTCCGATGCTTTTTTAGGTAAATTGAGATAAATTTTAAGTTGATCTTGTTTATCAATTTGCCTTTCAAGGTTCACCACGATGATGTATTGGAAATTCCTAAAATGAAAACTAAAATGATAAGAAATCTTTCACTTAGTTTTTCAATGAAAATCCAGCTACTAGAGGGAAAGAGCAATCAATTTGAGAGAAAACAAATCAAAGAGCACAAACTAAAATGCAACTTTCCTAATTGTTCCTTTTGAAAAACACAAAATCCACTACATGAAAATGCAGGTTTTTCTTTTCAGTCCCTTTAATGTTATGAATGCAGAAAAGGAAACTAAGTGCACCAAATCAATAAAAGAAAATGCCTTTTACTTTTGAGTAATGAAGAATTTAAACATCAATTTCTCTTTTCAAGGAAAAATGAGGAATTTAACATCAATTTCTCCTATCAGGATATGAAGAATTTAAGGACAATTTCCTTTTTCAAAATTAAATGGATCTAATACAGTAATGAAAATACTTTGAAATTAATTTTTCAATGATAAAGAAAAACGTTTAAATAAACATTGAACAAACTTTGCTTTCAAAGGAGGAAGGAGTAGGTAAGGTCATTGGTCAATTTGAGGTATCAGGCTCTTTAAAACATAGCAAACAATCAAACTAAAAGCAAATGCAATGACAAATTCAATGGAATTTGGATGGTTTCAGGGGGAAACACAGTCTCTAAGGGGAGACAGTGCGTTGCAAAGCAGCCCTGAATGGGAGACAATGCTATGCAAAGCACTGTGTCTTATCCAACAGTGCATTGGGCGCAGTGTATAATGAAAAATACAACTGTTTAACACACTTCTAATGCAAATTTTGATTTCAAAAATCCTAATATTTCTGAGTAAATTCTATTGGATGAATAAACAGAGAAAATCAGAGGCAAATACACTAATGATGAAGGGTAAACTCCCCAGTGGAGTCGCCAATTTTTTAAGCGGAATTATGGATTACAGATAAAACATTCTTCCCTAAATGTAGTGCTCATCTAGAACAACAGATTAAAGACTTTGTAACTACTTTTCCTAACTGTAAATAGACACACATAATAGATCAAATAACTTACTTGGAGTCCAAGCGCTTCCTATTCTCCTTCTGTCACTCTTGTTGTAGCTTAAAATCCAAGCTAGATGTCCGAAAATATTTCTTGCAAGAATGAACACTAAACAACAAAAGATAGCAATAATACATATGTCTATTCAAGTTATTTAGTTAAATTAATGAAACATAAACTATATACATTAGATAAGAATTCATAATATGAAACACATGAGCTTATACAGATATATATGTGGGAAAGTAAGTAGCAATCTTTATTAATAGATAGAAGGGGAGGTTACAACCCAGTGATTGATTTAGTGTCACCATCTCCAGCAGCATCCTAGCCTCATCACAATGCACATCTCTCCAAAATCATGTCACTCAAATAAATTCCTCAATTGAAATTCCACCAACATTTCTCTACTCAAATTCTTCCTTTCAAGCACTAGGATCTATTCTCAATTTATAGATGAGCTGAAGGTAGTTTTACAATCAATGACTTTCTAATAATAGGCAAGAAATTTTCCCAATCTCAGAGATGTCAAATGGACACATGGATTCGAAGTTTGACACATGTGAACTCTTCTAGAAGGCACTGGCCAAGTGGAGATTCTGGAACAATGAGAATTTTGCTCCCAATGTGACCAACGCTCCTATGAATGTTGGGAAGTGCTTTGCAAAGCACCCTTGAGTGGGGTTACCTGCATATGCAACACACTTAGTCCCTTGAGAGGCAGCATTGGTTAGCTCTCATATGATATAATATAAACTTAAAATCTTGGAAACCTTTGCAATGGAAGTCATGGATGATTTGTCTTGTTCTTTGTCTTATGACATGTAGCAACTGAAATGATAGGGGATGATAGACCCTATTCATTGGTCCTGGAGATGATGTCCAATTAACCAAGTCATTGGGAATGGTGCCCAAATTGACCTATAACACCAGATAAAGTATAAGATATGTCAAATATTGGACATTCTTGAGTGGCCACACTATAGCCGTGTTACACACCAAACATGCACACCTAAAATGTGCAAACGACGAACCTATGTTATAGTTTTTAATTTAATGATGAGAGACGAAGGATAAAAAATAAAAAATAAAAATCAAGTGACCAAAAATTTAACTGTGAAGTGCATTATGGGAACCCTCAACTCCTTGTTGGAATTATGGAAAATAAAAATAGAGGGTTTTCCTTAGTTTCTGCCAATAAAAAATTAGGTATTACATGAGATAGGTAAATGAGAGTGTTACCTCTGGAGCATGCAGACCATTAGCGAGGTTGACATGAATAAAAGGTGAGGATATCCCCTTTAGGGTTATGAAGAAGAAGAAAACCACTTTTTCCAAAAACGAACCCTACGAATTACCTTTACATATAAAGAAGAGTAAAAAAAAGAAAGATATAATTCATGTTTTAATGCGACTGAAAGAAAAAAAAATTAAAACCGGCAAAAAAATACAAAAATTCATTATGAGAAGAGGGATTTCATTATCAGAATTGTCATCTTGGCTTGAAAATGAAGTCACAAAAAGAATTCATCAGAAAAACAATTGAGACTATCAAAATTCATTTCGGGTTGGTGAACAAAACTAAACATCAAATGAGTACAGAGAATAATTTGATTGTCAAAATAGAGACCGCTCTGGCCCTTTTAAGGTAAGCCAGAACATAACCCAACACCAAAATCTAACCTAACGTTACAACTCAAATGAGGATGGGAAAAGTAAATTCCTTGCATTCTTTGAACTTGTTTGTGTTGGGAGGATTACATGATGTGATACACTCATCAACGTATGGAGAATTACGATGTTATGGATTACATGATGTGCTACACTCGTTGATGTAACCTCTTTTAGAAAAAAGAAGGTACTGCAAGGAATAAAGAAATTATGTAATTACCATCTAGGCCACTACATTATTGATGTTTGGGAAAAAATATGAAAACCACGACCCTATGGAATGGAAGCAACTTTTCTAACCTAAAATATTATATAAATCCTCTCGAAATTCATAAGGCATGATCCAAAGACACCAAGTTTTGTCCTATAAAAAAATTAATGCATTCTAGTGAAGGAGGGTTTCATCCTTTAGTAAACATCAATGCCTCAACTAACCTATGCATAATTCAAAAAATAATAATTAAAAATGAAAGATATCGATACAATGGTAAAAGATTACCTAAGAGATCACCGAGGGCAGAGGCTAGTCATTCCATTTGATGGGAGGAAACCATACAGAACAAGGTAGTAACAAACACAAACACCCTCATACACCCATAAAAAAGAGAAGAGTTCCCTATCTAGACCCTAGACCATAACTACCTTTAGCTATTGACTTGGAAAACTCTAGCAAAAAAATCATAAGAAGGATGGAAGGAAGGGCGGAGGCTAGTCATTCCATTTGATTGGAGGGTCTGAATCAAGAAACCATACACATAGCAAGCTAGTAACAAACACAAAAACCCTCATACAACTATGAAAAAGAGAAGAGTTCCATATGCAGACCATAAACCATAACTACCTTTAGCTATTGACTTGGAAAACTCTAACAACAAAATCACAAGATGGAAGGAACTAGCTTGATTTCATAAATTCATGAAGAGAAAAAAACTCAAAATGGTAAAAAATGTAACAAAGTTCCCATGTCGACATTTTGGTAACGCTCTCACTATATAAAGTGATTTCAAAGAAAAATAGAACTACAACATGGAAAGATTTGGATGTAAATCCCTTTGGGATGAAAATCAAGGTAGATGTAAACTCTAAAATCTTGCCACGTGTAAAGCACCAACATAAAAGCACCAAGATGTGAATGATCATAGGATTGAAGAAGGGGAGGTATCTACCCTCACCTCCCATCTAGATTCCCAAGTGTCAATCACCATCAGATCCTCAAACATTAATCTTGATTGTCCTTTCTCTAGCCGATCAAGTGGCTAGGTGGGGTTTCACCTTCAAAAAAACTTATCACGTTGCCAAGGCAGAAGTCCTGATATGTGTGCTATCGAGGTCATAAACCTAGGGTTTTTAACTTAACAATGCCACTTCAAATCAAGTTAACACTAGGTAGAAGCATGGTATTACTAAGGTTAAAAAATAGAACTTTATTTAACCAAATTATAACAATGAATAACTATAGTACAATGGTAACCCATGAGATTTTTTCTCAAAGATGTTGCACTTTCGACATTTGAGAAGGGAAAGTTGCAAAGATACTATAGAAGTGGCACATAACTTATGGTATGTTTCCAAATACCTTAGTCAAACCCTTTACCTTGTAACCGAAGACATCCATGGCCTAAAAGGCCTTATAGATCGATGAAGAAACAAATGAAAAATTAAGGAAACACATTAGCCAAGGATTCATCTTATGTAGCAATGTCACATAATAAATCAAAGAATGGAACCTAATATCCCTAGCTAGTGAAAGGGTAATACCCATGAAATATAAAAGGTGAAATTAGGAATCTTGATTTTTCATATATACTTATTTTTTTTCCATGGAATAGTAAGATTATAAGAACACACATATATAATGATGTATTTATTTAATGGATTTTGAGGTTCATTACACTGAGACATGCATATGAATGTTAGGAATTTCATATCCATGTAGGTTTGTAGTCAATTTATAGAGTGATAGTAATCATTCACAAGAAATACATATCAAGTCACACAACACAGGTTGATTGGTAGTGATGTGCAATGAGCTAGCAGAGACCTAGGTTTGACTCCTTCCTGATGGGTAAAGGTCAAATTATTTTTATTTTCGTCCATACTTCGATTTTGCAGAATGATTTGAAGAATCTGGCTGTAATGCTTGAATCTGGCAAGTCCATTAAAAGGTGCTCTGAATTGTTCTTTTGGTGGAATATTTTATTAAATACAAGTTGCATGTGGTTATTTTGAGTTTATGGAGTCATTACTTGTCCAAATTGAGTTTCAAAAGAAGTCGAACGAAAGAGATTCAAAGACAAATGTAACCATATGGGTTTGTTGTAGTTTTAACTCTGATTTGATGGCATAATCGCTTTAGTTTTTTTTGAAGGTCTATGAGCATGTTGGAGGCTTTTTGGATACATGAAGTAAACGGGTTCTGAAGAGGGGCTTGAATCACCATATTGATGAATTGGTGGAAGCAAAGTATGTGGGGTAATGTGAAAACCAACTATAGTGATTAATGTTCCCTTTGTTGTAGTTGTACGTTGTGCGGTAGTTGAAGTTTCCAGCGACAGTGATTGCAACAATCATAGTGTTTGCAGTGACAATGAATGTGGTAGTGACATAGTAATAGTGATTGTGGAAGTGACAGTATGAGATGATGGTACAAGTTGAGATGATGACAACAAATTTCATATTATGATATTTCTTACAAATTAGTGATATATTATAGTGGATCCAGTTTGAAAATGAGATGAAATAGAGGTCCACAAAGAAGTTGAAGGAGGTTGGAGCCTCAATTAGGTTGTATCCTAAAGTGAACAAATGCTTCTTTGAGGTTGGTGCCTCAATTAGGTTGTAACCTACCACACGTGGTAGCTTACATTTTTTAGGGTAGTTGCCTCCAACAAATTTGGGCCTCCAAACTAATGTAATGAATTGAATATTAAGAAAAATAAGGATGGTGTTTTTTTCTTGTATAAGTTTCAACCTTTAATTTTTTTGTCTCCTTTTGATGTGATGGCTTCTTGACATGTTACCTACCGATATTATGATGCTCTTTATAACTCATGATATAATTCAATATTATATGATTACATGATTAAGAAAGACCATGAAAATATGAAATTGAAATCACATTGATTCCCCCCTTAGTGTAACCTTTGGGCCAACAATACTAGAATGTAGCTATAAAGAAACAAAGACTTTAAATTAAAAGAATCCATAATAAAACTCATTGAAACATCTACTTTTATACAATACAATTTGGTGGAAAATATTTTTGAATATTAATATAGATAAATCTACAAATAATTTTGAGAAAACATAAATTTTAAACATAAAAATAAAAAACAAAAACACTTTACAACATAAAAATTGAAAGAAAATATTAACTTGTATATAATACAATGCAATGAAAAATACATAAATAAAAATATACATTAATATACAAATATTTCTTGATTTAACTTTTCATAAATTAAAAAAATAAATATATATATATAGATTTCACATGGTTTATAAAACAGATTAGTTATTGAACGTAAAAAACAATTGTTAAAAATAATGAAAAACACATTGGATAAACTTTGACAGTATATATACAAAACAATTTTAGGGAGAGATCAATTCAATAAAATTTATTATGCAAATTTATATGCTTAAAATGATATTTTTTATGATATAAATATTTTTTCTTTTTACACCAGAGGTGTTTTTTTTGCTAGAGTGGCCTGAGCAAACACTGCTTACTCCAACCAATAGGAGAACTTTCCTATCGCCCTTCAGACTAATCAAAATTTGCCACTTGTTTCTCCTCTATTAGCCTGTTAGCATAATTTCGGCAACTGTTTTCTTGAATGACATGACGTGCACTGATGCTTTCAAGATTTAGGAGGCTAACTTTTGCGATTCACGCCCTCATTTTGTTCATGACGGACAGTTCTCGAGCTTTTCCACAAGTGGCTCTTCGGACTCCATGTCATTTTTTGGCGAAGGATCCATATCCGTGTGTGAGGGTTTCTGACATTCGATGGAACTTATTCTCTGGTTTTCTTTTGGCGAACACTTGTTTTGATATTTAAGCTTTTAGCACAGCCAAAAGCTGTAATTTCAGCGAGAACTTCGATGGATTTTAACTATTTCTAGAAGTGCAGATGCACATTCCAGTAAAAATAGTTATAATTATAAGAAAATAATTATTTTTTCAATATTTTAATAAGATTTAAAATATATATTTATATGGGTTTGTTTAATTAAATAAAACATTTTTTTTACTTTGAAAACAAAAAAATAATATAATTAAAGCCTTTTTTCATTTTAATTAATTGAACTTAATAATAAAAAATTAATTTATATATTTAAAAGTTTACATATTACTAGATATATGTGAAACAGGACAGTTCCTAAAACATCATGGATGGAAAGGATCTGTCGTCTCTGTGAGAATATGAACATCGAGGATGAAAATCACTTCCTCTTAGAGTGCCCCGCGTACAACCACGTTAGATCTCAATTTCATAATCTTTGTTGCAATACTTACCTTCCTAGCCTTTTAAGATGTCAAAATTATAGTGAGCTCGGGAGGCTTCTCTCCAAGCTTTTTGAGCATAGGAATAAAATCTTAAATCAGACTAAATAATTCGTAGCATAGGAATGAAATCTTAAATTAAACTAAATAATTTGTTTCTTTAGGTCCGATAGACCAAAGATTGGTCTCAGTGGACATTAACCACCATCACCATCATCATCATCATCATAATAAACAATATTTAACAACATAGTTATGTCTAATTCCAACTAACGTTAAATCAATTAAATATTTCAATTATAAATCTTCCGGGAAATCACATAAGGAATTTTTGGAACCGACGCGTTTCGAACTACCAACTGTAGTTCATCATTATCCTGATGATGAACTATAGTTGGTAGTTCGAAACACATCGGTTCCAAAAATTCCTTATGTGATTTCCCGGAAGATTTATAATTGAAATGTTATGGATCACAGAAGCTTGCACTCTCAATTAAATATTTTTATGCCAAAGGCATTTTTTTAGGGTACGACACCGACCTTTGTCATTTTTCGAAAGCCACTTGAAATTTGTCAAGTGTTCACTATTTTTATCATATTGGAAAATGACATGTATGTTTTGTAACGGTTTCATCGTCTAACACCACTGATGAGCACTCCCACCCAAAGGGGAAGGGCTCCATTAGTGAGAAACTTAAGTGTCGATAACCTCTTGAATATTAGCCCCGATGTGAACGATCTCCCATAATATGAGCCTCAACCACAACAGGTACTCCTCCTTGGGTTTAAGAGTAAATTTCACCTATAGTGATAAGCTATTTTAAGCCCAACATACTTTGCCCAGAGTCTATCCAGAAGGTGTGTGTGTGTGAAAGGTGATGCAATAAGGGAAATAACCTCTAAGCATACACAAGCAATCAAGGATAATGATAAAAGAGTTACCTTGTTATGACTAGATGATGTAGCGAGCTTGGAAGAAGATCTTTAATAGATCTTGGCTCTTGCTTCTTCCATGAAACCTGCACACAAAAAAAAACAAATACTTCCTATTTCCTTGCAACTTCCATGTTAGTGGATGCAAACCAAATCACTCACGAAACATAAGGAAAAAATAAATGAATTTAAATGGGGGAAGTTTTCATTACTTTGCATTACCCATGAATTGAAGTGCATAGATGAGGACTCTTGCAGTTGTGATGTCCCTTTTTTTGGTGTTCCTTATGGCATGGTTAAGATGGAATTTCAGAGTTAGGGCAGACAAGACATAGGTTCAGGTTGGCATCATCGGTGGGTCGCCCTTCAGACTAATCAAATTTTGCCACTTGTTTCTCCTCTATTAGCCTGTTAGCATAATTTCGACGACCATTTTCTTGAATGACGTGACGTGCACTGATGCTTTCAAGATTTAGGAGGCTAAATTTCACAATTCACGCCCTCATTTTGTTCATGGCGGACAGTTCTCGAGCTTTTCCACAAGTGGCTCTTCGGACTCCATGTCATTTTTTGGCGAATGATCCATATCCATGTGTGAGGGCTTCTGACATTCGACGAAACTTATTCTCTGGTTTTCTTTTGGTGAACACTTGTTTTGATATTTAAGCTTTTAGCACAGCCAAAAACTGTAATTTTAGCAAGAAATTCGATGGATATTAACTGTTTCTGGAAGTGCAGATGCGCATTCCAGTAATTTCATTAATGCACATCCGGCATTCCCTTTGCACCCTTGTGCAAATGCTAGTAAATAAACTTCTCAAATGAGGATGGGAAAACTAAAATCGTCACATTGCTCCAACTCGTGAGTGTTGCGAGGATTACACGAAGTGCTACACTTTCCCACGTTTGCAGAATTATGACACTCGTCAGCGTTTTGGAGAATTACATGGGGTAGTTCTTGTTTTGGAAATTGAAATTGAACACGACGATGATTGGAGTATTAGTAGGAGTTGGATCCATGTCTTATATTTCTAAGGGTTCGTGTCTTATACTCCTAAGGGTTGATGCGTTTTTCTCCATAATCTTCCTTTATTTTAATTAAATAAATGATATTGATCCATTCTAATAATAATAAAGCTAATTAAATATAATTTTATTATTTTAATAATATAATATAATTTTTATTTTTAAATTAAAAAACACAGTAATTTATAAATATTTTATATTTATAATACAAATTGTATTTGAGTAATTAAAATTAATAACTTTAGTTAAATGTAAATATTATTTAAATAATATTATATATTAAAATATTTATAATTTAACTATCATTATATGACTTTCCCTTTTCTTGGGTCAAACTAGTTGTTTCCATCCAACGACCAATTAACCCTTCTCCTCTTCCATTTATAGTGGAATGCTTTGATATGATTTCTCATCGGTCCTGAAGATGGATCACACTAGTTGGTTCGAAACGCGTTGACCAAATTCTTTGCTATGTGATTTTTACCGAAAGATATCTTTCTACAAAACTATGGATCATAAAATCCATATTACAAATTATTAATAACACATTGTCTTTTATACTCTAAAGAAGTTTGCATGTGAAGGGATTTGATCCCTCTCGGCTCATGTTAGATCCAGACTTAAGATGGATCTATGTTGGTTAACATTTAACCCCATAAATAAAATACATGATCTGTCTCTAACATCCCCAGACTTTGATTTAATTTACTTGTATCTCTCACAAATTAATTAATGTTGTTAAGAGATAGAGCAACAAATATGATTAACAATGTTTGATAAATATGTGTTTACATTTTTATGAATAAAGATTTAATATTTCCATAATTAGTACAATTGATTGGTAAATAAATTCCAAGATTCCAGAGGGGTTAGAGGGGCAGTTGGAAAGTGATAGTTACCTTCGCCTGTGTGGATAAATGAAAGATCTCAACGAGGAGAAGGGGTTCTGTGAAAATAATAGAAAAATGAACAACAGGATGATGTAGGAATAGAGTGATCTAGAGTTGGTTATGACTAGTGGAACTCTGTAACTCAAAGAGGTGTAGACTGGACGGGACGTCTTGAGGTCTAACTCTGATGATAAAACTGCTACCTTAACACTCTGGTGAGGAGCACGAGGGGAGTGGAGGACGTTATAGTCTCTCTCACGGTTGGGTGGCACCATCGGCTAAGTACATTCTGAGATAAGTAAAATTTATTTTTATTTTTATTTTCTTTTGAAAGACAAAGAAGTGTTTAATGCAATGATTGGCTCTGTATTTAGTTCATTTCCTAGTTACTTATATATGAAAAGCAAAGAAAAATATGTTATGTCATTTCCTGGAGTACAAGAGTAAGTATGTTGAATTTAATTTGTTATAATATGATTTTGTGTGCATTTTCCTACAAGCTATGCAAGATAAACATGTTTGTTTTACTTTTGAAAAGACCTAGTAGGAATTAGTTATCCAGGCCAAATCTCGGTATATATGTACACTAAATATTTATTATATATATGTACACTAAGATTTTATTATTCTGTAAAAATATTGTTCTTATGCCATAGACTATTTTTAACATTTCTTTTTCCCAAATAGAATACTGACATTCTAGTGTCAGCCGACCAGGAACAATTCATGGAAAAAGGAACAATATCTAGGTAGAAACAATTAAATAGGAGACCAGGGTTTGGATCTTAGCCCAGTGGGAGCTAGGTCGCAGTCCCTGTCCCCGGGTATCATTATACATGTTAATATAGTAGACATACCTTCTAAATCAATCAACGATCAAAAAATACGTATATCATTAAGAATCCAGAAAATATCTATCTGTAACCTTAAAGAAACTTTGCAGAACAAAAATGTTACAATCATTAGTATACAAGTAACTGGAAAATGAACTCATTTCCTGTAACTAAATAAAGGACAAAAACATCCAACTGTATAAATGTGTATTTATCGTTTCAACCAATTGCCAGAGTTTGTTTTCCATCAAACAAGAGCAATGTTGAACCTATATGCATCAATATTAAGGTTCGATGTGGCTTTATAACCACAAATACATTCTGTAACTATAACTTTTATGAACAGAAACATAATATATACTAAAAAATGTTACAAATAAACGAGCCATATCAGTGCACATATGTGAATTGCATAGGGAGTTGTGAAAAAATTATTTACCATACCATGCATGATTCAAATAAAAAGAAAATGGGGATGGAAACCATTAAATTTCATAACACCAGTGTAACCGACATGCAGTCGAAATAACATGGATCCTCGGAAGACTGAGATAGCACAATAAATGTTCAATGGAGTAGCATACCTCGTGTGTTCACAATTAACCAATATCATACAGAAAACATTCATGGCTTGAAAACCCTCTTTGGTAATCCATTAGCTAAACCCTAGATGAATTATGAATAACAAAACAGAGAACAGGACTTATCAAAGGTAAACCCTATTAACAAATCAATGTTAGGGCTGAACCCGTATACCTGCCATGCAATTTCAGTGGGCGGAAACTTAGCGTAATAACATGTTCATAATAGTAGCATAAACACTGAAGGAGGTTAAGGGGTCGACTTACTAATTAGAGGCTCAATATTTTAGCTCAAAAATTAAAGTGATAAAAATTGAATGAAACCAGAATGACAGCGACCGACCCATCACCAGAAATCCAACGCGACTCATTCCGTTGAAAACAAAGTTTAGATGAAGGAGTTATGGTTCGCTGATCACCGTTCAGAACTGGAAAATTTTTATTAAAAAACTGCATAACAGGTACAGGTTGATGACATGGCAGCCCAGTCAGCATTCATGGAATCTTCTTCAGTTTGTTTCCAATGGGATTGTGAAAAATGTCACTGCGGGATTCACCAGTTTGGTTTGTGAAGGTGAAATTTGTCCAATGACCTCCTAAGGTTGAATGTGGGTTCATAATTTCTATGTACTGGAAATTATTATTTTTAATTAATTAAGATTGAATATATATATATATATATATATATATATATATATATATATATATATATATATATATATATATATATATATATATATATATATATATATATATTTCAAACCTTAATTAATTTTAAATTTCCACAAATCACATTTCATTAAACCTATGTGCTAAGTCTAATTGGTAATATTCTAGTTGCTACATTTATTCTAAATATCCAAAGTGGATTGGATTAATTATATGATATCATGGCACATATTAATACATAACCAAATTCTTGGTTACAAGGTTTGAATGATGCGTTATGATAAGGTTGGTGGGCAACGTATTAAATGTACTGGAACGCATATATTTATGGCATATATATATATATATATATATATATATATATATATATATATATATATATATATATATATATTTGAAAAAAGGAATTAAACATTAAGGTTTGGAATTTATATATTGTTGTGGCAAAAACGTTATGGAGGGGCGAGGTCGGAGCTCGACCCCACGACCTCCCCCAAACCATTCCAACGCCTTCACCAATAGACCAAGAGGACAGAACTTGAAATGCATTGCACCTAACATCTATTTGGCGTGTACGTAGGCTCCGGTGGTGGGAACAGAGGGGGTTAGCCCCCTCCCATGTGATTGACCAGTGAAAACCGTGGTGGATCAGCTTGAAACATGCGGAGATTTATTAACGTTAATCTTGTATTGGCCACTAATTTGCGGGGTTTAGTACTAATTAAACCTGATTATGTAAATTGGATAAGCGCATAGTTAAACTATGCTTATCTGCAGTTAAGCACGCTTAATGCTAATTAATATTGCTCCTAATTAGCGGTGCTTTTAGCGGATTTGCTATTTTTAGCGGATTCCACTGAATTTGTCAAAGCTGTCTGGAGTCTTCTCCATATTTGGAGGAGAAATTAGGGAAATTTTTGTTTTTGCCATAACTGAGTCAATTTCCGACCAAATTGAGCTCAGAAAGAATAATTCTTGCCTAATTGGCATGCTATAAAAACATTGGAACATGTTTTAGAGGCAGAGGATCTCATCTACAAAGGTTTTTGTTGCCATAAATAAATTTGAAGCCTAGGGCCACCAGTAGGGAAGGCCATGCCTACAGCATCTAAAGGCCAAATTAAGTAAAAAAATAGTCATTTATGAAAGATTTAGACATTTTGAGCTCATTGGAATAGGTTCCAAGAGCATTTGATGCATGTAAACAAAAATTTGAGCACAGTTGAGCTAATACAAAGGCCCAAGCTATGAAGTTGGACCAAGGAGATGCAGCCCATGAGGGGTGAACTCCTTTATCAAAACTCTATTTTAATGGATTAATTGTGATGTTTTTTTGTTATTTATGTTGTTGTTGTTCATCCTTTTAAATTCATACTTTATGCTTTCAAATTCACTCATAAAACTCAGTTTAATTTCCTGTTTTGACACACATAAGTAACAAGGAAACCTGTACATCAAGCATAAGACCAGTAAATAATTTGTATATCTGAAAATGAAATTAGCATAGAAAAACTAACATTCAAATTCAAATCACTTAACTTGGACGAGGTAAAAAAACCTATGTCAGACATTTGACAAAATTCGACAAAATTTAAAAACTGCCCAATACAAGCAGAAAGTGTATGTTGACCGAAGGAGAACTTATCGGTAGTTCAAAGTGGGAGATCACGTTTACGTCAGAATTAAACCAATGAAAAGTACCTTGTGGTGGACTAAATGTGCTATATTATCTCCCCGAATTTGTGGGCCTTTCTAAGTCTTGGAAAGGATAGGGCTAGTGGCATATCGAATGGATTTACCCAGCCACATCAGGGTGGACAATGTGTTTCATGTGTCCCTACTGAAATGATATGTGCATGATTCCAAGCATATAATTCATTGGCAAAGTATTCAGGTAAAATGTGACTATTAATATACCTTAAATACACACACACACACACACACACACACACAGATATATATATATATATATATGCAACTAATGGGTTGAATGTTGGTTGTTTTGAACCAGAAGACACATTTCTGGTAGAGCCCTAGCGTATTCTTGAGCGGAGAGAAATAACGTTGCGGAAATGAGTCATCTTCTAGGTTAAAGTGCAGTGGAAGCACTTTGGCTCAGACGAGGCTACCTGGGAAGATGAGGAATTTATGTGAAACACATACCCATAGTTATTTTATGTTGAGAATTAAACACCGAGGACGGTGTTTTCCTTAGGGGGGAGGATGTAACATCCCCAGACTTCAATTTAATTTACTTTTATCTCTCACAAATTACGTATTGTTGTTAAGAGATAGACCAACAAATATTATTAACATTGTTTAATGAATGTGTGTTTACATTTTTAGGAAAGTGAATAGCATAATGCTGCAGGAATAGAGTGGTCCAGAGCTGGTTATGGTATGTGGAACTCTGTAACTCAGAGAGGTGTAGTGTGGACAAGACATCCTAAGGTCCATTAGAGAACTTTTGAGGTCTAAAATGGGCTTCCTAAGAAAAATGTACAACCAAAATAAAATTTATAAGAACCAATAGGATTCAAGATGATGATGTCAACCATGGGGGATGATTAACCATTTTTGGACTAAAAAAATAAAAAGATTAGAAAATAATAAAATAATAAAATAATTTTTTCAACTTGTATTTTCAACTTATCTCCCTATGTTTTTACTCAAATTTCAAGCAGGGTTACTCATTGGATGCAAAATTTAATTCCTCGTCCAAGGAGTACCCATGTTTAATACTTTTGATGGACCTTTCTACACAAAAAATAAGAAATACATGAAAAAACATGATTGCAATCATGTTTTTCATGTATTTCTCATTTTTCGGGTAGCAAGGTCCATATTCATGTTGCATACTATTGGTGGACCCTGCTACACAAAAAATGAGAAATATATGAAAAAATGTGATTGCAATCATGTTTTTCATGTATTTCTCATTTTTCATGTAGCAAGGTCCATCGAAAGTATGCAACATGGATACTCCTTGGATGAGGAATCAAATTATGCATCTAACTAGTGTTTCCGCTCGAAATTTTGGTAAACCCATAGGGAGATAAGTTGAAAATATTAGTTGAAAAAAATGGTTTTTTCTTTTTTCTTTTTTCCCTCTAAAATTTGATGATGTAATCTAATTTGATGATGCTTGACTTGAAGTCATGTATTCTATTTCTGCCGAGTTAAGCACCACAAATATTTTCTTCCTCTTGTACTAGGAAACAACTATGGACCCAACACTAAAAATTCCACCTCATGTACTATTTCGGTCTGATGGACTCCCTACCCAATCTGCATCTTTGAATCCAAAAAACTTCACTCCCTTAGTCTGTTTTTACCATAGTCCAAATTCCCCAACACTGAAAATTCCACCTCATGTACTATTTCGGTTTGATGGACTCCCTGCCCAATCTGCATCTTTGAATCCAAAAAATTTCACTCCTTTAGTCTGTCTGTGCCATAGTCCAAATTGGGTAGTGCCGATGAGGTATCGTAAAACATGCTTAGCTACTGTCCAAAACAAGTTGGTTGATTGCATATCGCATATATAGTCATGTTTTCACGTCGTTAAATGGTACTATTAGTATGAATCTTTCGTCGTAAAAGATCACTTTAGCTACGCATAACAAATAGCCCTAACATCGATTATGGCTGCCAAATATCTTTAAATCTGCAATTAGGTGATCCAAATAATGCTGCACAAATCTAGATCTAAGCATAAAAGACATTAAGAAGATAAAGTAAAATGTGGCTCCATGCATCTAATAGACAAGACAAGAACAATGTATTTGAAAAAAAAAATATATTATATTAAAAAGGGGCACCTGAGAGGAAAACAGGAAAGGTGTTTTCCGGTTCTCCTCAATGGGATGGGTTCTTGAAAGTCCTCAGCGTTTCAGATCTAAAATTCCTCTCTCTTGTTGTTGTAGAAAACCCAGACAAACATAGAACCCAATGGGAGCTCACAAGGAAAAAATGGAGAATGTGACCTAGTATAGATCTAGAGTGATCTAATGCAATGGAGGTGACTAATGAATGGGGAAAACCCTTCTATTTATAACAAAATATTAGGGTTATCTAGAATTTGGTGTATGAATAAAATATTATTAATCAAATTATAGAACCACCCTTTAGGAATATTTTATTATATTTGTTGGAGGGAAAAGGTCTTTTGACTTGGGTCAATTCCTTTATTTATAAACAATAAATAAATAAATGATTTATTTATTATTTTAGGGATATGGTGGGAATATAATTAAATAAATAATGATTTATTTAATTATTTAAAAATGATTCAGTCAAATTTAACTAGGAATATTATTTAAATAATGATTTAAATAACTTATTCCCAGGAAACAATCAAATAAATAATGATTTATTTAATTAATTTCCTTGTTTTGGGTTAAATATGACTAGGAAATATAAACAAATCTTATTTCACATGGTGAAAGCAATTTTACTTAGGGTAAAATTGGTCTTACATGGTGTACTTGGGTTCATCTAATGATAATAGGTTAGATGACCAAAAAAATGGTGTAACAGGTAGCATCCACTTCTTCAGTTGAAGTGGCATCCTCTTTCCTTTAGTTAGTCACTAGAGGTGTCTCCATGGGTTTACAACTCTCCATGTGGAATACCTGTAGTATCTCATTTGCACATTTTCCTTGAGACACAAATAGTTTCCCATCTCCTTTCCATACTTCCAACCCAAGGAAGTAGTGCATGAAACCCATGTCCTTCATTTCAAATTCCCTTGCAAGGTCCTCCGTGCAAGATTTGATTAGTTATTCATCACTAGTTAAAATTAAATCATCAACATATAATATAATAATAAGAAATTTACTGCAAAGATGTGATATAGGTTTGCATCCACTTCACTTTTGGTGAAGCCCAAACTGGTGAGATAGCTATCGATCATGGTGTACCAAGCACGGGGTGCTTGTTTCAAGCCGTACAATGCTCGCTTCAGTCTGCACACATAAGACTCCCGATCAAATGTCTCAAAACCTTCTGGTTTCTTGATCTACACCTCCTCCTCAAAAACCCCATTGAGAAATGTTGTTTTTACATCCATCTGGTGGATCTTCCACTCCATATATGCAGCCAGTGCAAGAATTTATCTAATGGATGAGCACCTTGCTACAAGAGCAAAGGTCTCCTCATAGTCAATTTTATCAAATTGAGAGTATCCCTTCACCACAAATATGGCCTTGTCATTATCTATGCTTTCGTTTGTTGTCTCCTTAACCTTGAAGATCCATCTTGAACCCACAACTGATTTATCTGTTGGTCTTTGGACCACTTCTCAAACACTATTTTGTACAATGGATTTGTATTACTCCACCATTGCATCAACCCATACAGGTTTCTCTACTACTTCCTTGAAAGAGGATGGCTCAATATCTACAAGCTTAGTCATTAGAGCCATGTATCCAATGTACCGATCAAGTGACCTTCCCTACCTACACAAATTTGTAGGAGTTCACACATCCTCCCTCACATTCTGCACTAGTCTATCAACTTCCCTGGTCCTTTACCAACCTTCTATGGATGGTTTTGCTTGAGTGACTGTCTCCACTCTCTGCTCCTCAATTTGTGGTTGCTCCACAAGTTCCTAAGGCTGATCATTTGGAGATAAAAGCTCCTCTTATAGTGGGATCTAACGCTACCTCTCAAAAGAGCACCACATCGCTTTCTCCTCATCAAATTTTACATCCCTTTGCACAACTATCATTCTGAGTGATGGAAAGTACACACGGTAGTTGTGAGGAGTTTATGTGTAACCCAAAAATACCCCCAATTCTATTTTCATCGAAAGCTTCTTCCTTGATTCTTTGGAGACATGGCAGTAGATAGAGGCTCCAAAAATCCTGAAGTGTGATACATCCGAATTTCTCCCCAAGAAAGCCTCCTTCAGTGTAATCATTCCAAGAATACGATGAGGACTCTGGTTCTGCAAATAGATTGTTACATCGCATGTCTCTACCCACAAATGTAGTGTGAGGCCTTGGTCATACAACATATCCCTCGCAACTTCCACAATGCTCTGATTATTTCTCTCAGCCACCCCATTATGCTATGGGTTGTGGGGTGTTGTTAACTCTCATCAAATGCCTTCTTTTGCACATAATTTTTTGAATTCAATCAAAATGTACTCACCTCCATTATCACTCCTGAGATCCTTCACCTTCTTGTTGGTTTCTTTCTCAACCAATGCCTTGAATTCTACAAACTTGGAGAATGTCTCATCTTTCTTCTGCATGAAGAAGATCCAACACTTTTGTGACAAGTCATCAATAAAAATAACAAAATATTTGTGTCTATAAGTGGAGGCTATCGAGAAAGGTCCACAGGCATCAAAGTGTATCCTTTCTAGGACTGCATGTGCTTTGTTGTCCCAATCATGGAATGTGGATTTTGTATACTTCCCTAAGGTAAATCCTTTGCATACGTCTTGTTTCTCAAGAACTCCTTTAGGGGTGCCAATGGTTATTTGCTGCATAATCTTCAAGGCGTCATGATGCAAACCTTTGTGCCAAAGTTCATAGACATCGTGACCCTACACTTTCTCCGCCTTAGTGCTTTATTCAACACAATATTCCACATCTAGCTTATATAGGTTATTCACATGAACTTCGGTTTGCTTCACCTATCCCATGGCTATGTGTCTCAAGATTTCCATTCCTTTGTTGAAGATCACATCATAGCCATGATCTTCCAAAACTGTAACATAGATGAGATTTTTATTTAGGCCTAGAACAAACATAACATCCTTGAGCCTGAGAGGGGAGGTCAATTCCCTTTGAAAGGTGATTGTATGAACCCTGGTCACATTATACCTTTCGTAGTCTCCTAGCTCAATGTGCATCTACAAATATTTCTCCTCCAAGTAATTGAAAAACTCTCTACACACCATCATGTGGAACGATGCATTTGAGTCCAAGTACCACACACTCCCCATCACTATGTTGGCCATACATGTGATAAGGGTAAATTCAAGATTGAAATGTGAAGCCAAAGCTTCACCTACCACACCTCCTGATTTCTTATTTCTCAACTTTTTTTGTGGACACTTCATGGCATAGTGCCTGAATTCATGGTAGTTGAAGCATTTAATTTTGGATAAGTCTTTCTTATTGACCCCTTAGTTGGATTCAGGTTTGGTTTGAGATTTATTCCATTTTCCCTTCTTTCCATTTCCATCCAATGCAAAGCTTTTTTCATCCTTGCCCTTGCATGAAGTCCCATCTCTGGTATTTCTCCTTATTTCCTCCTATATCAAATCAGACCATATGTGTTCCCAATTTGGTGGTTTCTCCCTCTCATTCATTGAATCTTGGTAGCCATGCCAGCTCTTGGGAAGGTCTAGAAGGGCTAGGATTACCAAATCATCTTCTACAACATTAACACCTACCCCTTCAATTACATAACAAGCTTGTGTGAAACTACTCATATAATGTGGAATAGTTTCATTCTTCTGCATCTTGATATTTCGAAGTTTATCCTTGAGCACAAGTTTCATGTGGTCACTATTGTGGTAGTGTATTCGGCGCATGGGCGTACGAAATACACTTTGACTAGTAGATAGGTTGCTTACTGTTTAATCAATTTAGTGTCTTAAATTGCTTTCATTAATGATCAACTAGGGCTAGTAAATTGATGAAGTGTGGTGCACTATATTTGCTTCAGCAGCCTATTTCTTACTTCGTTGTTTTGTGTTTTATGTTGTTTTTATGGGGGTTTTTGTTCTTGGAGAAATAAATATGGTTAATCTAAAGCTATGGAAAGACTTATGTGAATCTAAATTTATTTTAGAAGGAAGAAAAGGAAGTGTACTAAAACTAATCTAATTTTCATAAAATCAAACCAAAAACTGAGGACTAGTTTAAGACCTAATTTGGAAATCAAAGCACTTATCTAATATGTTTATTAATCCTAATGCATGGATCTCTTTCTAAAAATGAGATTAAGAATTACAACATCTATCTCAAATGAAGCAAAAAATGAATCAACTATTGTACCTTCAGTTATCTCAACATTCAATTGTTAGGATGACCCTATTGAGATGGAGTTTAGCAATTGTTTGTACTTTAGCTTGCTAAGGTCATAGAACAAAAAACAAGGAATACAAATGAAAATATCTAAGATGTGTTTAGTTACTCCAATTATTCAATTTGTAAAGAGTACCAACCTTCTTGAAGTAATGTTTAAGTAACTAATTATACTTGTTTAAACTAGAGAAAAACTCAATGAATAACTCAGAAATTGCATTACATTTAATCATTCAACCATCCCTTCTTAATATGTTCAGATCAATTCCTTGTAGAGTGGTTTTTAGGAAGATTGTTGTTTGCAATTAAGTGAGGATATTGAAAGTAAAATCATGTGAGATCTAACTAAAATCAACTAAATGTATAATTGACTTGTCAGCCACACTCAAATGTGAAGTGTTTAACCTCTTGAGATGCCTTCAGAGAAATCAATTATGCCTTTATTCCTTGGCAATGAAATGACAAGAAGCAAGATAAATTCAACAACTGAATATGTGAGATATTTAAACATTTAATGTAAAATTTAGCATATTGAAAATGGCTTTTATAAATATCAATTTGACACAACAATTGGCAATTCTATTTTAATTAAAATAAAAGGTAGGAACAGTAAAGAAAACTAGATAACTATGAATTCTTATTGCTCCAAAGCCATCCAATTTTGGAAAATAGATAAACACTACTTTCTTGAGATGCTTATTAGGAACATAAGATTACACAGTAAAATAAATCTACATTTGAAAAAAAAATAACAATTACAATGGAAAACTAAACTATTTGCATGAATCCATGTAAAACAAACTAATTAATTTTACAAATTTATAAATGGATGCACATGGTTGATGGGGGGCCTTCCATTGTCCTATAGCATTCCAACTTGCAAAATTTCACATTCTAAAACTCAATAATAGAAAAGAACTTTCTTTATTGATAAACTCACAACTCTACATCCCATTCCATGTCAAGCCTTGTTACAAAACAATCTATAATTATTTCTTTTCTTCTCCTATTTTTCACATCCCTTGATAAGAGAAAGCTTCCCCTATTTATACAAAAATATGAGAAGTTATCTCATTAATGAGAGTCCACGAATCTCTCCCCATATCTCTAGAGTTACAATCAAAATAGGAAATGATAAGACACATGTTTTCTTAGAGTTTCAATACAAATAGGAAATGAGACACATATCCTCATGATCCCATCATCTTCTCCACTCAAATTCGAATTTGGTTTTGGGAGGCCACATAAAGGTCTTTTAGAAGCTTCATTTTGACCTACACATGGCAAAAATCTCATCCCACTTGTTAGGTATAAGCATATGCACATTATTTTATAATTTTTAACCACAAATTTACTTAAAAATGCTAAGAATTAATAAAGTTTGGAAAAACATAAATGTAACCCAATAGTGGTAATGGTAAGGTAAATGTAGTGAAATGGAGGTGGAGTGAAGATAATAATATGGAAAGATAAGTGAAAATGTAATAGAAGTGAATGACAATTTCAATGCCAAACATACCCCCCAACTGAAGCTATTGCATGTCCTCATGCAATCTATTACATTAATTTTTTTAATCCTTGAGCTTTGGCTTAGCTTTGCATGATATCATTTGATAACTTAATACTTTTGCAAAGTGTTTTTCTTGAATTGCAACATGGTTGGTTCTTGTGTTATAACAATATTTTGTTGTTGCATTCAATTTTGATCTTTGAATTTTGCATAATGATAATTTGATTATTTGTTGCAAAGTATATTTCTATTAGATTGCATCATGGTTGGTTCTTGTGTGACAACCATGATTGTGTTTGTATCCAATTATCTTTTGAGTACTTTTAAAAAGCCCTTGTATGCTCATAATAATAATGTAATAGGTAATAAATTTTGGAAGTATGTGAGTTTTTAAATGTGATATGAACATGACAAAGTATGAATATGAATGTATCCCCCCCTCCACCAACACCCCAACTAATGGTATTTGCAATTTTATGAAATGAGGAACAGATGTTTTTTCCAAAAATTATCTTTCTAGCTTTTCAAGGAATTCTATGGTAAAAAGGTTAGAAATTGACGTACCTTAACTTACCCTTTGAAAATGGATGAGCTGCATGTGTGGTGGCTGCAAAATTCTGTTCATAATCTTCTTCAAGTGGTTGTACAAGTTATGAAGAAAAGATTAAAGATGTCTTTTTATTGCTTCTACTAAAATTGTTGAATTTGTTGAGGAATGGTGTTGATTTTATTGTTGTCATCTTCTTCATTTGCTTCAAAATGCTGAAAAATGATAGTCTTCGTGTCTTCAAAACTCGTTGGCATAATTCCTTCTATGTGAATAGATGTTCTGATATCGAAAATAGCAGGAAATTGTTAACTTAGTGGCCATTAATGGATGCCACTGATCAACACGAGAACTCTCACCATTGATGTCAATGAGAGTCAAGATGCCCAAACACATCTTACTAGATATGAATAATTTTTTTGTTGTCGAGTACCTAGAAGATCCGATGAACAAGGGACATTAATGTATTCCCATTGTTCGTTAGCAAGAAGACTTTCCATTAAGGCATGTAAGCCTCAAGGTGTTTTTTCAAGGAACTTAGACTCAAAGGACTATGGACTCAATAATTTTCATTGAAGCACAGTTTATTTGCAAAATGAAAATGATAGAAAAAATAAAATGAGAATGGAAGATGACAATGGAAAATGACAATGGGCAATAAGCATGTAAGTGAGCTTCTTGCTTTTATTTGTGGAGTAGACAAAAAGTAATGGAAAATGTATGTGAATGAAGGAAAATGGACAACTAACTCTTGTTGGAAAAATAATTGTGCCTTGATTTGAAGTTCTTTGTTTGATTTACAATTCAAAAAGGGAGGAAAAGTAATGGTCTTGATGGATATGAACATGGATTTGTTCTTATGTTTCTCATGAAATTGGTCCTTTGAAAACCAATTATGTGCCCAATTAGTTTCCTTCAACTATCATTCGATCATCTCAAACCTGTAAAAAAAACTTGGCACTAAAACATAAAACGTGAGTGTGTTAAAAAAGAAGTGATCAATTCCTTTCTGATACATACGTGAAAGAGTTAATGCCAAATGAAACAGATTTAGGAAAATCAAAAAGTTTTATATTTGGTCCAATTCATGTTATTGATAACAATCCATTTTTAAGAAATAACCATGAAAAATAAATCAGCTACATGTTGTCGAATGACTTCATGCACTGTGCTCAGTAAAACGATTGGCATCACAAAGATTTGTTGTTCTGTAAGTTAAAACTTCATAGAAAAATACACAGCAACAATACTAATGCCAAATGTTCAAAGATCATCTAAATAATCTTCCAATTGTTCTACAATCCATTATTAATTATTAATAAAGAAAATGATTTTATTATTATTATTATTATTTTAATGATGGATTTTTTTTTAAATGTTTCTTTCTTAAAAAGAAATTATTAATAAAGAATGTTTTTTTTTTTTTTTTTTTTAAATATATATATATATATATATATATATATATATGAAGCATGGATGAAATAATCGTCTTTATGAATCTTTTTGAAACAAAGTCATGCCAATGCCTCCTTCATGTAAGATAAAAATAAAAAGCTTGAAACTTTTAAAGTCAATTTCCTAACTATGAAGTAGATGGAAGCATAATCCTTTTCAATCTATACAACTTGTATTTGATGTAGAGCTGACAGTGTCTTTGCCTCAAATAATCCATTTGTCACCCATCATGGTTCCACCACACATGAATTCTGCCACAGTCTCCTACATATCAGGAAATCAGATCCTTGATTATTTCTCAAAATTGAATTTCATCAAACCGTAATTGTTTGCATTATATATATATATATATATATTTTAAATTTTTCTTTCTTTCACGCACACTACAAATTAAGGCTCCTAAAAACCCTGAATTTATCCCAAATGGCTGCAAAATTCAGCAATTTTTTATAGCATTACCTAATTCACCCTGTTCTCGAAAAAACCCATGTTTTATTTTTTTCTAATTCGCTTCGGTTTGCTCAAAAAATGCGTTTTAAAATCGGGTTTTTTTAAAAACTACGCATTTCGTTTTCTGGCAATTACTTCTGCAATAAAATTGTTGTGGTTTGATTTTTTTTATTTGTAGGTTTCGATGTATAATGACTTGTCTCTCACAGAAAATTTCAGATTGATATCCCTCATTCCAATTACCTGCAATGGAATCTGCAATCTTTTCTTCATCAGCAGTCTGCAATCTTCTCTTTATCAACAGTTTCTTCATGTGATACACTTTCATTGTCTATCTCTACAATTGAATCTGTAATCTTCTCTTCATCAGCAATTTCCAATATTCTCTTCATCGGCAATTTCTTCATATGATACACCTTCACTATTTGTCTCTGCAACTTTTAAAAATGATTTCTAATAACTGCTGCTTGAGGAAGAATGAATATGGAAAAGAGAAGGTTCTTTTTTTTTAATTGATTTGTTAATAAAATTATATATATTATATTTTCAGAAATTTAAAAATATACATATATATTTTATTAAACTTAACAATTTATTGAAATTAAAAAAATTTCATTTTTTTATTTTAAAATTTATTGTAAAATTAAATCAAATGAAATGATGGAAACAATTTTTCTTTTTTAAAACATAAAAATTCTCTTTCTCTGATCCTCCGATCACATAAAGTGTAGGAGGAAAGAATACTTGAGAAATGATTATTTGAATTTATTTTTTTAGATGTAAGAAATAAGGTCTCCTAACTACATTTCCTCGACAATGGCGCCAAAATATTTAGTCAATTTAGTGTCATAAATTTCTTTCATTAATTATCAACCAGTGTTAGTAAACAGATAAAGTGTGGTGCGTTATATGTGCTTAATCAACTTATTTCTTAATTCGTTTTTTTGTGTTTTATGTTGTTTTTAGGGGGGGTTTGTTCTTGGAGGTCTAAAGATGGTTAATCTAAAGCTATGGAAAGACTTATGTGAATCTAAATTTATTTTAGAAGGAAGAAAATGAAGTGTACTAAAACTAATCTAATTTTCATAAAATCAAACCAAAAACTGAGGGCTAGTTTAAGACCTAATTTAGAAATCAAAGCACTTACCTAGTCTGTTTATTAATCATAATCCATGGATCTATTTCTAAAACTGAGATTGAGAATTACAATATCTATCTTAAATGAAAGCAGAAAATGAATGAACTATTATACCTTCAGTTATATCAACATTCAATTGTTAGGCATGACCCTATTGATATGGAGTTTAGCAATTGTTTGTACTTTAGTCTGCTAAGGTCCTCGAACAGAAAACAAGGAATGCAAATGAAAATATCTAAGATATGTTTAGTTACTCCAATTATTCAATTTGTAAAGAGTGACCTTCTTGAAATAAATTAACTAATTACACTTGTTTAAAATAGAGAAAATCTCAATGAATAACTCAGAAATTGCATTACATTTAATCATTCAACCATCCCTTCTTAATATGTTTAGATCAATTCCTTGTAGAGTGGTTTTTAGGAAGATTGTTGTTTGAAATTAAGTGAGGATCTTGAAAGTAAAATCATATAAGATCTAACTAAAATCAACTAAATGTATAATTGACTTGTCAGCCACATTCAAATGTGAAGTGTTTAACCTCTTGAGATGCCTTCGGAGAAATTAGTTATGCCTTTAGTCCTTGGCAAGAAAATGACAAGAAGCAAGATAAATTCAACTACCGCATATGTGAGATATTTAACCATTTAATGAAGAATTTAGCATATTGAAAATGGCTTTCATAAATAGCAGTTTGACACAACAATTGACAACTCTATTTTAATGAAAATAAAAGGCATGAACAGTAAAGAAAACTAGATAACTGTGAATTCTTATTGCTTGAAATCCATCCAATTTTGGAAAATAGATAAAACATTACTTTCTTGAGATGCTTATTAGGAAACATAAGATTACACAATGAAGTAAATCTACATTTTAAAATAAAATAACAATTGCAATGGAAAACTAAATTATTTGCATGAATCCATGTAAAACAAACTAATTAATCTTACAAATTTATAAATGGATGCACATGGTTTATGGGGGCTCTTCCATTGTCCAATAGCATTCCCACTTGAAAAAGTTCACATTCTAAAACTCACTAATAGAAAAGAACTTTATTTATTGATAAACTCACAACTTTACATCCCATTCCATCTCAAGCCTTGTTACAAACCATTATATAATTCTTTCTCTTCTTCTCCTATTTTTCACATCCCTTGATAGGAGAAATCTTCCCCTATTTATACAAAAATATGAGAAGTTATCTTATTAATGAGAGTCCATGAATCTCTCCCCATATCTCTAGAGTTACAATCAAAATAGGAAATGATAAGACACATGTTTTCTTAGAGTTTCAATACAAATAGGAAATGAGACACATATCCTCATGATCCCATCATCTTCTCCACCCAAATTCGAATTTGGTTTTGGGAGGCCACATAAAGGTCTTTTAGAAGCTTCCTTTTGACCTACACATGGCAACAAATTCATCTCACTTGTTAGGTATAAGCATATGCACATTATTTTCTAATTTTTAACCACAAATTCACTTAAAAATGCTAAGAATTAATAAAGTTTGGAAAAACATAAATGTAACCCAATAGTGGTAATGGTAAGGTAAATGTAGTGAAATGGAGGTGGAGTGAAGGTGATAATCTAGAAATATAAGTGAAAATGTAATGGAAGTGAATGACAATTTCAAGGCCAAACACATACCTACATAAGAGTCACATGCTAAAATGATTTGTTAAACGTTAGTGGAACAAGTTCAACATATAATAAGCTAGGTTAGAAATGAGACATAGCATACTACATAAACAATAAAACAAAAACAAAACAACATGCACAAGATACACACTCGATAGAGCAAACACACTAATAACTCAAAATGGAGAGCTTATCCCTTTATTAGGTGCTGGTGGTGATAGAAGATAGAATGTTAAATCTCTTGTAATGGATCCCTTGAGCTATGGAGATCCAATATCCAAGACAATGAGGTCTCTTCCCCTCAAGTTTTCAACAAACTTCTATTCCCTCTCAAAGGATGGTAGATCGACGAACATGTGGTGAAATTATCTCTCTTGGACTGAGATGTTTGGTGGCCAACAACTGAGTCCTTCCAATCCCTTTGTTGCTGGACTACACAAGCTAGTTTTCTATAGAGAAATTTGGCTAGCATAACAATGTGTCTCCTATTCTTCTTCCAAAGGTTGGATTTTATAGACCATTTTCAAATTCTCCCTCCTTCTCTTGGCCCAAGATGGATGGTGACACAACAGTGGAGGTATGATTCCTTTATGTGCTGCATTAAGGCCTCAAGGTGGCTCAAAGACTACTACACTTGGTTAGGTTGAGTGAGAATCTTTTAAACTAAGTGTGCCAAGTGGTCCTGGATGGTGACATTCTGTCATCCCCAAGACGACACGAATATCAAAGAAAAAGCTGCACTCTGAGAAAAAATTCTTTGTTGCCTATGTGTTGTCCATAAATTTGTCCGTTGACCTTAGGAAAAATACATTTTTTTGTCTCTTCTTAATGTATTTCTTCTCTAGAAACCTTTATCTGTACCTTTTTCTTGACATTTTTAATGTATTTTGCCCATATGATTTTCCATTGCTAAAATTCCCCCCCTAATGTATGAGGTCTAGGAAGAACTGTATATCCGAAATACATTATGGTTTATTTTCCTATGTCATCCTTTTGAGAGAGAGAGAGAGAGTATCTTTCTTTGGAACTAAGTTGGGAGACTCCTTATCTTAAGTAAAAAACACACCATGCTCTGTTGGAAACCTGCAAGAGATATAATGAATAAAATATTTCTATGAGGCCGACATGTCCCATGCTCGTGATGTTTTAACTAATTAATCTTATCTGAAAGATAATGGTTTTGTTTACGCTACTTTTGGTAGTGACCTGTTACTGGTTGATGGCGACGGTTACTGACACCCTTGGGGTCGTTTTTCTTTGAAAGAAGGTTGAATGTGGTGCCCACATGCATAATATTGGTATGGAACATTTGTTTAGAACATGTTCTCATTGTATACATGGGTATTTGACTGTTGGGGACCTTCCCGTGTAAGAATTGTTTAGAGTGATGCTTATCAAGTCATGGGTCTTCGACAAATTATGACAGAGTGCAACGGTTTATGAAGTACGATACCATCTTGACATGAAAGCTTATCTTGTAGTCGAATGTCAAGAGGATCCATGACATCAATGGGCAATGATGATTCCCATAGTGCCATTCGGGGGCCCCATTGGTTGGTCTTGGAGCGGGGGTGATGAAGCGGATGAAAAATGTTGCAAATGGGTTATGCTAATGGGGGTGTGATAGGCCAAATGTGAAACACAGTGATGTGTTTTTCTATCGTGCTTGTGAGAATGGTAGCCCATGAAAGGGTTTTAACATGAAATGGGTAAAACTTGACTTGATGTATGATGGATGAATGAACATTAAGTGCTTCCCGGGCTTGGGGTTTTATGGCCATGGCTCCAAACCTTTTGTGTATGGTCTACATGAGTGATGGATGCCATGGAGGGTGATTTTCCACCAACCTGCAAGGGTGTTTATCATGTGCAAGGTAGGTGTGATGATAAACATGGTCGGGTGAATGAAACCTATGGTCTATTTCTTTGAAGAAATGATGTCAGTATATGCAAATCTTCTTGGGGAGCCTATCATACTAGGCGTAGAATGATACTTGCTCTTGTACCTTTGTTGGTTGGGACATATGGTGATTTGGCATGTTTATAATACTTGCAACCATTACCCCAAGTAAAAAGCATATTTTTCATACAAACATATTTCAAATAATTTCAATGTAAATCAATAAGAGAGGGCATACATGTTGTGCCTGAAAATGAATTTTTATGAGGCATGGATATATGGGGCCTAGTTTGAACATAATGAAGTTCTTATCATTGTGTTTCTCGCGGTTTTGCGATTGGGTACTCTAAGCTCCAGTTATGGTTTGTTGAATAATGAGAAAATGGCGATATATGGGCCAATATGGTTCATTTCCACTCATTCATTTCTTTTGAGGGTCTGAGGTCAGAGCTGAGCTCTTGTTCCCGAGTTTCTCCTGCCATTACGGTCAGCCTGAGTACTCAAGATTCATGTTGTCAGTATCAGGTAGGACCTTAAACGTCTCACTTATATTTTTTGTCATTTTATTGAATGGAGGATCCGTACAAATATGGATTTGTACGAACTTTATACCCATTTTTGGGTAAGGCCATAGAGCAATCAAGGATGACCCGCGCGGTCCTCGCGCAAAAGGTAATTTTTGCGCGAGACCCTCACGGTTGGGAAAAATTATGTGCAAGGGACCGCACGTTTGTATATGATACAAGCGTGTGGTCATCGTGCCTAATTTTTTCACAGACGCGGGGAAGTCATTTTTTTGAATTTTTTTTTTTTTTTGTTAAAAACTTACTTTTGGTGTTTTCTCTGGTGGAATGATGTTGTGGCGGGAGAGAGACTAGCCTAATCTCCGTGCGGTTGTGGCCCAAGACCACCATGCTTGGGGGATCCTAACTTAGTATGTTTTACTAATGTTCTTAGAGAATAATCTACGGAGATCCCAGGATGGGTTACTGCGATACCTAGTCCGATGTTGGAACAAGAGACGACACATTATGGTCTTGCGTTGTAGGGACGTCGTGATCCAGTCAGAGACTGTGTGACCGGGTTGTTTCCTCAGGGGGAGGCCCTTCCCTATCCACTTCCTCCTAGGGGAGTGAAAATCCATCGCTGGGTCGAGGATGAGGAGCACAACGATCCCCAGGGATGTATCTATTTGAGCTATGTGACGGACCTAGATGAGAGAGCTACCTTGGAAATGATAGTTCGCCTATCTGGGTTGACGATGCCCCATTGAGTGTCGAGTCCGCAGCCTGTAGTTTTACGCCAGCTTCAGGTTGGTCACTTTTGTTACTGGGCTAGCTATGTTTACCAGGGCGTGGTCTCTCAATTGGGTAAGGCCCAGAGGGAGGCTATTAAGGCCTTTGCTTATGCGAGCATCTTCTGTAGCATCATGTATGAGAGGGTTATGATGATTTGGACTTTTGTGGCGATGCCCCATAATGACGATAAATTTTTATAACTAATGATGATAGTTAAGTGGCCCGAGGTCGAATCTGTAAATGTGAGTGGCAGTAGTCATAACAATTTCTGGTGAGGAAATCCTTGGAATCGATAAGACATCCAGGGTGGGTGTATGATTGTGAGTGTCATTGTTGGGTGTGGGAAAAGAATTTGTAGCTCTGACCAAGGGTAATTAGGGACTGCTGCCATGTGAGAAATGTAAATGGATGGGTGGGAGTGATATCCAAAAAAAAATCTTTGTACACTTTCCAAAAGAATATAAAATGGGTCTGGATGTAAAAGCACGGAGATGGGTGCCCCTATAAACGTGAATAATCCTTCACTATGATGCGAGGAGTGTGTTTGTTGAGCGTGGGGACCCCATTGGTTGGTCTCGGTGTGGGGGTGATGAAGCGGATGAAAAATGTCGAATATGGGCTATGCTGATGGGGGTGTGATCACTACAAGGAAAAGACCCTCTAGCTTAGGTTATAAAGGAGGTTTTTAGTGTTATAAAAATGGCCAAAATTGTCAAAAAAACATATGCTACCACATCCATTTATGGTTACGAAGGTTTTGGTGGAGCTTTTAATGGAAATTAAACACAACTTAAAAAAATGGGCGGTCGGAGGTTATTACGGATTTTTTTTTCATCGGTGCGCTAATCAGGATTTAACACATCGGTACGTACCTATAGTCGAATCCTCGGGGCGATCGAAGGAGAATACACCGGGCCGTTAAGGAATAAAACAACACCATGCGTAGTGTTGGTGATACAACGCACGGGGCCGTTCTAATTGGTCTTGGGATTTGAGCAGTGCCCATAGGTCGTATCAACGCACCGGTGCATAGACTTATAGTAACGCACCAGTGCGCCGTATCACACAAATGCACCGAGATTTATAATTGGTATCGGTATTCGTGCAGTGCAAATATGTCAAATAAATACACTAGTGTGTATAGACACATAAACGCTCTCGTGCACAGTATCACACAAATGCACCAAGATTTATAATTGGTATCGGTATTCGTAGGGTGCCTATAGGTCGTCGAAATGCACCAGTGTGTATAGACACAAAAACACCCTGGTGCATAGTATCACACAAACGCACCAATATTTATAATTGGTATCGATATTCGTGCAGTGCTCATAGGTCGTAAAACAGCACCAGTGCGTATATAGACATAAACGCACCGGAGCGTCATACTGCACAAACACCTCGATATTTTTAACTAGTTTTGGTATTTCTGTGGTGCCCATAGGTCGTAAAAACGCACCGGTGCGCTTAAGAATACAAGCACACCGGTATAATAATACACGCACCCGTTTTCATTTTGTATTTTTTAGAAACATCGACCTGTGACAGTGCAATTATTGTGATTGTTTTAAATTCATTATTCATCAAAAGTCAACACATCTTATAACAATATTCATATTAATTAATTTTTTATTAATACATTTGAATGTGATGTTTGGATTAATTTGTTATATCATATCATAATTATTGTGGTTTTTTAAAATTCATTATTCATCAAAAGTCGACACATATATATCTTTTCACAATATTCATATGAGTTAAATTTTTATTAGTGCATTTGAGAACTACAATGGAGAACGCAATAGCGACAATAGAGAACGAAACAAAATAAATTAAAACATTTTTTATTATATATATATATATATATGAATAAGACATTCTTTGTCATACAAAATGGGACAGTTATTGGTATCCCTTTATCTTTCAATTGGGACACCATGTATATTACATTAAAGAAAATGTCTGATTTCACCGACATTTTTCAAAAAATACAACGCCTTGCTTTGATATCCAAACATAGTGATCATCATTCTTCGCTTGAACTGTTGTCACTGCTAGAGCTACTTCCATGACTTGGGTTATTTTCAGGAATGTTTTGTTCATGGTGTTGATTGTTTTCTTCTTCTTCACTTTCCATCTACAAACATAAAAATAAACTGTAATGAGTGTATATACATTGGTGATAATAATGAAAATTGCAATATTAAATAATATACATCAATGTAAATCGAAAAGAAATGATGTACCAATGCAAAAATTGACTCATAAACTATACACATTCTTTTAAAACCATGTAACATGCCATCCTTCAAGATTTGATCTGTTGGCGCAATGCCATACTTTGTTTCCTGCAAGTTTTATACCCCATAACAAATCATATATTTAATATAAAAGATTTATTTTTTCTATTAATTATAGACGGAGCTAAGTAAAACAAGATGGATAGATGCTTACAAATTCCACAATTAAGTTCTGATATGCCAACATATACTCACAACCCATATTTAACCCAATTTCAATCAATTCCTATGATAGTTTTCTTTGTATGTTAGCACCTGTTTGAAGACATTCAATGATGATTTTTGTAAAACAACTTAAAAAATAAAAAAATGAAATATAGTTAAGTTGTTATAAGGAAGTAACAATTACTCACAAACTTAGATATCAATCATTTTCTTCCTTCTTGTTCTGTTTTATGTGCTGAATGGGTTCCATTTTCTTTTCTTTTCTGCAAGAAAATACTTGAAAATTAATATTTAATGCTAAATTGTTTATTTATTGTACCTAATGATCGAAAAAATCAATGATTACATATTACATTTGAAGCACGTTGTTGTTGAGATGGCTCCTCCTGCGATACAATTTTGTCCATTTCTTTGACCATCTCCTTGTACACCTTTTTGGACATTCTTACTAGCATATTTTTTATTTCAACTCATTCATCTTTTGAGATTTTCATAATCTTCCTGAAAATCTAACATGACAATAAACTATTTAATTTTTATATTGATATATGAAAAGTAAGTATAACAAAAGTGATATTTATAAATAATTCTAGACAAACATCTAAAGGAATAATACTTTTTCATTCCTTCTTTTTTGTTGTTGTACGTTTTTGTTATTAAAAGTTTGACATGTCTCATTGACCAATTCTCTGGAAACTCTTCCCGTAGTTTAGATAAAATTTGGTTCTTGGAATCATTGGATTGGTTTTTGTATTGTAAGTGGAAATAACGTCTATACATTCATTCCACTAGATCCCTCAAACTTTTGTAAAATTTTTTCCCCTTTTAGCTAACCTCCAGCACCACTCAAGATGAGCTAAGGAGCAATTCATTTTCATTTGCATGTTCTATATTTTTTCTTTTCTTAGAACAACATTCATTTTATGAGTTATTGGTCCCTCTAGAACATTAAATAGATGTGAATTAATAGACCGTTTCACACATGTTATCTAATAATTTTAATTATATTATTAATGAAAACTAAAAAAAGAAACTCATATTGGATCGATAGTATTTTTTCATTCACCTTATTCATCCTTTTGCAATTTTTCCGTCAAGTTTTTATGCTCTTCTGGTCCTAGATCAGAAATAATCTGATCGAACTTCGTCATTTTGTGGCTCTGCATGATACACAGTAAACAATACATATTTGTTAAACTTACATATAGTTCAAAAATAATATTTTTTGTAAGAAATTTACAAAGAACTTGTCTTTTTTGCTTTTCTTGATGTGTTATCAGTATTTTTGTTACTTGATCTCTTGTCAGTCATTTCTTTATCAATCTCAAACCTGTACCATATCATTCATTAATATATTTCTATATAAATTGTAAACTTTTCAAGTAAAAAAAAAACTCAAGAAACAGGTGCGCCATTCATGGTGTACGCACCGACGCTGGTGCATTGCTGTCTTCCAAATGCATCGCACAAATAGTATAATAGACCATACAGTGCTCTATGTCAAAAAGGAACACCGATGTGTTACATTTCAATCACCACACCAGTTAACCATGATAAAATAATAAAATTCGTCTAGTGTTAGTTTTTGTAGCATAAACCAGTGCCATATTTTACATATGGCGCACCGATTAAAAAAATTGTTTACTGATTTTTTATCACATTACTTATGCGGTGTGCTTGTACAATACAGAGCACTGATGAGCTATTTTATGCCAGGCACACCGATAAAAAATATCTTTCTTTTTTTTGAATTCATGCAAGGGCCCACATGGATTGGGATCCGACTATACTAATTGTCTCGTCGGTTGGATGTCTTAGGTCTATATTTAGCAATACAAACTCCATAAATCTAAATTGAAAAGCCCTAATTATGAAATCACAGAAAGAGAGAGAAGAAATAGAACGTTAGCGGTGTGCCATAATGAAATAGTGCACTGGCTGCATATTTTAGAAATGGCGCATTGAGAAAAAATATAAGTTTTTCCTAATTTTTTATCACAGTACTTGCGCGGTGCGCTGGGATAATAAAGCGCACCGGTGTGCTCAGGTACACAGGGCGCACAGAAGAATTTTTTTATTTTTTATTTTAAATACGCAAGGGTCGACATGGATTGAGATTCGACTATGCGGGTCCTCCCTTGGGTTGGATGTCTTAGGCTTATATTTAGCAATAAAAACCCTATAAATATAAATTGAAAAGCCTTAATTCTGAAATCACAGAAAGCGGGAGAAGAAAGGGCAGAAACAAAAAGAATGTAGGGTTTATTTCTAAAATGGTTTTTTTTTGCACAACAACACGTTTGCGGTGCGCCATAATGAAATAGTGCACTGGTGCCATATGTTACATATGGCGCATTGATAAAAACATATTTTATTTTATTTTTATTTTTTATCATGTACTTTCGCAGTGCACTGGTATAACAGAGCGCATCGGTGCGCTATGTTACACAAGGTGTATCGACGAAAAAAAATCTTTTTTTTTTTTAGATTGACGCAAGGGCCAACATGGATTGGAATCCGACTATGCAAGTCATCCCGTGGGTTGGATGTCTTATGACTATACAAACCCTATAAATCTAAATTGAAAAGCCCTAATTCTGAAATTACAGAAAGAGGGAGAAGAAAGGGCAGAAACAAAAAGAATCTAGAGTTTTTGTTTCTAAAAATGGATTTCTTTTTTTATTTTGTTTCTGAAAACTGCAGAAAAGGTAAAAAAACTGCAGGGAAAAAGTAAAAAAAGCAATAAACTTTGAATTTTTTTATTTTACTTCATAAAGAAAACTATAGAAAAAAAAAGTAAAAAAAAAAACAATAGACTTTGATTTTTTCTTTTACTGCAGAAAAAAGTACAAAAAAACAATAAACTTTACTCACATTGTTTGAAATTCTATAGTACAAGGTTTGAATCACAAGAGGTTTGAAATTATGATTATCTGAATACTTATGTTCGAACGTATTTCCCTGCTCCACAATGCTCTTGTGCTCTGTTTGCTCCAGGTATGTATCCTGCAAATCTCTCGCTGAATTTTTTTTCAAAAATAGTGAAATAATAAAAAGTGTTTAGTATTTAAAGAAATGTTTTATGAAATTAGATTTTCGAAAATATTTTTCCGCCCATTTTTCAATTTACCGCTTTTTTTTTCACTTAAAGAAAATAGGGTTGCGTTTTTTTATTTGCGGTTATTCGTTTACCGGTGCGTCCTTTAATCGAACCACACTGGTGCGTCAGGTTATAAAATGGCACCGGTGTGCAATACCAAAAATGCACCGGTGCGGTTATATGTACATTACGCACTGAAATTACATTTAGGTTTGTGCATCAAAATTTATTGTTGTTTTGCTCAAATTCAGGGAGAAAATATCATATATTATATGGAATGGACAATTCTTCAAAATCTAGCTCGTTCCATAATATTTCTCAAAGTCCATCATGGAGTTCTCCCTATCCATCTGGAGACGTAATATTTACTTCAGATTTGTTTTATTTTTTCACTATCTAATTGAATTTATGTTTTTTATCCATGCAGTCAATCATGCACAACTTAATTAAATTTACAATGTATACAAATTTGCAGGTTCATGCAGATTCAGCATCAAGTTCAGATGCACAAAATATTCAAACTGCTCCAAAACGTTAGAAGTTCTTATCGGGAGTTGCATACCGCAAAGCGCATTTGGTAGATGAAAATGGACAGCTGCTTCACCCTGCCAATTGTAACAATATTGCATCTTCTAGCCACAATCTTGGGACAATGATGGTAATTATAATTATAATTTTTTGGTATATATATTGATTTATATGTAATTATTTCAATGTCAAACCAATTTATAATCATGCAATATTGTCAATGTGGTTACTAATTGATATCATATATTTTGTACTAATCATGTTCAACTTTTTTTTTTTTTTAATTATTAGGATTCTAGTGATGATGAACAACCTACCTACCATCTTCTGTTGCACCCCACGACAATTTCAAATCAAGAGAAGACTAAATTAAGAGAAAAAATCAGAGAGGAACGATGCCAAGAATGGTTGAATCAACAACCGATTCAGTTCCCGTTATGTCCAGATTCACCAATTAGGAATGACTACAGAAATAGTAGCTCTTCACAAGCTGGCAATGGAGGCAATCAAATAGAGGTTGGTATGGATGATTACTTAAGGGATACGACTTCCATGGAGACAACGTTGTTAGATGCATTCCAAATTGATGATCAGCCATGGGATGATGCTCATATCGCCCACACCTTTTTTGGAAAGCCTTAAATTTGCTTCCACCACCCCTCTCTTTAGACTTGGTGGTCAGTCAAATTCTACCCAGTTGGGGACAATGATGTTACTGTAAAACTTGAAAGCAAAGTTTGGCTTGTCGAATTTATGTTTCTCAGAACTTTTGAGGTAAGTTACCATAAAGTACTCCCCTTATATAAATTTGAAATATAATCAGTACACGGCAATCAACATTACAAATGGTAAATTTTATGAACGTTAATAATTATATCGACATTAATGTACATTTATTACTATATTTTTCAATGATCACCAACTACAGGTTATTCAAAGATAAGGTTCTTCTGAGTGATAATGTCTTGTCTAGTAGCTACGAAGAGGCAAATAAATTGTTGAAAATGTTGGGTGTTGAGTACATATCATATCATGCATATCCAAATGATTGTATTCTATATAGAGGAGAATATGCAAACAAAGAGATGTGTCTGAAATGTGGGCATGACAGGTATGATAAATCAAAAAAGAAGGGTAAATCATGTATTGGTCCTCCTTTTAAGATATTGAGGCACATGCCTATAATCCCAAGGATTCAAAGGCTCTGTCATTGCAAAGAATTAGCTATATTGCAGGGATGACATGCCTCACACAGAAGCGAGTTGGGAGTTATGTGAATCCCAACAAATTCAATAGCCATGAAGCATATAGACTCAGCATATAGATGAAGTACGAAATCTACGACTCAGCATAGCCATGGATGGCATCAACCCATATTCCCTTCAGAACACCAACTATTCTGTTTGGCCTATAGTAGTGATCAATAACAATATCCTCCCATGGTTGTCCGTGAAGAATGAAAATCTTATGTTGGCTCTTATAGTCCCTGGTAGAAGACAAGTGAAGAATATGGATGTCTACTTACAACCATTGGTAGATGAATTGAAGGAATTATGGGATGAGATAAATGTATACGATGTATCAAGACCCATCGCAGAAGAGAGGAGTTTTATGTCATATGGCATATGTGCTTACACAACACATTATTATCCAGGCTTAGGAGTTTGCTCTCGTAAATTACATGTTTAATGTATTGATTTATTTATATATGTAACAATGTTCTTTCACATATTAGTTATTTAATTCGTTGTAATATTTGTTCTAATCTTCATGATATTCTTTAACGTGCCATGCATATTAATTAATGCATACAAATATAATCTCGCAGGTCTTGTAACAAAAGGGTATTTTGGATGTAAATGTTGTGGACCTTCTCTGAAAGTTAGATGGTCCAAGGACCTACGAAAGCCAGTGTATGATTGCTCCAGGGTATTCCTACCAGAAGAACACCCTTACAGAAGAGCAGCATCCGCTTTCAATGGTAAACGAGAGAGAACCCAAAGGCCTCCAATAATGACATCAGTTGAATGGCTTAGAGCATATGAGAGAGAGAAGGAGGAGTTCATAGAAATGTTCGATTCAAATGGGAGCCTATGTTCGATGATCCAGATTTTTTCGACACCTATGTTGAGAAATTGCCCATTGGGATGAAAAGGAAATCTATCTTTTATGACCTCCCATATTGGGAGCATCTTAAGATTTCCCACTTATTAGATCCCATGCATATATTTAAAAATGTTTCATCTTCTTTATGGAGGCACATATCATCAAATCAAAGTGACACATTGGCTGTTAGGAAAGATCTTATTACTTCAAAAACTAAAAAGAAACATTGGCCAAGACGATTAGAAAGGACGGGATCAGAGGGTTAGATTTATTATCAAATTAATAAATGGTTTGATAATGAGCCATGCAAGCTAGAAGATAATGAGGGTGATCATGAGAACCGAGAGTGATATGGTACATGTGTTATTTCATCAATATTTATACTTTTTAAGATGGGTTTTTCAAAATATTAATATAATATGTATTTTGAATTAATTGGTAATTTGCATTGTGTTAATGTTAAAATCAATAATTCACTTGATAATTTGCAATTATGTTGATCTCAAAAACAATGGTGTACTCTATAAATTAACTCTTTTTTTCCTATCTAAGATCATAATAAAATAATGAAAATTCTAAAGTACATGAGTTTATTTCATTATTTTCTAAACGTTATTATGATACGATAAATCATATTATTCTAGATTTTATTATTTTACAATAATTTACAAATTTACAAATTTAAAAATATTAATAAATTCATTCCACATTAATACAATTAAAATTTTACAAATATTTTACATACAATTACAATTACAATTACAATTTTACAATTTCACGTACAATTACAATTACAATTTTACAAATTTAAAATTTACAATTAAAATTACAATTTTACAAATCTACATATATACCATTACAATTATAATTTTAGAATTTTAAATACAATTAGAATTACAAATATTACAATTTTACAATATCATGATTATTTGGTATTAAATTAATTAATAAACATCACATTCATGATAACCATCGTACAAACATCATATTTGACTAAAAAACACATTCTACAAAATCGCTAACTGCATCATCGTGATCATGATCATCTAACAAAACACAATTAACATTATATATTAACATCATCACAACACAAACATTAAATATACATCTCATGTCAAATAACTCATGCTATCACATACACATCTATCTGCAAGCTACACATTAAATGAACATATCTAACATGACCTAACAACATACACATCGTGATGATCACCAACATGTAAATTAAGTACAACTACAACATGAACATAAAATACATGGACCATATATATATATATATATATATATATATATATATATATATATATATATATATAACTGAATAATGTTAAAAATATAAAACTATAATATAAATGTCATGGATAAGCTAGTGGTAGTACAACATCAATATCAGTACTAGTGGTCGATGGTCCAGCCTCATCTCCATGATAACTCCTGCTAGATGCTAGTGGAGGCTCATGCTCATTTGGCGCGGCGCAAGGTGAACGATCATGAGATGATGGTACGTTGCGCCTCACAGAATTTCCATCACGTGCTGAGGCTCGATCGTAATGTGCAACAGTTCTCGTCAATCGCGTAAAAGTTGTCGTAACTCCTACGACATGCCGCATCAGGTTGTACATCTCACACAACATGCCTCTCCACATCCGTAATAGCCTATCATTGGCCTCTATGTCTCTGTAATGAGCGGGCCTGATGCCCACTTCAACAATCAATGCAATGAGTTGGTCACCCAACTCCATCTTGTATCTAGCATCACTAAGTCGATCACACACCGACACACCAGCAGGAGCAGGTCTCTGATCTGCACCAGCCTCCTGTTGATCCTCGGCATCTAACATGCCCTCATTGTCATCAGGATCCACACCTAGATCAAGTGGTGGTGGCGGCATCTCCTTGCCATGAAAAGAGCCAATGTCTGCAAAATATATACAAGTACACAACAATAATTAGACAATTTCATTACACAATTGAATAAAAACAAGTTAAAGAACATGTTAGAATAAATTTAAATAAAACAGTAATATTACGTCTATCATCTGGTGGCTCATCAACTATGAAGAGGATGTTGGCACACCCTCGCCAATGAAGGGATGCTCATCAACACTGGCTAGCAACTCCAATGCATCCTCTGATATCCTCGCTGGAAAAAGAGTCTCCTACCTCTGGGGCATCATCTGCCCCCACATGTGCATACGTGCCTCAGTAACCAGCTTACGAGGCTGTCGAAGAAAACTAGGCCTCGTCTCTGGAAACCTCTCAAAAAATAAACAAAAAATATCTGAGGCAAAAGGGAAATTGACCCTCCCTTGTGCATGAGCACGACATCTATCTAATGTTGTACAGAACTGCCGCAAAAAAATGGCAGACCACCTGACAAGTGTGGCTGTTGTAGTAAAGAATCAACATAATATAAAAGCGAGCAACTAATGCATTGCTCGTCACAGGTGTTGTGTGAAATGGTCGAAATGATAAGTGAGAGACACTGGACCTCCTCATGACCAAATGCACTAATACGTAATTTCCCTTCAACGACCTAAAAATCTACAAGAGATACTAAATTTTCTCTAATGTATCTCTGGGAGTAAACTAACTGACTCCCTGCCACACAGCCAGCTGGTACCTTGGGGAATGAGGGAAAATTCACCCCTCTCCTAAATAGCCCTGTAATAAAATATACATCCTCCTTAGTGTGTGTGTACCACTGGTTGATACCAACCCGGAAAGCCTATCACTGGGCACTCCACCTTCGAATAAGATGTCTCAAAAACAAACTATGGCACTTTAGGGAAGTAGCCTCCTCATACAACTTGAGGAGGCCTACTTGCCTTAGGAGCCCCTGTGTCGTTGTTGTAATAGGGCGAGGGTACGCATCTCTCTCCCTCTCTCTTGCCTCCCACAGGCGACCCATGTTATACTGTTCCACCTGTTGTTGTTGTTGTTGCCCCTCTTCTCTCCTTTCACGTCTCTGAATGATTGACATATTAAACACAATTTTTTTATCAAATGACACATGTATTTAGAAATATACATATATAAATATTTTTTGAAAAATAAATAAAACAACAGTCAGTGCACCAAAAACACAGTCACGCACCAGTCCTGGTGCATCTTTCAACAGAGTGCACCAAAAACTGTGCACCTAATTATATTCAGTGCACTAGGGGCGGTGCTCTAGAAAATGTTTTTAGCACACTGCTCACTATGTGCGGTGTCAGGAGGGTGGTGCGCTAACTACACTATACGCCTCGGGGCGTATATCTAAGTCAGCGCACCACCCTCCTGACACCGCACACTATACGCCTCGAGTCGTATATCTAAGTCAACGCACTGCCCTCCTGCCATTATACATAGTCATCGGTGCGATATTTTAAAAGGCCCCACCGTTGACGCAGGCCAAATATGGTAAGTCGTGCATTGACAAAAATAGTTGTCCTGGGGCGATTATTTTGGTCAATGCACCGCATCACCATTATTGAACTAGGTCAACGGTGCGGCCAGGTAATTGACCGCACGCTCCTTTTAAAGAAATTTAAAATAACACGGTGCGCCTTTTATACCGGCCCAGAACCGGTGCGGATACCCTTAGCACCGGTTTACCAGGTCAAACCGTTGATAATGTCGAATTGAGGTATGTGATGCATTGGCCACATTATGCTCCCCGGGGCGAAGAATTCCATCAACGCACCGAGTTGCCGCGATACCACATTGTCAACGGTGTGGCCTGGTAAATGACCGCACCGCGGTTTTTAATTTTTTTTAAATAACACGGTGCACTTCGCGGTACTGCCCTAGAATCGATGCAGATATCGTTAGCACCGATTGTGGTGTGGCCTGTAAATTTACATGCAGCACCACAAACCAGTGCGAGCTGAATGGCTGGAGCGCACCGCGCGACAATTTTTTTTTTTTTTTAATGGTTAATTTTAAGGTTTTTTGAAATTATAATCTGCTAAAAGGTTTAATTATGGAAAAACAAGAAAAATACATGTACATTTACCCGTCAAGGAGGCATATTGGCTGTATAATTTGCAAAATAAAATTTGTCCATTGTTTTATAAAATTCAAGCTGGAGATTGGTGGCAATGCACAGCAGCAGTGCATGCAATAAGTGCAATGGGAGCACGGATGTCAGGGCGGCTCAAATAAGGATAACTTGCATCGGTGCTTGAGAGCTCTGTCACACTGAAAAAAAGTGGAAAATGCAGTTTTTTGGTCGTAATTTTTTTTTTATTTAACCTTGTCCCGGTGTGCGAGGTTTTTACTGGCGTACTAGTACGTTTGCAGTATGCCGCCCCGGGTGGTTTATGTTTTTGTGCGCTTTTATGAGGCACCAGGGAAGCGTATCTGTAACGCACCAGTGCTCTACAGTAATATGACGCAACAGGCACGGTGTCCGGTGAGCCAATGATTTGTGCGGTTTTTTGGCTGTAATTTTTTGTTTATTTAACCCTTTTCCGGTGTGTGGCATTTATGGGAACCCCGGTGCGTTTCCATTATTCCGCCGCGGGCAGTTTCTGTTCCACACACTTTTTATGGGGCACCGGTGTTGACGAGTTGAAACGCACCGGTGCTGTACCTTAATTAAAGGCACCGAGCGGGTGTGTACGGAGCGCATGATTTCCGATGTGCTAATGTTTTGTGTGGTTTTTTGGCTGTATTTTTTATTATTTAACCATGTACCAGTGCGCGGGGTTTATGGGCACCCCGGTGCGTTTTCTTTATTCCACACCGAGCTGTATCTGTTTTCACACACGTTTTCAGAAGCACCGGTGCGATAGAGATGTAAGGAACCAGTGCTATATAGGAATATGATGCACCGGGAGCGTGTGTTAGGAGCACACGGTTCCCGGTGTGCCTATGTTTTGTGCAGTTTTTTGGCCATAATTTTTTATTTATTTAACCCTGTGCCAATGCACGGGGATTTCAAGGCAGCCTGGTGCGTTTAAGGGTGACCGGGGCAGTTTCAGTTTTCGCGTGTTTTTTATGAGGTGCCGGTGTGGAAGTTATGTAAAGTACCGATGTTGTACAGAAATACAATGCATCGAGTGAGTGTGTATGGAGCGCACGGTGTCCGGTGTGCCAATTTTTTAACCGCACCGATGCTCTTATCACCGTAAAATGCACCGGTGCGTTTTACGATGATAAGAGCACCAGACGAAATACATCCGCAAAAACCTCCACCTGCCAACCTCCTCTAGGAACCTCCGCTAGAAACGGATGTTTGGGGTATTTTTATAAGGGGTTCCTCAAAAACATCCACTAGAGGGCCTTTTTCTTGTAGTGGATAGGACAAATTTGAAACATGGTGGTCCATTTTTTTTGTCCTGCTTGTGAAAATGGTAGCCTAGGAAAGGGGTTTTAACATGACATGGGTGAGAATTGACTTAATATATGATGTATGAATGAACATGAAGTGCTTCATGGGCTTGGGGTTTTATGGTCATGGCTCCAGACCTTTGGTGTATGGTCTACATGAGTGATGGACGCCATGGAGGGTGAGGTTCTACCGACCTACAACATCATTTATCATGTGCAAGGTGGGGTGATGATAAACATGGTCAGGTGAATGAAACCTATGGTCTATTTATTTGAAGAAATGATGTCAAGATATGCAAATCTTCTTGGGGAGCCTATCATGCTGGGGATAGAATGATACCTGCTCTTGTGCCTTTGTTGGCTGGGACATATGGTGATTTGGCATGTTTGTAATACCTGCAACCAATACCCCAAGTAAAAAGCATATTTTTCATACAAACATATTTAAAATAATTTGAATGTAAAGCAATAAGAGAGGGCATACCTGTTGTGCCTAAAAATTAATTTTTCTAAGGCGTGGATTTATGGGGCCTAGTTTGAACATGATGAAGTTCTAATCATTGTGTTTCTCGTGGTTTTGCGATTGGATACTATGAGCTCCAGTTATGGTATGTTGAATAATGAGAAAAGGGTGATATATGGGTCAATATGGTTCATTTCAACTCATTTGCTTCTTTTGAGAGTCTGAGGTCATAGCTGAGCTCATGTTCTCGAGCATCTCTTACTGTTGCGGTCAGCTTGAGTACCCAGGATTCGTGTTGTCAGTGTTAGGTAGGACCTTAAACATCCTTTTTTTCATTTCTCTCATTTTCTTCAATGGGGGGTCCATACAAATATGGATTTGTACAGACTGTACACCCATTTTTTGGTAAGGCTGCGTGAGCGATCAAGGATGACCTGCATGGTCAATGCGCAAAAGGTAAATTTTTCACGAGACCCTCATGGTTGGGAAAAATTATGGATGATGGACTGCGCATCTGTATTTGATACAGGAGTGCAGTCATCGTGCCTAAGTATTTCACAGGCGTGAGGAAGTCAGATTTTTGAATTTTTTTTAAATATTTTTGGTTAAATACTGATTTTTGGTGTTTTCTCTAGTGGAAGGATGTTGTGGTGGGAGAGAGACTGGCCTAATCTCCGTGCGGATTTGGTTGAAGACCCCCATGCTTGGGGGGTCCTGGCTCAAGAGGGTTTACTAAAGTTCTTAGAGAACAATATATTAAGATCCCAGGATGGGTTACTACGATACCTGGTCTAATGTTGGAACAAGAGATGATGCGTTATGGTCTTGCGTCGTAGGGATGTCCAGATCCAACCAGAGACCAATGTTTACTTTGTGACTAATTTTTTTCCTCAGGGAGAGGCCCTTCCCTATCCACTCCCTCATGGTGGAGTGAACATCCATCGTTGGGCAGAGGATAAGGAGCACTGTGGTCCAGATGCGATCACCCGAGGATGTACCCGTTTGATCTCTATGGTAGACCTGGCTGAGACAGATTCCTTGGCAATGATAGTTCGCCTACCTAGGTCGATGACACCCCACCGAGTGTCAGGTCCACAGCTTGTGGTTTTGCACCGGCTTCAGGCTTGTCACTTTTTTTATTGGGCTCGCTACGTTTACAAGGGAATGGTCACTTAGTTGGGCAAGGTCGAAAGGGGGGCTATTAATGCCTTCAATTATGTGATCATCCTCTGTAGCATCATGTACAAGAGGGTTGTGATGCTTCTGCATTTTGTGTCGGTGCCCCATGATGACGAGAAATGGTTATAACTGAAGATGGTAGTTAAGTGGCCCGAGATCAGAGCTATAAATGCGAGTGGGGGCAGTCATAACAATTTCTGGTGAGGAAATCCTTAGAGTCAGTAGGACATCCAGGGTGGGTGTATGGTTTCTATGAGTGTCATGGTTGTGTGTGGTAAAAGAATGCGTAGCTCCGACTAAGGGTGATTAGGGAATGCTGCCAGGTGAGAAATTTAAATGGAGGGGTGGGAGTTCTCTCATAAAAAAATCTTTGTACACTTGCCAAAAGAATATAAAATGGGTTTGGATGTAAAAGCACGGAGGCGAGTGCCCCTATAAACGTGAAAAATCCTTCACTATGGTGTGAGGAGTGTGTTTTACTGAGGGTGGGGGCCCCATTGGTTGGTCTCGGTGCGGGGGTGATGAAGTGGATGAAAAATGTCGTAGATGGGCTATGATGATGGGGGTGTGATGGGACAAATATGAAATGCGATGGTGCATTTTTTCTGTCCTGCTTGTGAGAATGGTAGCTCGGGAAAAGCGTTTTAACATGACATGGATAATACTTGACTTGATGTATGACGGATGAATGAACATGAAGTGCTTCCCAGGATTGGGGTTTTATGGACATGGCTCTGGACCTTTTGTGTATGGTTTAAATGAGTGATGGACGCCATGAGAGCGAGGTTATACCGACGTCAAAGGGTGTTTATCATGTGCAAGGTGGGGTGATGATAAACATGGTTGGGTGAATGAAACCTATGGTATATTTATTTGAAGAAATGATGTCAGGATATGTAAAGCTTCTTGGGGAGCCTATCATGTTGGGGGTAGAATGATACCTGCTCTTGTACCTTTGTTGGCTGGGACATATGGTGATTTGGCATGTTTGTAATACCTGCAACCAATACCCCAAGTAAAAAACATATTTTTCATACAAAAATATTTGAAATAATTTGAATGTAAAGCAATAAGAGAGGGCATACATGTTGTGCGTGAAAATGAATTTTTCTGAGGCATGGATTTATGGGGCATGGTTTGAACATGATGAAGTATTGATCACTATGTTTCTCGCGATTTTGTGATTGCGTACTCTGAGATCCACTTATGATCTGTTGAATAATGAGAAAAGGGAAATATATGGGCCAATATGGTTCTTTTCAACTGATTTGTTTCTTTTGATGATCTCAGGTCAAAGCTGAGCTCCTATTCTCGAGCTTCTCTTACCATTGCAGTCAACTAGAGTACCAGAGATTCGTGTTGTCGGTGTCAGTTAGTGATCTCAATATGGGCAAACTAGTTTTTTTGTGTTAACTCCCTCATCAGTATTAAATAAATGTGTTTAGGATCATCTCAAATTAGAAAGTTGTGAAAGGGTTCATGTGTCAAGTTTTAGTGTCTTTTATGAGAAATTTCTTAAGTAAATTAGCTATTAAGAACACATGTACAACAAATAAATTACATAGAAATAACACACCACAAACATATTACACAATAGTTGATAACGGACCTAGACCTGCTTCAACTGGTTAGGCCCTCTTTGGATTAATGGTCAATTATATAATTACATGCACCTACAGTGCTCCAATGGCTTTGCAACCTACTTGATTGGATTGAGAAGACCCAAAAACCTCAAATAGACTCTTCAAGCTCTGAAAATGGTCTTCATGCTCTAAAAATGGTCTTCAAGTGAACTAGGCACGACCTCCTCTCCTGGTGGCCTTAGGCTTCTTTAATCTTCAAAGTGGAAAAATCACTTACAAAAGTGCTCCAACGCCTCTGCAACCTGCACCATATTGCTCAAAGCATCCAAATCATCTAGGAATGACTCTTTTTGAGCCAAAATTGGTCGAAATATGCCAAAGTTATGGCTTCCTCAATATTTCCTAGAAAAACTCCTCCAAATCTGGAGAAACTCCAGTTAAGCCCACTAATTTTGGAGGCAATGCCAGATTTGGGGGCCCTACCCCATCTTCTCCGTCGTATTGAACTGGAGTTTAATTAACGTTAAGTGGATTTAATTAGTTTATAAGCAAGTGTTAGCACTAACCGTTCTCTTACCATAATCTGAATTAACAATGAATAGTATCACGACTTAAACCTGGATTAGTAGTTAATAGAGTTGCATTAACTTTAATCTTTGCCATTTATGTTGTCCCTCAGCCACATTTTTGGGCGTTGGTCTAGTGTTAAGGGTCTAGCCCCTTTTTACCTCCACTCAAACCATTTTTAAAACATAAATATGTGTTACGAACCATAGTTAACAAGGTTTATTGTGTGGTGTATCGGTATGGCTTGTGGGTAGTGCGGGGGAGGTCGCGGGTTCGACCCCAATCTCCACACTTCAGCCAATACATAATTTTTACACCCAATACAATATGTATTTCAACCTTATTAAAATGAAATTTTTAACTTTAATAAATATTTCATCCAAAACTTAACCGAATTCGGCCTTGGAGGGGGGGCACTTGGCGGCCTCCGGGTTTCCACGTGTCATCACCCAATTGTCTCTCCACAAACCAATTAAAAAATTGCCAAGTGCCCAAAAATTCAGGCCAACTACCATTATACAAGTGTAAACACCTCATTGGTTTTTGAAAACCAAAAATTTTTACCTTTGACCCTGTTTGACCCCTTTTTTTTTTAAATTTGCCTGTTTGGCACGACAAACAGCAAGCTCTAACTTTCACATACAGAGTCGGTTTTGAGTGAAACGAAGTGCGCCGGATTCCTAGTGATGAGAACTATTTGTTCTTTCTAGTTTGGTGTGATTTTTAGCACTTTTAATTTTTGGAAAATTTTTGCCCCCAATCCATATTCCAATCACTCCTTCCCACTAACAGGCTTTTAGACCCACAAAAGCTGGATATCTGATGAGAGTTGTATACTCTTCTCTTTACCAAGTTATACCAACTTTATTCTACTTGGAAAAATATCCATGACAACCACTTGGGTTCACTGACATTACTTGCCTTACAAATGGCTTGGCACTTTAACTAATGTTCTCCTTTTGCTGCTAACCCAATCCAACACTTGTTGGCTGCTTGCTGACTATCTAAACATAATGTTGTACCAAAGCAATCCCTTGGTGCTTATAAAACTGATTTATAGCCTTAACACTAAGAATCATGTTCCTCCTTTGCATAAACATGAATTTGATGCAAGCTTCTCCTCGGAAACCACTTTTCCAAGTTAAGCCCATCTGAGTGAACTACAGGAATGAGTTCCAACATCAGTAATCACAAGAAAATAAATGACCATTATTTTTACCTCCACAGTTCCAAATTCCACATCTAGAAGAATGCATTCACCATCTCCTATGCTTCTTGGCGTCAACACATCAAATGATCTACAATGGTTGCTATTTTGGCTGCAAATTTTTGGCATCTTGTCCACTTTATGCTTCTTGATTCCATCATCCTCCAGTATTGACATACTTCTCATGCCATGATTTGAGAACAAAGTCTAATCATGAGCCTCTCGCTCAAGAGTGGACCTTCCCAAAATCCTGAGACATCTTGTCATAAGCACAACCATTAATCTGAAAAATACATCATAACTTGACGACATATCCTTTTTCTCCTTCAATGCAAAAAATGTCACATCATGTGAACATCGCCATGTACTCTTACATCTTGGTGTACAAACCATTGACCAAACACAAGTCGACAAAACATGCCTCTTCAAACAAGTGACTTTCAAGTCAAACAAAATCATGTCCAAATTGCCATGTTTGTTGCATCTAATTTAGTCAACATAACTCTACTTTTCAAACACCTTCCTGGCGTAAACATGCAACATGCATTCAATTGGCAAAGAAATTCATCAAACATCAAAAGACATGCAAGGCATTAATTGGATAATAAATCTAACCATCTCTTTCCAAACCATTTCAATGGTGTTTCTTTCAGTCGCACTCCATCATGTGAATCATCCTGACCCACGTCAATTATGGAATCCTCTTATGGAATCCTCTTTTCCATTCTATTCAATCTCTCTCTCCACCTTTTTCAAATGTCGTGGATGACTTATTGGATACAAAATCCGACATTTTTCTACAATATGACCTTGCTCATGGCAATGAGTGCAAAACAATTGCATCTTATTTTCAACATGCTTTCCATTATCCAATGGACCTTTGGATTTCTGTCTCCTTTGTTTCAAAAGTTTCATGTGCATCGCTATCTTCTTCCAACATCTCGAAACAGTATGGTTATTCAAACCCCAAAAGGAACATGCAAATTTTATCCAAATCTTATGTGAATATTTACCATGTTTATCATAATCAAAAGAAACTTGATTAAAGACATATTTATATGTTGAACATTCACCTTTGTCACCTTCTTTAGGAGGTGAATTTGATGAGGTAGTGGCTCTCTTTAGAGTACAAACAATGGCTTAAATAACTTTAGAGCTTTCAACATCCTCTTGTTTTCCATTTCCATAAATTGCATGCTTATGAGCATCTTCTCGCAAAGTGGGTGTAAAACTTTTGCATTCTTGATGAACACAAACTTCACAAGCTTGAGGTAATGAATATGTAATGAAATTCCTTCTTGGAACACCTTCATGTGCCTCCTTGGCTTTGGAGCATTCTCCATCATGTTGTCCATAAACAAGACCCAAATACTTAGGCCTTTCCTCAACAACAATGGGCTCAACAATGCCTTGTGCATGTTTGCCTAAACCTTTACCTTCATAGCCCATATTCATCAATAATTTGGACCCTATTCCTCTAGTATGTCTTTCAAAATCACCTAAACATTCATTTTGAGAGGAAATTGAAGATAAAATTGAGTTTCATACCTCTTGTTCATGCACATACTTGGCTATAGTTTCCTTGGCATCATGGAGTTGAGTCTCCATCTCATGCATCCTTGCTATGTTTTCATTTGCAATATGGAGTTGAGTCTCCATCTCATGCATCTTTTCAAGAAGTTCTTGCTTCTCCTCCTTCATGGCCATCAACTTCTCTTGAAGTATAATGCTCTCCCTCTTATCTTCATACATCTCTTGCACCATATCATTCATGATGTAGAGCTTCTGAAATATCTCTTTATCAAATATTTTTGCTAAGGAATACTGATTAGAAGCAATGTTGGATGAAGTTTCCATCACACTAGTAATGCACAAAAAGCTTCTTTGCTATGATTTGAGAGTTGGGTTACAATCTTGACCTTCTTTTCACACACATAAACTTGCACATAGTTAAATTCTCCTTGCACAAATTCAAAACCAATAGTTAATTCTTCTAGCTAACCTTGGCTAAAATGATCTAGATTGTGCTCTGATACCAACTTGATCTAAATATGGGAAAATTAGTTTTGTTGTGCTAGGTCCCTCATCAATATTAAATAAATGTGTTTAGGATCCTCTCAAATTAGCAAGTTGTGAAAGGGTTTATGTGTCAAGTTTTAGTGTCTTTTATGACCAATTTCTTAAGTAAATTAGACATTAAAAAAACATGTAAATCAAATAAATTACAGAGAAATAACACACCGCAAACACATTACACAATAGCTGATAACGGAGTTCACCCCTCCTAGGCTACATCTCCATAGACCTACTTCAACTAGCTAGGCCCTCTTTGTATTAATGGTCAATTCTCTGATTACATGCACCCACAATGCTCCATGGCTTTGAAACCTTCTCCATTGGATTCAGAATATCCAAAAACCTCAAAATAGACTCTTCAAGCTCTGAAAATGGTCTTCAAGTGGACTAGGCATGAACTCCTCTCCTAGTGACCATAGGCTTCTTTAATCTTCAAAGTGGAAAAACCACTTACATAAGTGCTCCAACGCCTCTATAACCTGCACCATCATGCTCATAGCATCAAAATCATCTAGGAATGACTCTTCTTAAGCCAAAATTGGTCGAAATATGCCAAAGTTATGGCTTCCTCGATATTTCCTAGAAAAACTCCTCCAAATATGGAGAAACTCCAATTATGCCCTCTAATTTTGGATGTAGCGCCAGATTTGGGGGCTCCGCCATCTTCTTCATTGTATTAAACTAGATTTTAATTAACATTAAGTGGAGTTAATTAGTTGATAAGCGGGTGTTAGCGCTAACCACACTCTTACCATAATTTGAATTAAAAATGAAGATTAGCGCGACTTAAACCTAGATTAATGGTTAATAAAGCTGCATTAACTTTAATCTCTGCCATTTACGTTAGCCCTCCACCATGGTTATGGGCATTGGTCTTGTGGTAAGTGGTTGGCCCTACGAGGCTGACCCCTTTTTACCTCTGCTTAAACCATTTTTAAAACATAAATATGTGTCGCGGACCATAGTTAACAAGGTCTATTGTGTGGTGTATTGGTATGGCTCATGGGTAGCGTGGGGGACGTCGCGGGTTCAACCTCGACCTCTGCCCTTCGACCAGTACATAATTTTTCTGCCCAATACAATATGTATTTCGACCTTAGTAAAATGACATTTCGAACTTTAATAAAGATTTCGTCCAAAACTTAACCAAATTTGGACTTGGAGGGGGAGAACGTGGCAGCCTCTAGGCTTGCCATGTATCAACACCCAATTGGCTCTCCACAAACCAAAAAAAAAATTCCAAGTGCCTAGAAATTTGGGTGAATCACCATTAGACATTCCCTTGTGCAAAAAGGAATTTTCTTCCTATCACAAATCATCTTGCTTTAGCAATAGTGGTGTCCAGTTTGGAAGGATGCACAACAACTCGGCTTACTTGGACCTGCACAAGAGATGTGGAACCAAGTAACAATAGCCTTAAAACAAGATGGCCTATGTCTCAATCCCTCTCGGGATCAATTTTTTTGGGCTGGTGGTTTAAAAAAGGGAGCCATTGATGTATCAGAGCTCTACAATAGTCTAATCTCCTCCTCCCCTCTATGCGATCCCCAACCTTTTTTTATCACTTTATGGAAGCGAAAAATCCCTTTGAAGATCATCCTCTTCACTTGGCTTTCTTAGAAGAAACAGATCCTCGCCTGGGATAATATGGCTAAGAGGGTGTTCCAGGGTCCGGGAATTTGTCTCTTTTGTAAGCAGGACACTGAATCTGTCTCTCACCTCTTTTTTCACCACTCTATTGTACTGGATATATGGTATTTGTTTGCTAATTTCTTGTAGGATCACAGTTGGAGGCCATTGATACTGCAATGTATTCACAGCTAGTCACAAAAGGATCAGAGGTATAACTCTCTTCCTTTCTTCCTCTTTTGGAAAGTTTTGTTGGCCAATAAGCTCATTTTCGAAGGTATTCAGATGGCACCACATAGGTTCTATCACTCGATCGTGTCTTGGTTGAACACACAAGAGGCACTTCCCTCTCCTTCCATAGATCTCCCCTACCAACTTCATTCTCACCTGGTGAACCTCCCAACTGGATTTTTTGATGGAGTTGAACAACAAGGAACTTGTGGGTGCAGCGTGGTGAGCCCTGGTATTGCACCAAGAGTGTTGCAACTCCCAGGGGGTGCCCTACTTTACTTTATCAACCCGAGGTTTGTACAAACTTGGAGGTGACAGTGCTATATACATAGCAGATGCATTTTTCTCATGTCATCCTCTTCTGCTTTACGAAAGGGTGATATTTCTTAAACTATGATAAGAACTGGAAAGTAAATTACTAGAAGGAAATAACAGAAAGGAAACCAACTTAAATTGCAGAAAGGAAATGACGAAAATGAAACTAATTTAATTTGCAGAAGGGAAATGACGGAAATGAAACTAATTTAATTTGTAGAAATGAAATGACAGAAATGAAACTAATTTAATTTGTAGAAAGGAAATGACGGAAATGAAATTAATTTAATTTGCAGAAAGGAAATGGTAGAAGTGAAACTAATTTAAATTGCACTTAACTTGGCCAGTCGGCTAAACACACCCTGCTCTATCTATCATGCTCCTATCTATGTAGTTATTCATGACCTAATTCTAATTTGAAGAGGTGTTGCTTGCAGTTTGTAGAAGAAATGGGTAAAGGTGCTAATGGAGGGCTTAACCACATGAAACAAGGCTTAGGGGAGTGAAAAATGTGTTTAAAACTTTATTAAAACTTTTTATATCGCAAAAATTCTTTGGAGAGGGAGGCTTTTAAAAGTGCGATGGAGGAGTTGTAAGAAGGGGGTGGCAATGTGATATGTGATATCGCAATGTTGGAGGAGCAGCGGAAGTGGTGTTCGGGAGCAGGAGTGTAATGCGATGGGGATAGAAACTGCGAAATGAAATTTGCGATAGGGATGGCAAGGTAGAGTGCTACATTAATATCGCAATCAAGGTTTAGAGGCGTAAAGTATTAACAAAAACCAATAGAAAATGTGATATGCAATATGCGATATTACAATATCACAATATCGCAGGGTTGTCGAAGAAGAGGTAATGTTAACAAAGCAAGAGCGAAATGTGATATCCGATGGGGATAGAAAATGCAAAATGAAATTTGCGATAGGCATGATGTGGCAGAGTGCTACAATAATGTCGCAATCGGCGGTTGGGAGCGGTAAGTGTTAACGAAGCGGGAGAGAAATGCGATATGCGATGGGGATAGAAACTGCGAAATGTGATTTGCGATAGGGATGACGTGGCAGAATGCTACTGTAATATCACACTTAGCACTTGCGAGCAGTAAGTATTAACAAAAGCCAATAGAAAATGTGTTATGTGATATCGCAATATCGCAGGGCTAGTGGAGAAGCGGTACTGTAGTTGGGAGGAAAGTGCAAAGTGCGAAATGTAGGAGTTTCGAGGAGCAAGGGCGGAGGTCCAACTTTGATGTTTTTTAAAGAGTTTCGCATTAAAAAGGGTGCGGTGGACATGACTAATGAAAACAAAGGAATAAGGCGGGCTGGGTATTTTAAGTGTTTTTAGGGATAAAAGTTGGGTGCTGCAGTTAGAATAAGTAGAAAAAGGAGGGAATTGAAGGTGTAACATCAGTACTCAGGTTGTGAAGACAGAGATGGAAAATGAAGTGGGGAGGCACCACAGAGCTGCTCTGGGGCTTTAACACAAATTATTGCAATCAACCTTGCTAACTTATGCACAAAGAAACAAACAAATGAATGAAAATACAATACAAAAGGAAGGTTGAAAATGGTAATGCAACTCTACTCTAATCTCAGAAACAGTGAACAAAAATCAATTTTTGGGTGTGTGGGAAGGTTCACCCTCCTCGAGCTCTATTGACAAAGATGAGAAGGGAGGTCTTGATCCAAAACTTTTATAGTTTTCTCCTCTATTCTATTACTCATAAGCAAATGAAACCTACAGCAACACACTGAAAGCAAAAACTAAACAACGATGAAACTATTAGAAGCATAAATAACTGAATGGCAAAAAGCAAAGAACAAGTACAACATAGAGGCTGAGGCACATGGATTAGGCCCTAACCCACACACCTAGATCTCTGAAACTTAAATCGGTAAATGAAATATGTCTGCTCATTTCATTAAAGAATAGTATTTTGCAATTCTCAAAGTTTAATCACAAAGTACAATAATAATAATAATAACTCAATAGCTTGCAGCAATTTTTCCAACAGAATCCCATCCTTCCTAGCTCTAGCTCTGCTCTATTTATTCTACAGGGCAGCTACCAACAGCTCCCTTGAAAATAGTGATTGAGTCCACTTGACTCCAAGTAAACATAGATTGAGTGCACTTTGGTCTTTGAGTTGCTTGGCAACCTCTGGAATTCGAATTGTTGGAGAGAATCCTTGGGGATCCTTTGGCTACCTTCAAGAGTTAAGGAGGGTGGAAAATCCTCCTATAATTTCTCCTTGTTGTCTCCTACAAGCCTTTATGATAAAATCCTCATAAAAATGATAATTACTCATGATTTTTTACACTCAGCCTCATATTAGGCACTCATAGTATGTTAGCCTTAATCACCACCTATACTAGCATCATAAAACCAAATAACAATAAAAATTCAAGAAAAATATATTTAAGAAGGCAAAAAGGTGACCATTAACCCCTCCAAATATTTCTAATGATGGAGCTAATCGTGACGCATGGATCAAAGTGGAGCAGGGAGAACATTTCTACGTTCACTAGAACAGGGGCCTTGGAACAAACACAAATTCGGAACTACTTACACTTTGGAGCTTACTCTGGATTGCCTACAATTTATAGATTCATAATTTGTTTATATGTGGTGATGTCGAGGTTTTCATTGATGGGATCAATGGCCACTCTGATTTTAAACCTCCAGGAATACTCAGTTGGACAAACAAAGCTCATTATATTTGTCACCACATGAACTCCCCACCTCTCTAGCACATCTACAGGGAAGCTAATACGCGGGCAGATAAGCCATCCAATCAGGGTTTGGATGTTCCTTTTGGGCTCATATACATTCAACATATGCACGATTTCATCCAATTGGACTCTTTCTCTCTGCCCCTGCCTTAAAGAAGTTTTTGTTTCTGGGACCTTTTTTCAACAAGATCGATGGTCATATGTTTTATTTTGTTGTCCAACCAAACTCTAGTTTTCTTTTTTGCAAATATTTTGATGATCATTCACTATATAATCCTTTTTAGCTTTTATTATTCGCTTGATATATTTTTCAACTTTATCACATAACAATGGTTTTGATTATGTATGGATGAGGGACATCGGCTTACTATTCTTAAGGAAAAATTCTAAATATTATCATCAGTTCACTCGAGTTTCTCTGATTATGAGAAACATTCGAGCACATATATCTGCATAAATGTATTGCTTTACTACTATAATATAAAACAACATTTTTTCTTCTCTGAAAAAAAGACATAGTATTGTAACAAAATCTATTTACTAGTTATGGATTGCCTTGTTAAGATGGGGTGAATCTCCATGGTTAAAGCATATTGTTTAACTCATATATTAATTATTTTTATAAACAAGGACTTCATAGAGCGTAGTCTTGGGCAAATAACTCTGAATATAAATAATTAAATGTATGGTAATGATTTGAAGATATCTATAAACTTATTTTACGACAAAATTGCTTATATATATATATATATTAAACATTACTCATAAATATTAACTTTAATTATTATTACCATTATTTAATAAGAAGTTAACATATATTAATTAATAGCAATTACTAATATTAATTGATAGTAAAATAATATAGGACAATTCGTAATATTAATTATTATTAATTATTAATTAACAAAATCATATCTAGAAATTACCAATAAATATTAAAACAAATTGTGTCCAAAATCATAATAACATATTGAAATGGAAAAGGTGTAAATATTATCCAATACACTTTATTAACAAGGCTAATAACAACTAAGCAAATTATTGATGATATTCTAAAGCCAAAACTTTTTATATAACAACCATTTAATATTAACAATTAGAAAATAAATATAATTTTTTTTTGTAAGTTTGCTAGTTCATTTATGTTCCATTTCAAAAAGAAAACAAGGTATACATCCATATTTAACAGGGTCACGTGGCCTCAACATGCCCACTAGGAAACCAGGTTTATTGGTCATCTAGATTCATTGTAATCCATCCAAAATTTAAAGAGTCTTAGACTATCTAGCGGTGCAGTATAAGTCTAAATATTTTTAATTTTCCTAATAGTTATGTAACTAGAGAAAAATCTAAAACACTATAAAGCCATCATGTAAACTTCTCAAAATTTTAGCAAAATATGACCACGTTGATTGTCCAGTTACTCCTCAGAGGAGTTGATGGCTGTCAGATCTTTGGCGTTGGATCCCGACAGCTCTGTCTGAGGGAGGCAAAGGATGTGCTTCTCAATCTGGCTGAGGTGAGCATTTTGGAATTGAATATGACGTTAGATAAGTTGAAATTCCCTATGAATTTATTGTAGGTTTGTGTCTACTTGGAAGAACCAAGAGAAATGAACGCCATTTCTTTTTCCACAATATTATTCATAATCCAATATAAATAAATTGTTTGTTGAAACTGAGTATATCTACCTCGAGAATGGCCTAGATCTTGGACCAAATTCTGTCTATCCTCCAAGTATAGGTCGATATTCTCAACATGTTGTTTTAACTCTAATTCCCACCCTGAGATCAATTGGAGAATAGAGGGAGGCATATTAAGATGATAAGCCTGAGCAACTTCTCAGGTATTCCCAATAATTATACAATGCCCTCAAACCCTAGGTTGTGGAGGTTGAGATTGCCCAGCACCTCGACCTCGTCCTTTGCTTCGGCTCTGATCCTGGTCCCCCCGTCCTGTGTTCCCTTTGTAAGAGGAGGGTCAAGCCATAGGGTTGACTTGTAGACCGCATAAGTGCACACTAAACCCAAATCTGAGAATCACAACAACTACCATCCAAGAGCTTATTCGAACTGGAAACCAGGTTGCAGAGAGACAACCTGGCATGGAAGCCTTACAAGACCAGAAGTAATATATCCCTAAAAATATGAAAAGACATGATACAACATAATAGTAAGCAAGAGACTCAGAAAACAGAGTATGCTTCACAAATTTGACCCAACCCCGGCACAACATGCCACCTTTTTTTTCCTTTAATTCCCAGTAACCCTTTGAAATCAGGGCTACTTGCCAATCATGGTAGTTCCTCTTACAAATTCCCCATACCGCTTCAAGAAATTGATTTATCATTAAGGAAACGATTTGAAAAGAAACCCATAAATCCAGAACACTGGTTAAAGCCCCAACATCATTTGCAGAATGCAAAGCCATCATAGAAAGAAAAATGCCATAATAAAAAGAAAGACTATCAAGGTGTGTGGGTCGGTTATAAAAATTGAAATTTCTTGTCTCACATATAACTCGAGAACCCTCGTAACTTTTTGGTCTCATCAACTTAGAAACAACCATCTTAACATTAAAGCAATAACAGTTAACCAAAGCAGGGAGGATGTACTTAGGGCTAACAAAAAGGACATACCCACACCACACACTCGTAGACTGGGAGATGAAGATGTGCGGGTACCACCTTTCGCGAACACCCTTGGAGCCTAGAATCGTTTTACCACAGTAATCGGCCATACTAAAATTCTTGAGCTAGACCTCTGAAGCGAGCTTACTAATCGAAGCTTGTGCCTCACAATACACCAAACAACATTCATTGCCACCTTACAAATGCAGGGAGGTAAATGAGGGTTGCCATCTATCCACCTATCATTATACCTCATAATTGCATCGCTCATGGCTCGAATCCCACTGAGACCACTTCACTGACTCTCACCACGATCGGGGGTGAAGGAAAGTATAATATTAATTTAAAAAAATAAATAAAATTATTCTATAAAACTTCACTCAACTATGGTAACAACAATTTAGTAAATGGCTAAATGTCAAAATATGAATGAAAACTAGTTACATGATAGCATTTATGGAAGCAATACGAAAATCAATAACAATACGTGGAATTTCCTCAGTTTTAAGAGCTCGAGGACTACGATAATATGCAAAATCCACGTCGTTTCTTAACATAATATTTCCCTATATTTTTTGATCTAATGATGAAATGGGAGACTGCATGTTGGCTTAATAATATGCATTCCATAAATTTGGTTAGCCATATCTATTCAAAGAAAATGAATGCAAATGTTTTTAGATGAGTGAAAAAAACATATAATAATATTATCTCTGAGTTCAAACTTGTGTGATTCATATTTTTTTGAGATACTTCTTTTGGAATAATCACAACATCAATTTTTTTATGGCATGATTATTCTCGAAGAACTATAACAAAATATAATACTTTAATCTAATTAATAGATAAAATGGTTTCTTTGGAAAAAAATTGTTTCCATACTAACAAATAGAATATTTTTTAAAATTTAAAAATAATTTTATTCCAATACAAATTATCAACATGGAAGAAATTTGCAAATACACAATATGAATTCGATACACACAATCTTCTTGGAAGGAAAAATAACAATGCATATGAGATGCCCTTACTCTATGCCAAATTTGACAGAATAAAACACCTCCCTTCTTATGTACAACTTGGAAAATGGACTTACAGACTTTCACCTGCTACTCCTTCCATATCCAGGAATATCCAGGCGTATTTGGATACCTATCAATGCAATTAGACATTTCATCATCGAATAACTTAGAAGTTGAGGCATATTTAAGATAAATAATATCGTCCACAGGGTCTTGGATAGACGGTGATCGGGTGTTATGTTAAGGCACTCCTTGATGTGAAGTCATCGGTTCAATTCCTTGCCCCGAAAGGGATGATATGTTATACATTTTCATGACAAGTTTACAATATATATATATATATATCAAGATTGTGTATGTAACGATATATTTGTAATTCTTCATATAATCTCACCAAAAAAAAAATTAATTTTCCATTCTCTATATTAAGACATTGAATGTAAAGTATATATTTGTAATAATTCATATAATCTCTACAAAAAAATCTAATATTCCACTCTCTACATGTGTTATATGCCCTACCCTTAAGCAATATCTGATATGGAAGCAACTTCTGCAATGAGAAAGCCTTTGATTCAACAAGCACAAAACCTAAAAGCAATGTTCAACATGCATGTTTTTGGCCTAATGGATAAGAACAATCGTACTCTAACCTGCAGTTATTCCCATGTAGTTAGGTCAGTTATGTGAGATCTAGTAGAACTTGCCCACGAAAAAAAACAGTTTCTCTTTTTAGAGAGAGGAATGCATCATATTGCTAGGGAAAGTTAGTCCTTACCACTTAAGTAGAAATTATGCTTTCATAAAAATTGCAAAATGATATATAAAATGGAAAATTAATTTTCAACTAAGGGTCAAGGAGTTGCTTAAGTTTTGGTGGGTAGTAACCACTAGTAAGTATGTACATTTACATTTTTACTCCTTGTTAGAGTGCTAAAGAACACATAAATAATAATGTGCAGTAACTCCTAGTAAGTATATTTATTTACATCTTATTACTCTCCATTTTTATGCAAATACTTGCTTAAATTTTCAAAGATTTTAATTTTGGTTGGTTTTCCTACGAAGCTTAACAATGAAAAATCACTCCACAAATATATAAGATTCATGGCATATATATTTCAACTACATCCAAAAATTACAAAAGTAAAATCTGAGCAAGTTATCCACATGACGCAAAGGATACAATAAGACATTCAAGTTTATGGTCCAATGATCCAAATCTAAAAGTGAAGGCTTTATTGATCAATTTGCAAGTTAGTTTGGGTATCTTTGTGCAATGGATCGATGTTGCGAAAACACACAAACTTAAATTAATTTGCATAAATTTTAAAGTGTTAAGAGGAAAAAACTGAAACATAAGACAAACACAAGTTGATAATGGAGTTCACCCATCTTGGGCTACGTCTTCGGGTTTAGCTTCCAATGGCAACAACTTTATTAAGATGCTCAATTACTCATTACATCACAATAAAAGCTTCAACTTGGAAAAATAGTGCTTCCATGTTGTCTAGAATGCTCAAAAACCGTTATTTAAGCTCTTGTTGCATTCAAAAAGGCTACAAAATGAGAAAAACATCCTCCTTTTTCCACAATGGTCTGCAACCTGCAACTCAATAGGTCTCGGCTCCACCAACCATGCAACAAAATTCCAATAGCCCAATTGGTTGGGCACGTCAGTTAACTCCTACGGGTTAGGGGTTTGATTCGCACCCTTGGCGTTCTTGGTGTGTTATAGTTTTAATATTAAATATTTTTGTTGGGTCGTTGATCCTTTTGATTCCCTGATCTTGTTGGTCGTATGAACACATATAAACACGGGCCACAGGCCATGGGACATGTGCCCGCCACACTCCTCGCCTTTGGTTCCATTGTGGTCATGACATACCATAAATCAAGTGTCGTGTAACCATGGGTTATCGACCTTTCCATTGCGCCATCATCTAATGCCTTCATCGTCAGTCACATAACCACCACAAGACTTAAGGTTGGGTCGGTCCAGCACGCCCGCCAACCCACCCATTACCCCAACCACCAAACAATTGATCAATAAATAAAAATCGTTGAACATATTTTAGTAAGTCATATTCATGGCCGAATGGTTGGGTGGTGGATTGTTGTGTTGGAGGTCAAAGGTTCGAGCTCTGCAAAGGCTAATCAAACCCATAATAAAAATTTTGACATGAAAACTGAGGCCATATGGTGACCTCTCATAGGTACATGTGGCATCCTCTAATTAGCCCACGTGACAACCTACGGTTGGTCCACCCAAACAATCGTACATCGCCACATGGCCTGTTAGGATTGGCCTGCCTTCCCATCCATAACACCAATCACCAAATTCCATGTCATTGTACAGATTACCACGTCAACAGTCGTACCCTACACAATCAACCCTGCAAGTTGGTTTTTTTATTGTTTGGACAAAACATCAGAATGTCATAACTTTCTCATATGGTGTCGTATTGACGCGATTAAGGATTAATTGGAATCAGAATGACGAGCTCTATGACTTGGCATTGGTTTCGAGATATTTTGAGCACTATGATTTTTGAGAATTTTTCGGATCTCTTGGATCACTCCTCCCCAATGGAAGCTTTTTGACCACCAAAAGTCGGTTTTTACTCAGTAAGTGAGGGTAAAACTCCCTCACTTTCCCAATCTCTATCCACCTTGAATTATTTGGATTGGTATGTTTGAGCCCCACACGAAGATACTCCACATTTCACCTGCTTGAATTCCTTATTCTCCTTTAAAAAATAGCATCTTCCCGCAACTCATTCAAGTATTCAGGAGAAAATCTTCTATAGATGGAATCTAAACATTATCCTCTTGATCAACGATCATAGGAGGCTAATACAATCTCAAGTTTTCCACATTGACAACAGAGAAAATTTGTATATAAGGTGGAAAATCTAATCAGAAATCATTATTACCAATCTTTTCCAAAATATTGCAAGGACCATATTTGATTGGTTTGAACTTTTTACCTTCACCTTGCAATCTTTCCTTGTTGATGTATAACCAAACTTGATCTCCCACTTAGAAATCGTGATCAACCTAATGCTTATCGTGCCTTGCTTTGTACTTGGCTTGGATTTTCTTCAGTTGTTCTTGTACCCTTTGATGCACTAATTGGATTTGTTCAATGAAATGCTTGGCTTTTATCTAGTTGTTCTTGTACCCTTGATGCACTAACTAGATTTGTTCAGTGAAATGCTTGGCTTTGTTCACATCACTATGTCCATCCACTGGAATGTCTTTACCAAAGATAAAATCCAAAGGAGACTTTGGAAAATTACCCAAACAAGCTTCAAATGGAGATACTTGTATAGATGAATGCTTGGCATGATAGGCATGTTGGATGTAATGAAAATGCTCGTCCCAAAGCTTAAGATGCTTACCACAATATCCACGAAGGAGATGCATTATTGTTATGTTTACTACCTTTTTCTGACCGTCGATTTGTGGATGAAATGTTGTGCTATTCTTCAAATTAGTGTCCATGAGTTACCATAAACTTGACCAAAACTTCTCAATAAATAGAGAATCTCAATCAAAAATAATATAAGTCGGTATCCCAAAGTGAACCCATACATTCTGGAAGAAGATTTTTGTAGTTGTTTCAATTGTTATATGTTTCTTATAAGGCATAAAAACACACATTTTGTTAAATCTATCCACTACAACATACAAATAATCATGACCTTTTCTAGACATAGGTAGCCCCCATACAAAATCCGTAGAAACACTTTCCCAAGGAAGAGAAGGAATAGGAAGTGGAGTGTACAAACCAAATTTCCTATTACTTGGCTTACTAGTAGCACAAATAAAACATCATACTACATATCTTGATACTCTTTCATTCATTTGGGGCCAATAACAATACCTTTGTAGTTGAGAAATTGTTTTTCCTACACCAAACTGACTATTAATAAGTGAATGTGCAATGAGTAGCCATAAGATCTACAAATTATTTCAAATTCAAAAAGAAAGGTTTCTGGGCCTTCTAATCTCATACCTTTGAAGTTAGGAAGTACGGATGGAGGGATGTTCTTCATTTGAACATTGATATCAGTTTCTTGAATGGGAAATCCAAAAGGATCTTCATCCATTTCTTCAACCTCCTTTGTCACCTCTTCTTCTACTTGCAAAAATAATAATTCATGATGTGGATGTGTGGCTCTTACTGCACTACGTGATATAGTGCGTATGGTAGGTCATTGAATTTTTTTTTTTTAAATGAAAATAAAAGGACTCCTATAAACACTTCCCCGACAATGGCGCCAAAAATTTTTGCAATCTAATTGTTCTTAAATTGCATCATTTATTGTCAACCAGGGCTAGTATGCTTGTGAAGTGTTTGTGCACAATATGTGCTAGAAATCCTCTTGTATTCCTATTTTATTATGGTGATTGTCAATTTATGTTTTGTTTTTCGTTTTTGATAAAATGTAAAATATTGTGATGATTGAATTATATTTAAATGAGTTAAATATGTTCCTAAATCTCAACTAATTTGCTTATTAAAATTTTAGGAAAAGAAAACAACTTCAGTTTTTTGAGAAATCTTATATCTATGAAATCTACATTAATGAAATTGAACAATTGCCTAAATTATTGAAATCATTAGAAAGCAAGTACAAATCTCTAAATTACAATGAAAGATGAACTACTTAAATTGCAAGAAAGAAATCTATTTAAAAGATAATTGCAAAATTATCTAATCGAAAGAAATATTCTATTGTTTATATGAAAGAAGGAAATATGATCTAAGATATACATTCATAAATAAATAAATAAAGAGAATTGCTTTAGCTCTAGAAAACAAATCTATGCCAGTTGTAGGTTTCAACCCTGTACAGAAATTATCTACAAACAAATCTTAAAGTAGAAAATAAACAATAGTGAGAGCATAAAACATAAAACAGATAAACACAGAGATTTTCCCCTGGACCCCAAATCGAGACGACCAGCTTGATTTTTCATTATATTCCTTTTAGTGTTACAACACATATATATACATGTTGAATCATACATAAACCCCAATCCATTAACCCTGGATTAGAACATAACCATAGTTCCCTTGACCGAATCTACAAAATACTAGGGGCCGAAAACCATCATGCCTCAAAACCATGCACGAAACCATGGGCGGGTCCTCCCACCATAAAATAAGGGCCAAAAAATTTTCCTGGGGCACTGCCCCAGACCTCGACAGGGGGGGCTACTGCCCCCCCATGACCCTCCTGCTATGCCTAGCGCAACGTACATTACAGTTTTTTTCCCCCTGCCACGCGTGATTAGTCATGGAAAGAATATAACACATACCCAACACCAACTTGACATCTATTGAAAGAGAATTGCTGGAAATGAAACAAACTAAAAAAAATAAGATCGAAACTATTCTATTTGAATTAAAACACACCCAGACATAATATGATTTAAACTAAACTATACTCAGGAAAAATAAGGTTGAAACTAAACTATTTGAATTAAAATACTCTTAGACAGAATGAAGCATTCAAACCAAAACTACACTATTAAACCAAATTGTAATTGAAAGGAAAACTATGAATAAGAAAAGAAAAAAAAAACCTTATGTCAGCAGAGGCCCTTCCGCACAACATTCGGCACGCAAACTTTAATTACACAATCAAATATGCATTGAGATCATATTCTGGACTTATTCATGAAACATAGTTGTTTTAACAGTCATAACAACAGTCGTGACAAAAAACAGAGATATCCATCTCCTCGTCAGACACAGATTTATAATAAGTTTTGAGTGCAATGTTTCAAACTAAAGGTGCGTAACTGAAATCTAATTCAAGCTTAACAAATCCTTGATCATAATTGCCTTGATCAGATCGTCACCATGGATTTCGGATATGGCTCTAGCATCTCAAATACGTGGAATTCAATCCCTTGGAGTGTTCATTCGAACCTTCGATTGATTATTTCTCTTTCCTAAGTTGGCGTTCACTGACCTATCAAACAATGAAGGTAGCTGCAAAAACGGATCAACTCACGCAATTGCAAAATAGGGGTTCAAAGAACCTGAAATATCCCCCAAATGGAGATGAATTCAGAAAGACTGCTTATCATAATCTTAATAGGGCACGTGTCGAACAAAACCCATGTTTTTTTTGCCTAATTCCCTTTTGTTTGCTCATAAAATGCATTTGAAGTTGACTGGTCAAAACTATTGCGATTTTCCCTTGATCTTTGCGTGGAGGTCCACATGTGTGAACTGGGTGGAATTTGATCACTCACAATCCATATTAGAACTTCTAGAAACCATGTCCAAGTGTCGGATTTCATTTTAGAGTGGTGCTACTACCTTAACCATGGAGATGGCTATGGAATCTTGACTGAGCTACAGAATCTAGAACTTGTCAAACTGTCATTAGTAAAACCATGAAAAAATATTCTTAATTCATTAAAAATAATGGAAATAATAATAATAAACCATGTTAACATGTATGCGGAAATTTGGTTCATTTATGAGGAAATATGGTAAATAATGATGACAATGGGTGAGCGGAATGATGCAAAAATGGATGGTTTGATTAGCAAAATCATGACAAATTGGAGGCCCAACATTCCCCCACACTTGAGTTTTTGCATGTCCTCATGCAAACAAAGCTTTGCAAAAATTCATAATCCAACCGGTTCCTTGTGTTCCTTTATTCTATCATTTTAACTAAATCCTTAACCAAAGTTCCAAAGGATTGGTGTAAATCATCTATCTTGGTAAGATTTTTTTTTCTTTATTGTTCAGTGAACCAATGAATTCATTCTCCAAAATTACACATCTGATAGCCCAACTCTTTGTTTCCATACTTGTTTGTCATGTCACTAGAATAAGAAAGAAGAGTTACCCATCCCTCCCTTGAAAGTCAAAGAACTTGAAGTCTTCACATACTAGGTTGCTCATGGATGTTATAAAGGTAGAAGAGATGTCTGCTGATTTTTTTTCTTCTCTAATAAAATAAACGTCCCTGCATTACTTATTAGCCCCTTTCACATTTTCATATACAACTTGTGTGAATGCCAAGGGTACCCAAAAATTAGTACATCTAAGTACTTTTTCATTATTTTCAAAGCCTTTGCAAAGTAGCACATGCTTGTCTTCTTATCATCATGCATAGAAACATTTTTTATAACAACCAATCCTGCTTTAACAATGTTGTCAAACGATTCTTCAAAAGCTCACCAACTAATAAATTATCTTCATGCAAGTATACTTCCCATTATGAATAAAAGAGTGTGTGAATAAAGCCTTGTTTCAACCCCCTTTTTTTTTCTTGTGGCTTTGTAAACATCACTTCTTGGCTTCCATTAAAATCTGAAGATGAAAAATTGAAGTGTTGCATGTACTTTTTATCATGTGCTACAAACATGTACTATGATTGTTTATTAAGAGAATTAGTCAAATTGTTCATCAAGGAAGTATGAATCAATTTGTATTGCAGCAAGAAGAGAAATTTAATCATGAGAATGGTGGGAGACAACATTATTACTAGGGAAAATGTAAGACCTTTTGAAGGAGAAGATTATGTAATCATGGGATGGGGTTCAACTATAACAAAGTTGGTAGAGCATCTAATATGGTATGAGGGCTGAAAATAGTAGAATAGGGATGAAGGATAAGAAAGAATGGTTTGAAGAATGTGAATATGATAGAGTGAAATACATAGATCACATGTTTTACAATAGCTTTCTTATTACAATTTCCAAAAATTTTAACAAGTTAAAAAGTTAAAGGCTAGTTTTACCTCAATTTTACCTTTTGAAGAACTTGAAATGTTGAAGTAGGAGTTGTAGGTGTTGATTTGGCTCTAGTACGTTCCTCCATCGCTTCGACCTTGCTCCACAAAATGTACCATTTTCATGTGGTAGACTTGTTTTTCCAATTTCTCTCAAATGGTAAATTGGATTCTCCTGAAATTTTCTGAGGCTTTTACCATTAATATTATGCATCTTCCCACAAAAAATATCATCCAATAGATGTACGGATTTCGAGAAAAATGAGAAATTGATGTAGGTGAAAATGGCCAAATTCTTGCAAAATACACACTGGAATTTTCTGAATTTTTGTGTGTTCATTTATCCTACCTCAATGCATATACCATACAAATTTTAGAACCAACAGATGAACGGTTTGAAAGTTATGATCAAATCAATCTATGCCCTTTTTCACCCTTCACACTGCCCAATGTTGCAACAAAAACATATGCCGCGAATTCATTTTAAGGCCAAATTGAGTGATTCAAAAGGGAAACCGTGTATTTTTACCTTTTCCTCTGCCACTTGCTTTCATAATTTCATTTGATGAAGAAAAGGAACTAATGTGCAAAAATACCAAAATCTGCTCTAATATGTCCATAATGGTGAAAAATGAAAATCTACCTTAGAAACCCACTTGAAATGCCCTTCAAATTTTATTTTATTTTTCTTCTGCGTCATACTCAATTTATCATATTCTGAGAAAACCCAGAAGCTCAGAATTTTTTATTTCTGCTCCAATCCCTTGCAATATTTGTGCCAAAATTGCCTCTAGAAAAAGTTGCAACAATAAAAACAGGTTGTTCTTGCAAAAAATGTCAATTTTTGCAACAACAAAAAAAAATTCTTCGATTTTGAACTGTTGATTTGAATTGTGTACTGCATGTTGAAGTAGAAACCATGAAACATACTGCATATTGACTGAAATAGGCCCAAATTTATTGTTTTGCTTGAAAATGAAATGTGTTGTAATGGAGTCATCATGTTGTTGTTGAATGAAAAAAAAAAAAAAAAGATGAACATGTTGCTACAAGAAACCAATAAAATGTATTTTTGCAAGTTGTTTTTGATTCCATAAAACCATTAGTCTTCATCGAAGCCAAAATTCATGGTACAATTCTTACCATGCAAATGAATGTGTCGAAGTCGAGCATGGGAAGAAATGATTGGATTACCGATCAGTGATGAAAATCATTAACCAATGTGAGACAACTCACCCATAATGTAAATGAGTGTCAAGGTAACTGAGTGCATCTTGACAGGGATGAATGAATGTGTCAAAATCGAGTCTCCTGCAAGATTTGACAATCAAGAGACATTTTTGTATTCCCATTTTTATCAACGAGGAGGCTTGCCATTCATGTATGCAATTTCCAAAGCACTCCAAATAATCTCTGATCTTGATCCCAGATAAGGTGTTGAGGTCGATGGGACAAGATTTGTTGGAAGGTGGGCCTTAAGGGATCCCACATCAGCCAACTCAAGCATAGAAACAAAAATTATTTGAAGAACCATACTAAAAGATTGAAACCATCATGAAATTGTAGAACTTATTGTGAACTTTGTTGACCAGTTGCCTGGTTTTCAATAAAATCTCATGTCCAATTGCGCCAGCAAGTTGGTTTTCACCATAGGACTTTTTTTTCTCTTTAATCTTTCTTTTTTTTATATGTCCTACTCTAACTGAAAAAGAAATCTTATTCAAGTATATTAATACTTCCAATGGAACCATGTATGTAACAGGATGATAGATAAACTCATATGCAGGTTTGAAATATACTCTTTGATATGTACCAGTATATGAGAGACCGATTGCCTTGATTGAGATGATGTCAGAAGATACTGAAGAATTGAGCATTGAGATCTGATGACTCCCCTGAACCAAGATTCAATGTAATATTGTATTTCTTGACTTCCTACTATCATGTCATGCTAGTCTTCATGGATGTGATCTTCATTCATAGAATCTAGTGATATGCAGTCATGAAAATTTTCAATTTCTAGTTCCAACAACTTTTCTTTATCGAAAGGCATCCGTGATTCTTGGACCTTATCTAAGTCTTCTTCTTCTTCTTCTTGTTCTTCAATGATAGTTGGTGAATCATTTTGTAATACCTCAAAATTTTAAGTTGATTGAGGTGTTTTATTTTTAGGGATATTAAATGGTTGTGCAGGTAGTGGAGTGGGAATGTATCTTTGGGGTGCTTGTGTGGATGGTAATGGGAAATGTTGAATCGAGGTCAAATGAGGGTGATATTGATGTTGTAGTGGAGGTGAATGGTATGGATAACATTGATTATGGTATTGAGGATAGAGAGGGCAATATTGAGGATATGGTGGATTTCCTTTGTAGGGCCTTTGCCAACTTTGTTGCCAAGGTTGGTTTTGAGGTTGGGATTGAAATGGCCAAGGTTTCCAAGGTTGGTTTTGAGGTTGGGATTGAGATGTCCAAGGTTTCCAAGGCAAGGGTGTTTTCCAATTACCTTCAGATTGTTGTGCATAACCTTGAAACTGTGCATATGGATGTTGCATCATATTGGGTTGGTGAGGCTGCCATAGTCCTGTTGGAGCTACATAACAAAGTTGTTCTTCTGCTTAATTTGCTCCAGTTTCCTTATGGGAAACTGCCTTCAACCTTGGTAATGATGGGCAATCTTCAGTAGCATATGATCCTGCACAAATTTTACAAATTTTAATGTTATCAAGCGGACATTCATGTGAAGCATGTTTCTTTCTACATTTAGGGAAAAATATAAATGAAGCAACTTTTTGCTTTTTTTGTATTCTAGGCATGTCATTTTGTTCATTTAAATTACCAAGAATGTTTGGCAAATTTTTAGGTTCAGTTTGACTTACCAATCCTGATGCTGACTTACTTACCCTTGCTACAAATGGATCTTGAGGGGATCTTACATACTTTGCTTTTCCTCTTGATATGTTCTTACATAGTTCATAAATTTCTTGAAATGGAAATATATAGACATCTCCTTTTCCAACCATATGAAGAAGATCAATCCATTCATCCTTTATAACATTTATTAAGAGATTTTTTAATGCGTCTAATCCTAAATTATGCAATTTATATCTTTTGATATTATAAGTAAATCTCTCCACTAAATCTTCTAGGCTTTCATCCTCTCTTTGTTTCATCTTAAAGACTTCATTTCTAAGGTCATGGTGTATGCAATAATCTTTATATTTTTCCAAAAATAATCTTTTAATATTATCTCATGTCTTTATAGAATTTGTTCCTAAAGTCATGAACCATCTAAGAGCTCTATCCTTCAATGTTGCCAATGCTGAAAATTTGGAGGGTTGTAGGTTAATACAAATTCTCTTCTTGATAATTACTTGTGACTATAATTATGATACTTGTGTCTTCTCTTCTTTTAGTTTAGTTAATATTTCATCAAGTCAATTATCAAAGAGCACAAGACACGAAAGTTAGGCTCCTAGAGCCAGGGAAAAACATCTCCCTCTTGGAGAGGAAAACCCGCAAAGAATTCTTCTTATCGATCTTCACATGACAAGCACCATGACCCAGACTTAGACCCTAGACCTAGATTTGCTTCCAGAACCTTCATCTTCGTCTTGTATATGATTTTGAATTGCTTTAAATGTGGGACGGTACTTAATTCAGGACCTTCTTTAAACAAATCCATACTTTAAATTATGTCCTTACTTTTGTTTCTATGTTACGTTGTCATTTCCTTCAAGACTATTCTCGTAGAGTCTTGTTCTAACTGACTTGTGACTGATTTGAATTCTACATTATATATAATTGTTTTTTGACCTTGTATTTATACACAAAATCTGCAATATGATTTCTTACTGAAGTCTTCTATACATTATAATGTATTCCATAATGCCATCCCTTCAGACTATCTGCACTTTTCTTAACTTTATTTCACATATATATCTATGCAATTATCCTTAGAATTATTCATACTAGTTCCGCACTTGATCCTGCCTTACTTCCGCATTTGATCCTATCCCAAATACGCATCTTGTTCCTGTATTATATCTCCATTTTCTCCAGTCTCAAATCCGCACCTTAGTTCAGTATTATCCATAACCATTACCATAGTTAGATCTGCAATATTCCTGAAATTTCTATCCGCAAATTTCAGAGATGTATTCCGAGCTGTTGTTCTTCTGTTCTATGTAACCCAGTGGGTTATTTATAGTTATCACCACCTATGGTTGAGTCGGACAACATATGAAGAGGCGTGACTAATATTTAGGCCGACTTATCTAGCCGATATGAAGTTGACTTCTCCAAGGAATATTCCAGTGAGTTTACAATTGTTTTTCACTGTAATTTTGAACTGTCTTCAACGTTGCATATAGGGCTATAGTGAGCTTATTCCACAAGGCCCTTGAGCATATAGCTAGACTTAACTCAAACCTATTGGACATCAAGAAGAATTCCATCTACTTAACACATTATGCTCATGAAACCCATGAAGCAAATACAAAAATAATATATATTTATTTTGATTTCTTCTTTTTCATAATTACATAATTACATGAAGGCCGACCTAGTTACACTTTTCAACACTCCCTCTTAACTAGGGAGGTATTCATACAGGTACATGGTCACTTTCAAACTGAATAATATCATAAGAATAATCGGATTTCTAATCGCATCTGTATAGCATCATATTAACCAGCATTGTCCTAGTGCAAGGCCTTGACTGACAGCCCCATTTCTCAACAAGACAGTGGGCTACAATGCTAGCGAGACACGTGACTAGTAGGCACCATAGTCATTGTCTCTCCAAGGTACATACCCCACCTAGGTGTTCCCAGAGTATAACCTTATTGGACAATTCTTCTCTTGGGTAGCCAGCCCTCAAAGAATATCGGTCCATGACTACTCTTATCTTGAATGCCTATCTCATTCTCAAATAGTATCGAATGTCAGATGATTACCCAATCCTCCATTTTGTCTTCCAGGTGAAGACCAGAATGATGTGTCTATCCATTCTCTTCATATGGCCTTCACTAAGACTTACAGATGTTAGTCCTGGTCTACTGCATAACACATGTAATAAATAACCGCAGACTTCACTCCCTCTTAACACAGGAAGGACATATTTCAAGTTTATTCCAAGCAAGAAACTTACCACCAGGCTCCTCATCAACCAGGGTCCTACAGCAACAATCCAGCTACTCATGAAGAGTTCCTCCCCTCGATGTCATGGATTTCGATATTGAGGAATCTTTAACTTTTGGCTTCATAGGGCACAGATCATCCATCACTTTCAATCACGAGTCATGTCCACTATCAAAAATTGATTCATCAGTATTCCTCATCTGGTCCACTGTTATTCCATGCTTCTTTTCTTCGAATCATCCCCAAGGATCATACATCCTTTCTTATTATTAGCATCCCTACACAAATTCATCCAGATAAACATATACATATGAACATTTTGAACAAAAGTTACCTTAGTGATGATCCTTCACCATGACATCTTCCTGTAGGCATCGGTATCCTTCATATAGATTGACGCATCTCCTAATGATATGTTTTTTCAAGGGTCTTCTTATTTACCAAACTTCTTTCAGAGTTTACATTTCTTCCCAGGAGATCTCCTAGTCACATCTTCTTGGCTTCTAGATGATAATTTCCTCTTGACATGGTTGCATTTCATGATCTCTTTCTTTCTGCACATTCTCCATTCCCAGGAATTTACAACCTTTCTAGTTTCTCATTCATATACAACCACCTCATATCCATGAGGACATATTATGTTGATTTCTCTGTCCGTGCACTAAGAGATACTCCTCCATAGATCATACTTCTAAATACAGAAGTTCATTACGTGCAGACATATGAAATGACTTCACAGAATCCAATGTTAGCATATAAATATATATACCTCATACCTTTTTCTCTGGACTCACCTTATAGAAATTTCTCAAGAATGAAGGAAATCTGATCTAAGATATACATTCATAAAAAAAAAAAGAGAATTGCTTTAGCTCTAGAAAATGAATCTATGTCGGCTTGACATTTATTGAAAGAGAATTGCTGGAACTGAAACAAACTAAAAAAATAAGACCGAAACTATTATATTTGAGTTAAAATACACCTAGACATTATATGATTGAAACTAAACTATACTCAGGAAAAACAAGGTTGAAACTAAACTATTTGAATTAAAATACTCTCAAACAGAATGAAGCATTCAAACCAAAACTACACTATTAAACCACATTGTAATTGAAAGGAAAACTGTGAATAAGAAAGAAAAAAAACCTTCTGTGAACAGGGGCCCTTCCGCATAACAGTCGGCACGCACACTTCAACTACACAATCAACTATGCATTGAGATCATCTTCTGGATTTATTCACGAAACAGAGGTGTTTTAATAGTCATAACAACAGCCGTGACAAAAAACAGAGATATCCATCTCCTCGTAAAACACAGATTTATAATAAGTTTTGAGGCAATGTTTCAAACTAAAGGTGTGTAACTTAAATCTAATTCAAGCTTAACAAATCCTTGATCATAATTTCCTTGATCAAATCGTCGCCATGGATTCCAGATCTAGCTCTATCATCTCAAATATGTGGAATTCAATCCCTTGGAGCGTTCATTCAAACCTTCGATTGATTATTTGAGTTGATCACATGGAATTAAATCATTAAGAGGATGATTTTCCAGCTGACCATATCTCTTTTTCTTAAGTTGGCGTTCATTGACTTGTCAAACAATGGAGGTAGCTGCAAAAATAGATCAGCTCACGCAATCTGCAAAATAGGGGTTCAAATAACCTGAAATATCTCCCAAATGGAGATGAATTTGGAAAAAATGCTCATTGAAAACTTAATTGTGCCCGTTCCGCACAAAACCCATGTTTTTTTTGCCTAATTCGCTTTTGTTTTCTCATAAAATGAATTTGAAGTTGATTGGTTGCTGCGATTTTCCCTTGTTCTTTGCCTAGAGGTCCACATGTGTGATCTGGGTGTAATTTGATCACTCATAATCCATTTAGAGCTTCTAGAAACCATTTCCAAGTGTCATATTTCATTTTAGAGTGGTGTTACTACCTTAACCATGGAGATGGTTAAAAAATCTTGACTGAGCTGCAGAATCTAAAACTTGTCAAACTGTCATTAGTAAAAACATGCAAAAATATTATTAATTCATAATAGAAATAATAATAATAAACCATGTAAACATGTATGCAGAAATTTGGTTCATTTATGAGGAAATATGGTAAATAATGATGACAATGGATGAGTGGAATGATGCAAAAATGGATGGTTTGATTAGCAAAATCATGACAAATTGGAGGCCAATTGGAGGCCCAACAAGTGTGCTGAAAGAAATTATATTACATAGATTGTGAAGAGGAGGAAGAAAATGAGCAAGACACTTAAAAATAAGGGGATATACACCAGGAACTGGCCTTAGATAAAGAAAATATGAATCCAACCATATCTTGTAATGCATTAGTAGGAATTATCACTCCTCAGACTCTCAAGATAGAAGGACATATCAAGAAGAAAAAGTTAATAATGTTGATTGATTCGGGTAGTACCCATAGTTTTATTCATTGTAAGATAGCAAAAGAATTGAATTGCTTCCGATGTCCCGCACTAGAGTGTCAAGTGATGGTTACAAATGGAGGAAATATAAATTACTCTAGAAAGTGCCATAATATGAAGCTAACCATGAGGGAATATGTGTTGAATAACCTAATGATTTCCATTCCAATGGGTGGTGTTGATGTGGTACTAGGATTTCAATGGTTACAATCTTTAAGTTCAATAAATTTTATTTTCAAGAACTTTTCTTGAATTTTTTTTGGGAAGGAAAGGATAACCGAAGCAAGGGACAAATGGAAGAATGATGAAGAGGTGTAGACACTCATTCAAAATTTGCAGCAAGATCATAGTACATCTGAAACATTTAGCTGGAAAAATTATTCATTATGGTACAAATATCGCTTTTATATTTGTAATAATTCCCAACTCAAACAAAATATTCTTTTGGAATTACACACCTCTCCCTTAGGAGGGCACTGAGGACTATTAAAAACTTACCACAAGGTCAAGAAGGAATTTTTTGGGGATGGCCTTAAATTTGATATTCAAAAGTTTGTGGGAGAATGTTGGGTTCATTAGAGAAATTTTGAGGTCTAAAACGGGCCTCCTAAGAAAAATGTACAACCATAATAAACTTTATAAGAAACAATAGGATTCAAGATGATGATGTCAACAATGGGAGATGATTCACCATTTTTGCGGTAAAAAGGTAAAACGATTAGAAAATAATAAAATAATAAAACCACTTTTTTCAACTTATATCCCTAAGGTTTTACTCAAATTTCATGCAGGAGTACTCGTTGGATGCCAAATTTTAATTCCTCGTCCAAGGAGTACCCATGTTTCAAACTTCCTACTACACGAAAAATGAGAAATACATGAAAAACCATGGTTGCAATCATGATTTTCATGTATTTCTGATTTTTTGCGTAGCGCGGTCCATCAAACATATGCAACATGGGTACTCCTTGGATGCAGAATCAAATTCTGCATCCAACGAGTGTTCCAGATCGAAATTTGAGTAAACCGATAGGGAGATAAGTTGAAAATATGAGTTGAAAAATACCTTTTCTTTTTTTCCCTCTAAAATTTGATGATGTGATCTAATCTTATTTTATTATTTCCACTATTATTTTACAATTTCCTTAGGAGGCCCATTGTAGACCTCAAAATTCCCCTATTGTGCCAACAAAATAAAGTTGAGACAATTAAGACCACGGGTCTATTACAACCTTTATCCATTCCAAGTAACCGTTGGGAGGAGGTTTCAATGGATTTTATCACAGGTTTACTGAATTCCAAAGGAAACTGTCATCATGGTGGTAGTTGGCATACTTACCAAGTATGCACACTTTTGTGAATTATCTCATCCATTTAAAGCCAGTATAATTGCTACTGCATTTATGGAAACAATTCAAAAGCTACATGGAAACCCACAGATCATTGTAAGCAATAGAGATCCCATTTTTATAGGAAATTTTTTGATAGAATTATTTTCTTGTTTGGGTACTCAATTAGCTCATAGCTCATCATATCATCCTCAATCTTATGGGAAAACTGAGTTAGTGAAAAAATGTTTGGAAGGATATATTTATTGCTTTGTATTTGATAAATAGATACAATGGGTCAAGTGGTTACCTCTGGTTGAATGGTGGTATAACACTTCCTTCCATACTGCAACAAAAATGACTCCATTTACGGCACTTTATGGATATCATCCACCATCCATCACAACATATTTAAGAGAAATTTCTAAGTTTCAAGCAGTGGAAGATCACATCGAGCATCCACGACAAGTTCTCCAACTCTTAAAGGATAACCTCACTTTGGGGCATTATCGAATGAAACAAAAGGTAGATTAATATCGTAGTGAAAGAATTTTTGATGTATAAGACTGGGTATTTTTACTACTACAACCATGCAAACAAATGTCCGTCAAGCAAGTTAAGAAAGATAATAAATTATCACCAAAGTATTATGGTCCTTACAAGGTGTTGCAAAAGATTGGTACTATGGCATACATATTGGAGCTTCCTGCATCTTTCTGAGTGCACCCAGTTTTCCATGTTCCATGCTTAAAGAAGGTTATAAGTGACAAGCTCCCGGTTCAAACAATATTTCCATAACCTGACAAAGAAGGAAAAATCATATTGGAACCTAAAGCAGTCACAGAAACAAGAACTCGATAGCTATGAAATTGATCAATTTCAAAGTATCTCGTCAAGTGGAAGAACTTACCCACTGAAGATTCGACATGGGAGGATGAGAATTTTATACAGAAACATCCATAACTACTCAAGCGTTGAGGACAACACTTGTTTGAAGGAGAGGGGAATGTTAGGTACCTATAATACTAATGTATCCCCCATATTGTTATTATTAGTATAACCCCCTTATTGTTATTGTTGTGCCCATGTAGTCCCCATATTGTTATTATTGTGCCCATAGAAGCCCACTATTGTTATTGTTATGTCCTTACATTGTTATTGTTATGTCGATTAGAATTATATCATGACCCATTGGACTCCTATATATAGAAAGGAGATTTTTTCATTTGTATCATCCAAGAATTGTTCATTTATGTAATTTAAAAAAGGTTCCCCCCTCGAAGAGGTTGATTTCTAAGGTGTTGATCTATATTTTCTTCTATTTTATGAGCTAGGTTCATAGCAAAGTTATGCTTAAGAATGATAGATGCATTGACTATAGGCCTTGAGAACATATCTACAACTTTGTTGTAAATACCTTTCTTATACACGATGACTAAATGAAATTGTTGCAAAAATCCCATCCATCTGAAATGTCTAGCTTATTGTAGCTTAGTTTGTGATTGAAGATATTGCAAAGGTTGATGGTCAATATGAATAATTGTTTCTTTACCCATGATAAAATAATGCTTCCATTTATTCAGACTTTGAATTGAAGAATACAACTCTTTATCATAAGTTGGATAGTTAATTATTCCATTAGAAAATGTGCGAGAGTGATAACATATTGGCTTACCATGCTGCATGAACACTACCCCCATATCATATTCACTTGAATCAGTTTGAATTTCAAATGGTTGCTTGAGATCTGGAAGTGTTGGAACTAGTGTTGTACTAATTTTATGTTTCAAAGTGTCGAAGGATTGATGTTTTTTGCCTCCCCAATGAAAGACATGCTTCACATTTGTCAAAGCATATAATGGTGCTGCAATAGATGAGAAGTTAGCATTGAAATTTCTCCAATATTGGGTTGCTAAAAAAACTCCTAAATTTTGCTGCATTATTGGTCTTAGGCCAATTCACAATGACTTCAACTTCAGAGGGATCTATTCTCAATTCACCGCCTCCTACAAGACCTAAGTAAACCAAAGAGGTTTTCCCAAATTCACATTTAAAGATCTTCAAATACAACTTTTCCTTTTTCAAGACATCTATAACTTGCTTAACATGATTTACATGCTCTTCATGAGTCTTACTAAAAATAAGAACATCGTTTAAGTAGACTATGACAAAATCATCAAGGAATGGTTTCAATACATCATTCATAACCTTATTGAATATAGCAGGTGCATTGCAAAGCCCAAAGGGTATTACTAACCATTCAAACAACCTTTGTTTTGTCTTAAAATTATTTTTCCAAATATTACCTTTAGCCATCCTTATCTGATGATAGTCGCTTCTCAAGTCTAACTTAGTAAATAAACAACATTCTTCAACTGATCTAGCAATCATCAATGTGAGGAAGAATATAGCGATTCTTTACTGTGATCTTGTTCAAAGCTAGGAAATCCACACACATGCGTCATGTACCTTCTTTCTTTGGTACCAAAACAATAAGGGACACACAAGGAGTTGCACTAGGTCTGATGACCTTTTTTTCAAGCAACCCTTGGATTTGTTTCTTGATCTCTGCATTCTCCAAGGCTGACATTTTGTACATGCCAATATTTGGAAGTGGTGCATCTCGTTGCAATTGAATCTCATGCTGGATTCCTCTTTTTTGAGGTAACCTTCAATTTATTTATTTTAAATGTATATTTCCTTGACAATTAACTTGATGTAGTTGAAACCTTTTGGAAAGTTGTGTGTTATCACTAATATGTCTGATGTTTCGGGTGAACACTTCACCCATATTCTAGGACATTAAGCTTTTCTGATGATGAGAAGAGTGTTGGATCGAATTATATAAAGGAAGGAATTAGAATACAGCGATTAGGAAGAGCGAGAATGAAGAGACCATTGATTGTGAATCCAAATCAAAAGGTAAAATAATAATAATCCAAATAAATAAAATAAAATAAATCCTATATTAATTTAATTTAGGTGGTTAAAAATGGGTAAAATAATAAAATAAACTAAATTAAATCACAATGTGGGGTAAAATGTTGATTGAATAGATTATTGGTCAAAAATTATATTAAAGATAAAATTAATAAATAATTCAATAAAATTGATATAGATAATATTTAAACTAAATTAAATTAATAGAATTGATATAAAAGAGAATATTTAATAAAGTTAAAAAATATATATCAAGTTATATATATATATATATATATATATATATATAAAGATTATTGATTATGTAAAAAAAAAATAGACGATGTCAAACAAGAATAAAGAAGGGATTTATGAAGGAAAAATAACTTAAAATTAGATAGGAATAAAAGAGACTAAAATAGATTAAAGAATTTGAATGGAAGGAAGAGTTAAAAGAAATGAATAGGAGGGCAAAGAAAAAAGAAGAAAAGGGACATCGAAGGCTTAAGGGTAAGGAGAAAAGGAATGGGGGAGAGGGGGAGGAGGGATTGGGCTCCTGAAATATCTTGTCATAAGTATTAACGACTACAACCAATTCATGCTTGAGTTTAGCATCACATCCTAAGAAAGCTTCATATTTAACAATATCCTTAGCTTTTATCATCAACAAAACAAAATTATTACTAGCATTCACAAGCCTTTTCATTTATCTTGCAGTGACAAGAGATAAATTCATCTTCTTGTGATGTGATCTAACAATATATTCAATTCCATATTTGAAAAGATGATGCTTGTTCTCATGACGATAAAATATGGCTTTTCAGTCATATAAATATGGATTCCCTAAGACAATCCCACAAATTTCAAGTGGTACAACATCAATCTCAACCTCATTTACAAAATTAGCAGTGACGGAAAATTTGAGTTTACATCTTCTTGTCACTTGCAATTTAGCATCACCGCGTACCCAACCTAAAGGGTAAGGTTTTGCATTAGGTGTTGTCTCTAAATTAAGTTTCTTCACAATTACTTCAAAAATAAGATTGACTTGAGGTCCATTATCAAATGATGTATCAACCTTTGTATGTTTTGTAATTACCCCGATATGAAAAAACTCACTTCTTTCTTTATCATTTTGAGATTCAACAAACTTGCTAGAAAAACAAACTTTCTATACCTTTCATTCCCGTGGTTGTGATTTTAGTTTCATCACCTAAACCATATCCTAAATCTTGATAAGTTGTAGCAACGATATTTTGTTTCCCCTTGCTGTTAAGCTTCTTTGGCTTCAATTATGGATGTAATTTCCAACAATGGTATTCATCATGGCCATCTTTTGAACAATGTTTGCAAGTAATTTTATCTCCCTCTTTCTTAACCATAACATTCTTCTTTCCTTTCGTTTGGCCTTTCCTTTCCCCTTGTCTCCATTTTTAAAGGGTTTATTGCTTGACTCTTGAGGAACATTCTTGCCTCTTGGTTCTAACTGAGTAGCCTAAACACATCCTTCATCTAGATTGGTGGAGTTAAACATAAGTATAGTATGCCTCAAATAACTCTGCAATCCACCTATATATTTAAGAAGAGTCTCTTGTCAGGTCAATTCAACACCCAAGATGAAAGGACTCTTTCTAAATTATTGTGTGTAACTTTGGACACTTTGACCTTTATCTTATCTAAAAAAATTCCAATCCATTATTTCTTTTTGCATGTAAACTAACTGTTATGTAGGAAAATCCTCTTTGCGAATAAAGAAGATCCCTCTAGCCCTAGGATGGGTCTAGTAATAACAGGGAATAGTTAGAAACCTACTTTTCTAGATTGTAAATGCATGCAGATCACAAATAGATCACCTACTTCAATATGATGCTAATTCTCGTTTGAATCCTTTGGTCATTTGTGTTCCATGATTAGATCTTCGCCGTTACCGACACTTGGTTACCTACACAAGGGATAAAAAAACAAAAAACGTGAAATCATAACATAGATAATGAATATACAACCTACTTAGTTGATCAAGGAAAATGAAGAGTCCAATCACACATTAAAGACAAGAATGAAAATCACGAACCAATCGTATTATATTAAAATAGAGAGGGGGAGTTACAACCTGTGCCTTGATGTCGCAGCTCTCCTTCGACGGGTCCTGATCCAGGCACGTCTCCAAAGAGATCTTTCAACTTGATGTGGAGGGAAAAATGTCTCAACTCTCACTCAATACCTATAGCAACAAAATGTCTCTATGTTGTTCTTCTATCTCTGCTCTAACTAGCAGAGCTATGGGAGATTGTCCATTATATAGCAAAGGAGGAGGGATCATGGATACACTTTAGGTGGGGAAATGGGTTATCCTTTGGGTGGTTTTTTTATTCATCAGTAATTTTTGCCTTTGTAGATGACTAAATTCTAATCCCAGATTTCTAGAAACAAAATTCATGAATATTGTGAGTTCTAGAAATCTCACGGCCTTCATTATCCTTAGGATAAATTTTCCACTGTTTTACTACACTATCAAGGCATGGCCAGCCTATCATTCCCAGAAGACCAATCATGGGATTTTTCCACTCATTTTCACTATGTTTTCCACCTCTGACATTACCACTCTGTTTTGACTTGCCTAACCCTTCTACTTACACCTTGGATTTCCAAGTAGCCTAACCTTTTCCCCTATTCACCATATGCCTCAAGCATTGGTGGTTTCAAGCTACCCTTATAGGCTCTTTAGATAAATCAAAATCAATATTTTTGGGACTGCAATGCATAAATTCTGTCAAAAACTCTTTTTTACACCTAAAAACCCTAAGTCCAGTTTTCAGGCAAAGGCCAAGTCCAAAAGGCCTCCAACTAGGTCATGTAGAGTTTCATAGGTTATTCATTGTTTTGGTTTTCTAAAATCATTGTTTTACATGTGCCCAAAGATGAAATAAAATGAAAAGGAGGGTTAGCACATGATTTTCCAAGAGGTATCAAAAATCCTTCAAGAAAGGCCTCCTTGGTCAAAGCACAACTTCTGCAAAAGACAGCTGCCCATCTTAGACATTTATGCAAGAATGAATGAGATGGCTGTCAGCAGAAAAAGAGGTAAGGTAAGAGGGTAAATCATCACAAAGGAAATTCACAGCAAAGGAGAGATAGCATGCCTATGTTCAAATAAAATCAGGGTTTTTATGACTGATTGGCTAAAAAGTGTTGCCAAGAAAGGAGCCAATGAAAAGGATCACAAGGACAAAGGTGCATCAACACCACTGAGCATGAATTCAATATTTCTAGAAATTATAAATGAAGAAAGGAAAAAGGGCTAAGGCCTAAATTTTGAGAAGGTAGGCAAAGAATTGAAATGAAGACCATAAATATCCATGATGACAGCAGGTAGAACTTTGAAGAATGATATCATAAGGTCACCTCCATGGTTTATCAAGGCAACAATACTTCATTGCATCAAAGGGAGGGAAATACAAAGGGTATCAGTGTGAGGTAGCCTAAGCTTTCAAGTGCAGTCAAAGGTCTTCAAAATTTTCAAGATAAAGAAAGCATGAGGTAAAGCGTCAAAATGGAAAATCATGCTAACCATGAAATCCCTGTTGGGTGACTAAAGGTTGTAAAAAACCAAACAATAACAAAGGGTCAAAGGCAAATGTGTTATAGGCACCTGCAGAAATCAGAAGTGGCCAAGGGAAGACATAACATGGTATAATTTGCTAAACTTTGTCAAAGTGAACATGTCACTGTCACAATCAATAAGAAGGTGAAAAAAAATGTTTTAGGTCAATTACACTCAAGAATTCCAAAAAGGGTAAGAACAATGGTTTTAATTTGTCAAAAGGGATAGTTTGAATAGTGCCCAGATTTTCAACGATAAAAAAGGGGACCTCTTCATCCTTTCAGTACACCATCAAAAAATAGAATCACTTGGGAAAGTTGTAAGCCACCTACAAAAAGAGTCAAAGAAATATCAGTGAAAATTATAAGGTGACCAAAGGAAAACTTAGCAAAAGTGGGTTTCTAGTTTTAATTCATTTATCAAACAGTATAAAAGTATCTCATTTATCACTTAAGCCCATTTTTCATTTGAAAAAGAGATGAAAAGGTTTTCGAAGAGAGATTTCGAGATTTCTGGCCAACTCAGGGCAGAAAAACCCCTGCGCTACACTCCAGGAAAACCTTGATGCGCACCTATGTGTGCATCCTTTGGAAAATATAACAGCGTGTTGCTTTTCTATGAAGGGTCGCTGCGCTTTTACCCACATGAAGACCCAGCAGTGTGCAAAGAGTCGATTGGCCCGGGCACTACCAACAAGCAGTCTGCAGCGCGGACCCGACAGCCCATGCAGGCCACTCGACTGCCCCGGGCGTTGCGCACAGGGCGCGTTTAGGAGAGACCCAACAGCGTGTAGCTCTGTCGTTGTTGCGCTCTTTCCCATTCAGACACTGCACAGGAGAACCCGACAGCTTGTGCAACTCCATTGCAATGCTCCTATGCTCCGCAAGGGCGCTACGCGCAGGGCCGTTCAGGCTGACCCGACAGCGCGTGTAAGGGCCCGAGTGCTATGCTCTTGTGCTACATGTTTAGCCAAGAAGCTTTTCAAGCTGATGAAAGCCTCCAACTGCCTCAAGACTCCTCCAATTTCTCTGCCTGGCACTTCCTGTAGTTTTTATAATAGGTATTTAGATGTTATTCCCCCTCTCATGTTGTTTTAAAGGTGAAACTTAGCAAGAAATGTAAAGAAAAGAAAAACCCAAAAGAAAGAGGAAACCTAATCCCCTACTAACAACACTCTTGTTTAAATGGCACCCATCCATCTACATAATGAAGGCACACTGAGGCCCAAATTGTGCTTCTTCACTCATCATTCCTCTTCACTTACAAATCCTTTCCTTTCTCATTATCATCTCACTTGTCCTCTCCATATCATTTCACACATAGTTTCAGGGTTTTGATTTCAAAGCAAGAGTAAAAGATAAAATGTCTAGAGAAGACAGTAGTGACAGTGGAAAGGGAGGCCAAAGGCCTAGGGGATAGCAGAGAAAGGGTGGAAGAGCAAATAGGTTTGAACCTTTGAACACCAAGGAGTTGACAACATCCCTACAACAGTTGCATATTTCAAAGAGGTAGGATGTTTTGATTTCTGTGAAAGAGTAAAAAGAGTTCAAAGTCACCCTGAGTTTACCATACTTTTTATCCTCAACCTCCATGGCCATCAAGTGCATCTAGCTGGGGTAAATTTTGAGCTATCCATCAATGCAATTACTATGGCCACTGGAATGCCTTGTATGGGAGAAAAATGGTTCAAGCAGGTGAATTTGGACCTGAGTCATTATCAACCTTTCTTGAAACCAAGATACCAAGCTGATTGCAAAATAATTTTTCCCTTTTCCCATTTGTTAGAGAGATATGCCCCCTTAATGAAAGTCATCATGAAGTATTTTAAATGCGAGGGGAGGTTTTCTAAACTTTATTCCTACCATATAAGACTGCTTATGCACTTCACTAGGGCCAAGCTACTACATTTTCCCTATTACTTTATAGAACTATTGATAAGATGTCATACATTGTGCAAAAGAGGCCTCCTTCACAAAAAATGCAGAGTCTTTTCCACCATTCTCTTATCAAGATGATTATGTTGCATCAGTTAGAGCAACAGGGCATCCCATGGGAAGTGTTCATCGCCCATGATGTTTTCACAAATCCACAGCCTCTTCATCTGCAAAGTTTACCCTCATTATCTCATCCACCTTCCTCTATTCCTCCATCACCCCTCACTGACCATGAATCATCCTCTCCACATGAATCCTCTCCTCAAGAAAACTTCTCACCCTACTCTTCTCCTAAAGTATCAGAACAAAAAGAGAATGATGAAGAACAAGAAGAGAACAGTGACAAAGAGGAAAATGACAGTCAAGAGGAAGAAACAATTGATGAGGAAGAGGAAAATGAAAATAAAGAAAGTGGTGATGATGAGGAAGAAATAAAGGACAGGGAATAAGAAACAGAAACAAATGATGTGGCAGAGAATGATGATGAGATAGAAAATGATAATGAGGAAGATGACGTTGAATATCGAGAGACAGAGGCAGATTATGAAGACAAAGGCAGTGAGAAAAACAGCGAAGAAGAGGGCAATGATAAAAATAGTGAAGAGGAAGAAGAAGGCAATGAATAGTGTAGTGATGAAGAGAAAAGTAGAGGTAAAGAGGGTAAATAAGAAATAGATAATGAAGAAGAGGATGACAATGATGAAAATCAAAATAGTAATGAAGACACTAATGAAGACACCTCTGACAGTGACAAAATAGAAAATCATGATGACAATAATAATGTTGCAAACACAGAAACAGAGGATGACAATGATAAAGGTAATGACAAAACCATTATGACTGATAGCCCTAATAATAATAACAACAGTGACCCTATGAACCAAAAAAGTAGTCAAGAGGTTGATGACAGTGGTGAAGATCATAACAATAATGCTAGCATGGAGGAAAACACAAGTGACTTTCAAGAGGGAATTCAAGAACACAATGCAGGAGACATAAATGTAGAGATCATTAATGAAAAGAAAGGCAATCTTGAGATCAGTCATGGTAAGGGAATTCTACTAAAAAAATTTGAGTTTCTCCCTCTCACATATAAAAAAGGATCAAGGCTTGTGTTTGCTGCCTCCAAAAGGCAAGGGACCATGCCATCATCCTTAGCTCAGCCACTAGACAAAGGGAAACAAAAGGTAAAGGAAGAAGAAGAAGATCATGAGGTTGAGATGGAATTTGAGATCATTCAGGTGGACAGTGATGAGGAGAATGAAACAAGGATCACAAACTTTCTCCTCCAGTATAGAAATGCACAAATTGAAGACCTCCAAGTACATTTGAATAGGTCCAAGAGTGTAAAATATGCCCTTGACTTGGAGAACAAGCAGCTAAGAGCACAAATTGCAATCTACGAAGCTAGAGCCATCAAGGCCCGGAAAGAATCCCAAAAAGGCACAGGTGAAACTAGATGAGTTCATGGGCACTTATGAAGAGAGTGAAGATGAGGAAGGACAATCTAGGAGGAGACCTAAAACCATGGGGTTGAAGAAGGCATTGGCAAAGCAAAGGGAACAAGAATCAGCCCTAGCAGAACAGCTCCCTCTTGATAAAATTTTGGCCATAGAGATAGCACATGATCAGGATCCTTGGTTGGAAAGAGCCAACATACACTTGGAGGTTAAATTGAAGAAAGAAAATCAATATCTTGACCTACAAAGAAGGACGACTAAACATTATGCCCAAAGAAACCAAATTGCAAGGGCTAAACTGAAAAAGGCTCAAACCAAGCTCCAAACACTAAAATAAGAAAAAGGAAAAGCTAGACTTGGGACTTTGTCACAAGCTTCTCTACAGGTCTCTCAAAACCCATGAGGCACACTTCCACCAAGTTTGGGAGAATTTTGACAAGTTTTGGTTTTTTGCTAATTTTGAGGACCAAGGGGGTAGCACACATGGTGCTACACTTTTTCTCAGAGGATCTTCAGGAGGAAAGGCTCACATTTTTGGAATCCTCATCTCAAGTATAGCATGCTCACAAAGTTTCAGATCAATTGGAGTTGTTTTGGTCCTCCAAAAGGGTCAAAAACACCCTAATTTTCACCATTCTGCCTACTTTTCAGGACATGTGTTGCACCTTTACCAGCCTTATAATTTTTTATTTTTGAGTAGGTTGAAAAGGTAAAATTAGAGAACCAAGGGTAGATATGGAAATTAGACTCAAAGGGATTTCCAACGGGCCATCATGGAGCTTTTTCCGAAATCGGGAAGGCTTTCAAAACACTGCTGCAAGTTGACCCAGTTTTCCTGCCCCAGTGCTACGCCCTTGGCATGGAAATTCATCCTAAATCACAGTGTTGCGCCCATAGCAGAGGGAAACTCAATAGTGTATGCTTGGCAAGTTTTAGGAGTCTTTTCAGACCTCAAATGTCAATTTATTTGCTAAAAATGCCCGAAAATATATTTTGTTTTAGATATTTTGTGCCTTGGGCCTTGCAAGTTCTCAAGGACAATAGTGACATTTATGATTAGCCAATAGGCTTCTAGAGACTCTATTAGGTTTTTCTCCTCCTTGCTTGTTAAAAGGAGCATTGAGGATTCATTGTTAATGTTGGAAATTCATGATTTTTGAGAGCAATACATGGTTCTTTAATGTTAAAGAGCAATTTGGTGTTGTGGAGCTTATGAATGATTTGCCTTGATTGTTGATGATGAAGGCTTGCTTGCAGGATCCCTAAGCTTGGTTAATGGTGATGTGTCTCTAATTTTTTCATGTTTTCTTGTTTATCATTGTGTCTGCCCTTCTATGTTGCAGTAGATCAGAAAAGTATACGCTGAGAAATGTTGGTTGAGGCACCTCAGTTCTCATGTTTGTTATTGTCCTTATGTTTTTCCTCTATTGGATTAGTTTAAGGAATTGTTAGCTGCTCCTTGGACCCACCTAAGCTTGTTTGTTTCATTAATGGTTTAAGAAAGTAGTTTTCAAATATGTTTTATGGTTAGCCATGCTTACTTGATGTTATCTAAATTATGTTTGTGGAATCTCTTTTTGATGTGTTTACTTACTAGCTTTAGTCAAAGATGCCATGTTTTGATCATGCCCTTTGCCCATGCTTGAGAAGTTTGCCTCAAAGTTCTTTATAGCTTGATCTTAGATGTTCAGGAGTTCCCTCTTCTTGGATTAAAGTTATCTGTTATCTTATATGTTTCAAACCTTGAAGGTGAAATCACTAAAGTTAGATAAATTTTCTTGTTTTCTTTGTTTCACTGAATTGTTCATCTTGAATGTTATTTATTTAAAGGATTGTCATTGAATCAATGGTTTTTCCTATCTCATGATTATTATCTTTTGATTATCAGTATTTTAGACCTTCTTGTTTATGGGTGTTTAACAAAGGATTCTTCACTGCCCTTTGCCCTACCTAGTTCACCAACTTAATGTCCATTTCACTTCACACATAACCTTAGAGATCCATTGACCACACTAGATTTTCCCTGTAATGCACTCTAACTCATTGTTGAGCTATCCATAACTTTCATAGACTCCATAGCCCAATGATTTAAGACCTCTCACTCCACCTATCCTACTTGATCATCTTAACCAACCAGAACAAACAACAAAACCCTACACTTAACAACTAGCCTAAAATCAACCATCTAAAGCAAAACAAGTTCACATCCTTTGCATATAATAGAGAGAGCCCTCTCTGAGTCCAGGAAGGCTAGGTCCTAGGACTCCAAAGACTGGTCTGATGTTACCCTGTGCATTTGGTCTACCAATCTGCTAAATCACAGGACACTAACATAATGGCAATCACGGTGGGACCTTCTGAGTAAGTCACAAGATGAAACATTTTTTATCCATTGATTCATTGCCACCTCATCACCATCACAACATAATGGCGATCACGGTGGGACTGAGTACATAGTATCCTAAAAAACTCTTATAGACTCATTTAACCCTCAGTTGAGCTTAGAAAATCAACTAATAGCCAAGAGTAGACTTTGATTGTTTCACCATCCTAGAAAAATGATGACTCAGCTGTAGGACACTCTTACAAACCTTAGCGCTACATATAGGAACTCAGAAAACCCAAAAACATCCCTAGATTGGTTTTTTGTCAGTTATTGGTGGTGTACCATAAACACACATCCTCGAAACAAACTAAAAACATCCACCTGGCGACTCCACTAGCGCCCAGTAGGCCTACTACTTGACTAGTTCTTATTAGACTTTCCTAGGATTGTGTCGAATTAGCCCTGATAAGTTTAGAGGTATAGTCACACATCGTGTGAGTTTAGCAAACACTAAGAGAGGTAAAATTTTCGAAAAGTCCAAAAACTTTCAACCTCTCTAAATTTTGAGTTTGAAATCTGGCTTCACAAAGAATTAGTACCAGATCTCATCCGGACCCAAACCCTCCTACTATAGTTGATGACCCAAAAAGGATTTTGTGGCAAACTTCTAAAACTAGAAACTTAACTACTGTTAGGACCGTTCATAAAGAAAGCTCTGTACCTGAACATCTCACAGCCTTGCAAGATCCCCAGTTTGACTTGCACCACACAAGAAACCTTTTCATAACCAAGTCACGCAGTAGGATTAACCATACTGACCTTGAGCCCATATATTTGCAGGAGAGTTCTAGTAGAGAAGCTTCTCCCTCCACCCCACCTGATTTTCAGCTTCTCCATCACTTTAGCTCTTTCCATACCAAATATGCTTAGAATTAATCTGTTGGTCCAAGTACTCCCACCACACCCATTCATACCACCACTATGCAAACCACTCCATCCGATCTCACAAACCCTCCTCTTGTAAATCCACCATTAGCTCCTATCATAGCAGCTTGGTATTCCCCCCTTGTTTTACCACAACCTTTGGTACCTTTTCCAAATCACTGCCAGTCCAGAATCCCTCACTTTACCGGGGTTGAATCTACCACTACCCAACAGCATGTAGATAGAATAAATGATGTTTTTGACTACATTGAATTAGAAGAGGAAACCATGAAGATGAGAATGTTTTCCCAAAGCCTAGGAGGAGAAGCTAAGAAATGGTTTAAGGCTTAGCTCCTAACAACATACATGACCTTCCTTCCCTTTATCAAACATTCATCAACAAAAGGGAGATTAATAAAAAAAACCCCTTCAAATTCTTTCAGAATATAAAAATCTTAAGAGAAATATAGGGAAAAGTGTCCAAGATTATTGCACCAGGTTTAACAGTGTCTACAATGCCCTCCCACCTCACATGAAACCCCCACTAGGCCTATCCTTAGCGAAATTTTCAGAAGGTTTTGACCCATACATGGCCTATCAGCTAAGAGAAAGAGAGCCCCTAACTATAGAATATAGGCAAAAGGGAGCTATAAGTGTAGAGGCCAACCTGATTGAAAAGAGAGCTAGGTTGAGATCAGACAAGAGAGTAACCTACAAGGATGAAACCATGCCCTCAACCTCCTCATATGATTCCAATATTGACAACCTAGTTAGAACCACGGAGAGAATGATGGAGAGAATAATCCTAAATGAAAGAACAACTCCTAGGGAAAATCAACCAAATCCCCAAAATAGAAATCGGAATCAGAACTTCAGAAGAGACTAACCCCAAATCAGACAAAGGGAAAATGACCAACAGATTATGCCCCCTTTCCAAGATAACTATGTAGATGAAGGGGAAAGAGATATTGAACAGCCAAAAGAAAACCACGTAAACTTAATAGGCTCTGATAATGAGGGTGATGTTTTTCTCACAAAAGAGGAACAAGGTTTCTTCTCCTCAAACCAAACATAAACAAACTATGAGGATTCTGAAGACTACAAATTGGGATTTGAAAACTCCATAATGGAAGTCCATAGGCAATATGATCTTAGGAGTAAGAAACAAAGACAACTTGAAGAAGAACAATTTAGACACTGTTGTTAGGACAACCCCTAAAAATACTCCTAAAAGGATAGCAGATAATAGCAACACCATGGCTAAGAAAACTGATCCAAATAGAGACAAAACTAGCCAACCAAGTGGTGACATAAGCTGCCCTAGTAACTCTACTAGTGGCCCTAAGAAAACTCTTTTGTCTAAAGCCCCAAATCAGAATCAACAAATTAAAAATGTAGAAAAAATTATGGCTGATAAAACTGATGTAAATATGCCCAAAACTCAAGTACCTTTCATTTTTGAAGGAGAGATTGAGAAAATCAAGATAACCATACCTCTCACTGAATTGGTAACTCTGGATATGTACAGGTCCCAAGTTTTGAAAGTGTTGAACATAAGGAGCGATACAGATACTCAAAACTTGATTGATGACAAACCAGAGTTGTTGTTTGGCCTTGAAGTAGAGGGAAAATATCAAGAATGAGTTGTCCCTCCTTTCTATGTTAGCCTAAACATACATGATAAAATGTTACACAATGCCATGCTAGACTCAGCCTCACATAACCTCATGCCTAAAGTTGTGATGGAGAGATTAGGCCTAGAGATAACTAAACCGTACAAATACTTGTACTCCTTCGATTCGAGTAGAGTCAAGTGTTTGGGTCTAATCAAGGATATTTGTATCACTCTAGCATAAATACCTGCTAAGAGTCTAGTCATGGACATAGTTGTTGTTGGTATTCTTCCAAAGTATGGCATGCTTTTGTCTAGATCATGGGGAGCCAAACTTCAAGGCAGCCTCCAAATGGACATGTCATATGCTACTATCCCTGTCTTCAATAAAACTAGGAGATTATACCAGGAATCTCACATGAAGTATATGGTAAGTAGCCTAGATAGACCAAACAACACCCATGTTTATTCCATTCACTCAGATTTGGACTATTTCATCTTATATAATGAAAATGACATTAGTGAAAAAGTGAAAGGAAATGAGAAACAGCTAGGCTCTCCAGAACACTCACACTCACCCTCAAGTGAAGAACATGACAACCAGAACTCTAGTAGCCCTGAACAACAACATAGTGGCAAACATGAACTAGAAACACTTCGGAACATGAGCTTTGATTGCTCTTGTGGCAAGGTTGGTTTAGGATCTAGTGTCTGGATGCATAACACAAATGAGGGGAATTCATACAAACTAGACTTTCAGTGCACTAATAAAATTGCAGAGTATGAGGCGCTCCTCCTTGATTTTCACTTTCTTGAAGACTTAGGAGCTAAGAAAATATATGTCCAAGGAGATTCATAACAGATCATTAAACAAATCACTCTAGACATCCTCATTTGAAATGTGGGAAAACACTTACATTCCTAGAGCTAAATAGTGTCTTATACTTGGCCTTGCTGTTTCCAGAAACATTGCCAAATACCACATGCAAGTGAATAATACACTGTAATAAATAAAATTATGCTTTTTTCTCGAGGAAAAAAAAAAGTGAATAATACACTGTCAAACTCAAACACTGTCCTACAGTGCCTAACAACATTAACCATTGGAAAGTGTTTGAGGGTGATAAATAAATTGATGATTTTCTGCAATCTAGGAATGAATTTACATTGACAATATCTAGCTTAGAGCATGAGAAAGATATTTTTGCTAAAGAACAAGACCATGAAACAAAGTTGTCCTCTTTTTCTGATATAAATTTGCTTACACATCCTTGTGAGGCTGAAATGTTTGAGGATCTAGACCAAAAGGACTTGGAGGTATTACAATGTAAAAATGATACACTACCAAGAGGCCTTGCACAACTAGAAGAGTTGTTCGAATTTAATGATGTGGCTAAAAAACCAAAGATAGAATCTACCGAGACTAATGTAGAGGAGTGCAGCATAAGAAACATAAAGGAACCCAAAATGATTAAACTCTCCAAGACCCTTCCTCCTCACATAAAACAGAAGTATATTGAGCTTTTTAAGGAGTTTAAAGATGTGTTTGCATGGGGATATCAAGATTTGAAATCATATGACACAAGCATTATTCAACATAAAATACCTCTCAAGGAAAATCAGAAACCTTTCAAACAAAAGTTAAGGAGAATAAACCATGTTTTACTACCTTTAGTTGAACAAGAGATTAAAAATATGTATGTTGTCGGGATCATAGTTCCCCTTAGATACTCAGAGTGGGTTTCCAACCTTGTGTCAGTTAGGAAGAAAACCGGGGAGATTAGACTTTGCATTGACTTCATAAATCGGAATTGGCCCTCCTTGAAAGATAATTACCCCTTGCCTAAAATGGATCACATACTTCAAAAGGTAGTTGGCTCTAAGAGAATATCACTGCTTGATGGTTTTTCTAGTTATAACCAAGTGCTAATATTCCCAAGTGATCAGCACAAAATTGCTTTCACCGCACCTTGGGGTACATTCATTTATGTCAAAATGCCATTTGGGTTGATGAATGCAGGGGCCATTTTCCAAAGGGCCATGGACATAGCTTTTTCAGAAAACATAGGCTACTTCATAGTCATTTACCTTGATAACATCATTGTTTACTCTAAGATTGATAAAGAGCACTTAGTCCACTTGAGAAAGGTTTTTGAAAAGTGTAGGAAATATGGCCTATATTTGAATCCCAAGAAAACACTATTTGGTCTCCAGGAAGGAAAACTCCTAGGCCACATCATCTTGGAAGAAGGGATCAAAATAGACCCCAAAATAATCAAAGGCATATTGCAAATCAGTCATCCTAGAAACATTAAGGAATTGCAATCTTTCATTGGGAAAATCAACTTCTTGAGAAGATTCATCCCCGACCTTGTTGAATTTTTGAGGAATATTACAAACATGCTCAAAAAGGAGATAGGAGTTAAGTGGACCTTGGAAGCCAAAAAATATTTTGAACTGGTTAAGCTAGCACTCACCCAAACACCGGTTCTAATCAATCCTGATTTTACCAAAGACTTCTATATTTTCTCATTTGCATCTGAACATACCATGGCTTCAATGTTGTTACAAAATAACATGATGGGGAAAGAACAGCCCATAGCCTTCTTCAGAAAAACCCTTAGAGATGCTCCCCTAAAGTACAACATCATGGAAAAACAGGCCTTTGCATTGACTAAAGCATTGAAATACTTCAGATTTTATATCTTACATTCTCATATCATTGCTTTTGTTCCACATACGGTTGTCAAAGACATTTTGAATTAGGACCCAGATGGTAAAAGGGGAAAGTGGATTGCTATTATTTTAGAATATGACTTAGAAATAAGACCCACTAAACTAATTAAAGGACAATAGCTTGCAAAACTTATGGCTAAATCAAATTTCCAAGCACTAGATATGAATTTGGTTGATGCTTTAGAAGAACAAGAAGAATGCATAGCTCTCCACATTGAAGAAGTGTTCTTGAATTCATCTTGGTATGCTAATATCCTATATGTATTGTTTTATCTTAATGCTCCTCCTACCTTATCAAAGACAAAAGCTAGATTCCTGAAACAAAAAGCTTTAAATTTCTACATTTTAGATGGATTTTTGTATTGGAAGAATCCTATTGGTGTATTGCTTCAGTGTTTGCTTAAGGATGATGCAGGTAATATCATGCATCAACTACATGAGGGAGAGTGTGGGGGCCATCTTTACTGGAAAACCACAGCTAACAAGATTCTTAGAGCTTGCTACTATTGGCCCACCCTTTTCCCGGACACCCATAAACTGGTCATGACTTGCTATAAGTGCCAATTTTTTTATGGCAAGAGAAAACTCTTACCTTTACCTTTGCATCCCATCATTGTTGAAGCTCCTTTTCAACAATGGGGTTTGGATTTCATTGGAGAGATCCACCCTACTTCATTTTCCCAACACAAGTGGATCCTCACTGCTACTGATTACTTCACCAAGTGGATAGAAGCCATCCCCTCTAGGATTGCCACCGATTAAGTCATTATAAAATTTCTTGAGACCAACATCCTGTCTAGATTTGGTTGTCCCAGAAAGACCATCATAGATAATGTTGTTGCCTTTACATCCAAAAGAATGATTGACTTTTGTTATAAATATCACATCACATTAGTGTTGGTTTTGTGTTATATTCTTTCCATGACTAATCACACGAGGGAGGGGGTCACAGGGGGGGCGATAGCCCCCCCTATACGTTGTGTTGGGCGCAACGTTGGGGGGGTCACAGGGGGGGCAATAGCCACCCCTGTATGTTGCACTGGGCGCAACATCGGGGGGGTCACAGGGGGGGCGGTAGCCCCCCTTGTCGGGTCATTGCCCCGGAAATTTTTTTTTGTCCTTATTTTTCGGTGGGAGGATCCGCCCATGGTTTTGTGCATGGCTTTGCACATAGTTTTGGGGTATGATGGTTTTCAGCCCCTGGTATTTTGTAGATCTGGTCTAGGGAAATATGGTTATGTTGTAATCCAGGGTTAATGGATTGGGGTTTATGTATGCTTCGGCATGTATATATATGTGTTGTAACACTAAAAGGAATATAATGAAAAATCAAGCTAGTCGTCCCGATTTGGGATCCAGGGGAATATCTTTATGTTTATCTGTTTTATGTTTTGTGCTCTTGCTATAGTTTATTTTATCTCTTTAAGATTCGTTTACAGATAATTTTTGTACAGGGTTAAAACCTACATTTGGTATCAGAGCAGTTTCGGCTTCAAGGGGACACCTTTGCTGCTAAGGGGTTTTTTGCTCGGGCCTGAGGTAGACTCTATTCAGTGGGAGATCTGTGAGATTGATTCTTGCGGCGAAAGAAGATGGTGAGCGGCGGAAGATAGAGATTGAGAAATTTAATGGTCAGAGTTTTGAGTTGTGGAAGCTCAAGATGGAGGATCTGCTAGTGGATAAAGATTAGTGGATCGTGGTAGATCTGGGAACTAAACCAACGGCAATGTCAGATGAAGACTGGAAAAAACTGGATCAGAAGGCAAAGAGCACAATACGGTTGTGTGTCTCAGATTTAGTATTATTGAATGTATTTGGGGAAGCTACGACAAATACCTTGTGGGACAAGCTAGGGACTTTGTACCAATCTAAATCTCTGGTGAATAAATTGTTCTTGCGGAAAAAGCTGTATAACCTGAGAATGAAGGATGGAGACTCGGTGATAGAGCATCTGAACACCTTCAATATTGTGGTAAGTCAGCTGTCATCTGTTCATTTTAAAATCTCATATGAAGATAAGTGCATCAGTATGTTGTGTTATCTACCAGATTCGTGGGACAGTCTGGTTATTGCAATAGGTAACAATACAAGTACCTTGAATTTTGATGACATTGTCTCGGCCTTATTGTCGGAGGAAATGAGATGGAGAAATATGGAGGGTCAGAATGGAGATGCCTTATCTGTATGAGGAATGTCACAAAACAGAAACAATAATAAGGTTTCGAGTGAGAGATCATATCTAGAAGGAGATCTAAATCTCCTGGAAAGTTTGTAAAGGTGTGCTGGAAATGCAGAAAGGAAGGGCACTACAAAAAAGGACTGCAGATATAAAGCTCCTGAGAAAGGAAAGGGATCTAATGATGCTCCTTCTGCAGATGCAAAAACCACCTTGGATTAAAGTGGGGATATGTATTTGGCTTCTTCTTTAAATACACATGTAGATCATGAGTCATGGTTGATTGACTCTGGTGCATCCTTTCACTTCATTCCACATAGGGAGTGGTTCTGCGAGTATGAGAAATATGATGGCGATGATGTCTTCTTAGGTGATGATAGGAAGGCCTTAATATTTGGACGTGGAAAATTCAAGCTGAAGCTGCAAGGTGGAAGGATTAGAACACTTCCTGGTGTTCTACACATTCCTGCATTGGCCAGAAATCTGATTTTTGTAAGCAAGATGGATGATGTAGGTGTAAAAACAGTGTTCGAGAAACATACCTGTAAGATGGTTCGGGGAGCACTGGTATTAATGCAGGGAGTTCGGATTGGAACTCTATACAAGCTTCAAGGCAGCATTGTTATTGCTAGGTGCAACAGTTTTGTGGTTCCCTAAAGTGGAGCGGAAAGCCTAGTGGTCTCTGGAAAAAATACCATGCTATGGCATCAAAGGCTTGGACATATTGGAGAGAAGGGCCTTCAGATACTGCATGGAAATGGTATGGTATAAGGTATTTCTAATATCTCTTTGGATTTCGATTTCTGTGAACATTGTGTATATGGGAAGCAGAATCGGGTGAGTTTTGCTTCTGGTGCAAAAAGGGTGAACAAGATATTAGAGTTTGTGCACGGTGATGTGTTTGGACCTATGTCGGTTCCATCACTGGGTAAGTCTATGTACTATGTTTCATTCATAGATGGCTTCTCAAGGAATACATGGATATATTTCTTGAGGAAGAAATCTGAAGTCTTTGACAAATTTAAAGAATGTAAGGCTCTGGTGGAAAACCAGACAGAGAAGAAGATAAAGGTGCTGAGGACATATAATGGTGGGGAGTTCTGCAAGAAGGAATTTGAAGAGTTCTGTAAGAAGTGTGGTATAGCACGGCAGAAGGCTACTCCATACACACCTCAAGAAAATGGAGTTGCACAAAGAATGAACAGAACGTTGATGAGAAAGGCAAGAAGCATGCTCAGTGGTATCGGGTTAGGACAAGAATTCTGGGCAGAGGCAGTGGAGACTGCATGTTACTTGGTTAACAGATAACCTTCATCAGCGTTGGAGGATAAGACTCCACATGAGGTATGGACTGGTAAGAAACCCTCTCTTTCACATTTGAGGGTATTTGGATGTGATGCATATGTACATGTTCTAAAGGAGAAAAGGACCAAGTCGGATAATAAATCTGAAAGGTGCATCTTTATTGGGTATAAGGATGGTTTAAAAGGCTACAAGCTTTGGAACCCAGAAACAAGGAAGGTTGTGTACATCTGAGATGTGGTGTTTAGAGAGGGGAAAGATGTTTTTAAACATGAAGTCCTACCAAAGGAACCTGAGAAGATAGAGTTTGAGCTAAAGGAGGATGAATCGGACTCTACAACAAAAGAAGACTCAGAAGAGGAAGAGCCACAAACTCCAGCTGTGAGAAGATCAGCTCAGGAAAGAAGACAACCAGAAAGGTATAGTCCATCTGCTTTCTGTTCAAATTTTGCTTTAACTATAAGTAATGATGATCCCAGAACTGTCAAGGAGGTAGTAGATTCAGAGGATGAAAAACTCTGGAAGGAGGCCATGGTTGATGAAATGGCATCCTTGCATAAAAATGAGGCATGGGATCTGGTGGAGTTGTCAGCTGGAAGGAAACCCATCGGGAGAAAATGGGTGTTTAAGAAGAAGATGACTGTAAAAGGAAAGGTGGAGAAATACAAAGCTCAGTTGGTAGCAAAAGGTTATTCCCAAGTGTCGGGAATTGATTTTGGTGATATTTTTTCTCCTGTTGCCAAAATTACTTCTATTAGATTACTTTTATCTGTTGCTGCTGCATTTGATTTTGAGGTAGAACAGATGGATGTGAAGACAACATTTCTTCACAGGGATCTGGAAGAGGAGATCTACATGAAACAACCTGAAGACTTTATGGTGAAGGGGAAGAAAGAACTAGTATGCAGGTTAAAGAAGTCTTTGTATGGGTTAAAACAGTCACCAAGGATGTGGTATCAGAAATTTGATAACTACATACGGGGACTTGGCTTCACCAGAAGCAAGGAGGATCACTATGTTTATTTTAAATTAATTGGTGATCGTGTTATTTATTTGGTCTTGTATGTGGATTATATGTTGTTGATTGGAAATGAAAAAGAAATTATCCAAGATTTGAAGACCCAACTGTTCTCCAAATTCGACATGAAGGATCTTGGTGCTGCAAACTATATTTTTGGCATGGAAATTAAGAGGGATTGGGAAAAGAGGAAGCTCTGGTTAAACCAGAGGAAGTATGTCGAGACTATATTGCAAAGGTTCAATATGCAAGATAGTAAACTGGTGAATGTTCCGATTCATGTAGGTACAAAGTTGTCTGTTGAACAGTGTCCCAAGACACAAGAAGAAGAGGAGGATATGTCCCATGTTCCATATGAATGTGTAGTGGGTAGCCTGATGTATGCAATGGGCTGTACTAGACTAGACATTGCACATGCAGTGGGAGTATTGAGCAGGTTTATGTCAAACCCAGGGAAGGAGCATTGGACAACAGTGAACCGGGTTTTTATATATTTACGTGGCACTAGTGATTATGGCTTGTGCTACCAGGGAAGACTAGGATTGGAAAGAGTGTTGGACATTCGTGGTTTTTTTTATGCAGACTGGGCTGGAGATCTGGACCAAAGAAGATCTACAAGTGGGTATGTGTTTAACCTATTTGGAGGTGCAGTCAGTTGGATGATTAAAAGACAATCTGTAGTGGCTCTTTCAACTATAGAGGCTGAATACATAGCAGCCACTCATGCAAGCAAGGAAGCAATTTGGTTGCAGATATTGTGTTTAAGTATGGGGTTGGTGCAGCAAGCTATAAGGATAGATTGTGATAGCCAAAGTGCAATTTTCTTGGCTAAGAACCTTGCTTATGATTCAAAGACAAAGCACATTGATGTTCAATATCACTTTGTGAGAGATATGGTTGAAGCTAAAAGGGTGTTGCTGGTAAAGGTGGACACTTTGAAGAATGTTGCAAATTCATTGACAAAGTCTGTGAGCACTCAGAAGTTCTCTTGGTGTAGAGAAACAATGGGTGTTGCAAAGCTGGGCTAATGACTTAGCTCTCTTGTGGCCCCCTGTGGAAAGAAAACAACAAGTGGGAGAATGTTGGGTTTGTGTTATATTATTTCCATGACTAATCACATTGGGGGGGTCACAATTTTTTTGTCCTTATTTTTTGGTGGGTGGATCCGCCCATGGTTTTGTGCATGGGTTTGCACATGGTTTTTGGGTACGATGGTTTTCGGCCCCTGGTATTTTGTAGATCCGGTCAAGGGAACTACGGTTATGTTATAATCTAGGGTTAATGGATTGGGGTTTATGTATGCTTCGGCATGTATATATATGTGTTGTAACACTAAAACGAATATAATGAAAAATCAATCTGGTCGTCCCGATTTTGGATCCAGGGGAATATCTCTGTGTTTATCTGTTTTATGTTTTATGCTCTCGCTACTATTTATTTTCTGTCTTTAAGATTTGTTTGCAGATATTTTTTGTACAGGGTTAAAACCTACAATTAGGACATTCCATAGCTTATTACCCTCAAGGTAATGGGCTAGCTGAGTCCTCTAACAAAATCTTCGTCAATATCATCAAGAAGATTCTGGAATAGAATCAAAAAGCATGGCATGGCAAGCTAGTACATGCACTATGGGCTGATAGACTAACCACCAATAAATCCATTGGTATGTCTCCTTATCAACTAGTATATGGCATGGATGCCATTTTCCCAACATCTTTGGGAGTCCCGGTGATGAAATTGCTCCAAGAAGTGCAATCAAAGGAAAATGACATGCATAGGAGGCTGAACGAAACTATTCATTTGTAGTAGACAAGAGAAGAAGTTTACAAAAGAACATAAGTAGTACAAGAAAATATGAAGAAAATCTTTGACAGGAGGACCAAGGCTAATGATTTCTAGATTGGGGATAAAGTGCTGAAATGGGACTCAAGGAAAGAAGACAAAGGTAAACATGGTAAGTTTGAAAACTTGTGGAAAGGGCCATACATTATCCGTTTAGCTAGAGGTAACAATTATTTCTTTTTACAAGAGTTGGATGGTGTTGAAGTGTTTGGAGGTCTTGTCAATGGCAGGACAATAAAACACTATTTTTGCCAAGATTTATAGTTTTTTTTTAGGCCTTCACTCATTGTACATACCATTGTTTGATGAAGGTCATAGAGAGAAAAACATAAAAACAAAAAAAAAAACAAAAAAAGGGGCAGATTTAAAGAAGAGGTGCAGCCCCATACCCAAAAAATAGTGATGCTGAAAGTGTGCAAGCATAAATGCCACTACTTGTTCAAAAAAGAAGGTCTTGTTCAGTCATTTAGCCTAGTCATGGTTGAGCATGTTTTTCAATTTATTGTTGATAATTTATTAAAAGAGAGCTTTTCAAATCATTCAAACTTGACTTGTCAAAAATGATAGATTAGGAATGAAAGATATTGGTTCCACATGCTCAAAATTCAACCAGAGAGGAAGATGGGGATGCATATCAAATGATAAATCACAACCATTACCTTTCTAGTTTTTTTTTTGCAAAAATAATGTCTGTGTGCAACTTGTCCTAATGCCACAACCCATGGTAAGTCAGATTGCAAAATCCTGGTTTAAACCATGCTTTCAATTTCTTGTCTATAGCTTAGAGAATGAAGTCTGTCATACAACCTAATCTCGATAATCAGTTAGTCTAGGTAGAGGATAAAAAGAGTTCATTAGCATAATCTGGACTCTTGGAAGAAATAATATAGAAGTAGATAGTTTGTTTTTGCTTTCAAAATAAAGAGAATGTCAAGGGTTTGCCAGTTTAAGTGCACCCAAGGAAGAAAAAATGCTAGGCCAAGTAGGTTGGGTAGGTAGAGGTGAGTTTGAGCTAATCATGTTTTTCAGACTAGTGATATCACCACTTCAAGGAAGCATCAACAAATGAAAAGAAGTAAAAATCTACCCAATGGATGACGCACTGGTCTTCACAAAACCAGAGACTGAAATTCTAGACACCTCCTAGAAAGGAGCTGCCCTCACCAAGTGGAGCCATTATTATTCATCAGTAATTTTTGCCTTTGTAGATGACTAAATTCTTATCCAAGATTTCTAGAAAGAAAATTCATGAATATTGTGAGTTCCAGAAATCTCACTGCCTTCATTATCCTTAGGATAAATTTTTCACTGTATTACTACTCTATCAAGGCATGGCCAGCCTATCACTCCCAGAAGACCAATCATGGGCTTTTGCCACTCATTTTCACTATGTTTTCCACCTCTGACCTTACCACTCTATTTTGACTTGCCTAACCCTTCTACTTACACCTTGGATTTCCAAGTAGCCTAACCTTTTCCCCTATTCACCAAATGCCTCAAGCATTAGTGGTTTCAAGCTACCCTTCTAGGCTCTTTAGATGAATCAAAATCAGTAGTTTAGGTCTGCAATGCATAAAGTCTGTCAAAAGCTCTGTTTTACACCTAAAAACCCTAAGTCCAGTTTTCAGCCGAAGGCCAAGTCCAGAAGGCCTCCCACTAGGTCATGTAGGGCTTCATAGGTTATTCATTGTTTTGGTTTTCTAAAGTCATTGTTTTACATGTGCCTAAAGATGAAATCAAATGAAAAGGAGGGTTAGCACACAATTTTCCAAAAGGTATAAAAAAATCCTTCAAAAAAGGCCTCCTTGGTCAAAGCACAACTTCTGCAAAAGACAGCTACCCATCTTAGATATTTATGTAGGAATCAATGAGATGGCCATCAGCAGAAAAAGAGGTAAGGTAAGAGGGTAAATCATCACAAAGGACATTCATAGCAAAGGAGAGACAGCATGCCTATGTTCAAAGAAAATCAGGGTTTTTATGACTGATTGGCTAAAAAGTGTTGCCAAGCAAGGAGCCAATGCAAAGGATCACAAGGATAGAGGTGCATTAGCACCACTGAGCATGAATTGAAGATTTCTAGAAATTATAAATGAAGAAAGGAAAATTCCCTAAAGCCTAAAGTTTGAGAAGGTAGGCAAAGAAGTGAAATGAAGACCATAAATCTCCATGATGACAGTAGACAAGAAGAATGATATCAGAAGGTCACCTCCATGTTTTATCAAGGCAACAATACTTCATTGCATCAAAGGGAGGGAAATATAAAGAGTATCAGTTTGAGGTAGCATAAGCTTTCAAGTGCAGTCAAAGGTCTTCAAAATGTTCAAGATAAGGACAGCATGAGGTAAAGTGTCAAAATGGAAAATCATGCTAACCATGAAATCCCTGTTGGGTGACTAAAGGTAGTAAAAACCCAAACAATAACAAAGGATCAAAGGCAAATGTGTTATAGGCACCTATAAAAATCAGAAGTGGCCACGGGAAGACATAACATGGTATAATTTGCTAAACTTTTTCAAAGTGATCATGTCACTTTCATGATTAGTAAGAAGGTGAAAACACATGTTTTAGGTCAATTACACTCAAAAATGCCAAAAAGGGTAAGAACAATGGTTTTAATTTGTAAAAAGAGACAATTTGAAAAGTGTCTGGATTTTCAAGGATAAAAAAGGGGACCTCTTCATCCTTTCAGTACACCATCACCAAAGAAAATCACTTCGGAAAGTTGTAAGTCACCTGCAAAAAGAGTCAAAGAAATATCAGTGAAAATTATAAAGTGACAAAGGCAAACTTAGCAAAAGTGGGTTTCTAGTTTTCATTCATTTATCAAAGGGTATAAAAGTATCTCATTTATCACTTAAGCCCATTTTTCATTTGCAAAATGGAGGGAAAGGTTTTTGAAGAGATATTTCAGGATTTCTGGCAAACTCCGGGTAGAAAAACCCTTGCGCTACGCTCCTTGAAAACCTTTTTGTGCGCCTGCATGTGCATCCTTTCGAAAATATAACAGTGTGTTGCGTTTCTGTGAAGGGTCGCTATACGTTTACTCGCGTGTAGACCCAGCAACATGCAGAGGGTCGATTGGCACGGGCGCTATGCACAGGCAGCGTGCAGCGTGTACCCGACAACTCGTGCAGGCCGCCCAACTGACCCAGGCGTTGCACATAGGGGGCGTTCAAGAGAGACTCGACAGCGTGTAGCTCTACTGTTGCTATGATCTTTCCGTTCAGATGTTGCACAGGAGAACCCGACAGCTCGTGAAGCTCCACTGTTGCGCTCGTATGCTCCGCTCGGGCACTATGTGCAGGGCCATTCAGGTTGACCCGACAGCGTGTGCAGGGGCCCGAGTGCTACGCTCTTCTACTACGCATTTACACAGGAAGATTTTTAAGTTGATGCAAGCCTCCAACTGCCTCAAGACTTCTACAATTTCTCTACTCGGCACTTCCTGGAGTTTTTATAAGAGGTATTTAGATGCTCTTCTACCTCTCATGTTGTTTTAAAGGTGAAACGTAGAAAGAAATGTAAAGAAAATAAAAACCCTAAAGAAAGAGGAAACCTAATCCCCTACTAACAACACTCTTGTTTAAAGGGCACCCATCCATCTACATACTAAAGGTACACTTAGGCCCAAATTTTCCTTCTTCACTCATCATTCCTCTTCACTTACAAATCATTGCCTTTCTCATTATCATCTCACTTGTCCTCTTCATATCACTTCACACATAGTTTCAGGGTTTTGATTTCAAAGCAAGAGTAAAAGATAAAATTTCTAGAGAAGACAGTAGTGACAGTGTCAAGGGAGGCCAAAGGCCTAGGGGACATCAGAGAAAGGGTGGAAGAGCAAACAGGTTTGAACCTTTGAACACCAAGGATTTGACAACATCCCCTACAATAGTTGCATATTTCCAAGAGGTAGGACGTTTTGATTTCTGTGAAAGAGTAGAAAGAGTCCAAAGTCACTCTGAGTTGACCAGACTTTTTATCCTCAACCTCCATGACCATCAAGGGCATCTAACTGGGGTAAATTTTGAGCTATCCACCAATACAATTGCTATGCCCGCTGGAATACCTTGTATGGGAGAAAAATGGTTCAAGCAGGTGAATTTGGACCTGAGTCATTATCAACATTTCATGAAACCAAGATACCAAGCTGATTGCAAAACTGTTTTTCCATTTTCCCTTTTGTTAGAGAGATATGCCCCCTTAATGAAAGTCATCATGAAGTATTTTACATGCGAGGGGAGGTTTTCTAGACTTTATTCCTACCATAGAAGACTTCTTATGCACTTCACTAGGGCCAAGCTACTACATTTTCCCTATTACCTTTATAGAACTATTGATAAGATGTCATACATTGTGCAAAAGAGGCCTCCTTCACAACGAATGCAGAGTATTTTCCACCATTCTCTTCTCAAGATGATTATGTTGCATCAATTAGAGCAACAAGGTATCCCATGGGAAGTGTTCATCGCCCATGATGTTTTCACAAATCCACAGCCTCCTCTTCTGCAAAGTTTACCCTCATCATCTCATCCACCTTCCTCCATTTCTCCATCACCCCTCACTGACCATGAATCATCCTCTCCACATGAATCCTCTCCTCAAGAAAAATTCTCACCCTCATATTTTCCTTGAGAATCATGAAGAAAAAGAAGAGAATAGTGACAAAGAGGAAAATGACAGTCAAGAGGAAGAAACAAACGATGAGGAAGAGGAAAATGAAAATGAAGAAAGTGGTGATGTTGAGGAAGAAACAAAGGACGAGGAAGAAGAAACAGAAACAAATGATGAGGCAGAGAATGATGATGAGATAGAAAATGATGATGAGGAAGATGATGTTGAAGATCGAGAGACAGAGGCAGATTATGAAGACAAAGGCAGTGAGAAAAACAATGAAGAAGAAGGCAGTGAGCAAAACAGTGAAGAGGAAGAAGAAGGCAATGAACAGTGCAGTAATGAAGAGAAAAGCAATGGTAAAGAGGATAAAGAAGAAACATATAATGAAGAAGAGGATGACAATGATGAAATTCAAAATAGTAATCAAAATAATAATGAAGACACTGATGAAGACACCTCTGACAGTGACAAAACAGAAAATGACGATGACAATAATAATGTTGCAAACACAGAAACAGAGGATGACAATGATAAAGGTAATGACAAAACCATTATTACTGATAGTGTAGAAATTTGAATAACTGATATGTTATACACTGAGATTCTCCTGATCACACACTATTTTAACTTCATGCACAATACAGAATCTCTTCTACCATTGATCATTAATTACGGAAATAAAAACAATCGCATGCGCACATTAAAACCATAAACAATCACACATATGAACACAGTATCTTATGGGAAAGCTTAAAGCTTAAAACCCCCAACTATCTGTATATTATATGTCATAGAGATCATGTAGCAATCATTATACATAGGTCCTCACAAAGCTCTCAGTAAAATCTCCAATTGTTGCACACTAATCAAGCCCAATCTAGAAAATCACATGCTCCAATCTCTGCCACCTGATAGCCTGCCTCTACTACGCAATAATTGCTAAAGAATGGCTCTGAATGAACTCAAATTGGTCCAGCCTTGGTCACACAATCCTCATTGGCATCTCCAATCAGTGGTTGTTGCAAATCATGCAACAGTATAGTCACACTGCTCTTTCACCTACCTCTTCACTGGTCTCCACTGAAACTGTCCATGCACTGTAGTTAACTGATGTATTCTTTAGTTGATTAATGAGTTAATAATTACTGAATTAATTAATAATTAATTCACACCACTCTCACTAGTGTATCAATTAGTTAGACTAGATACAATTACCTCAACTATGTTTAACTCAGTTAAACTGAACACAACTCCATCAACTAGCTCAATAACTCCACCAAACTCTGTCACATGAGTTCTAACTAAAGTATCCATGCAATAGCTCCACTTAATCCAAGAATAGCGTAATTCCTTTTGTCAGCTCCTATGCCACATCTATGCACTTAATTGAAGTGCTTCAAGAGAATAAGATAATGTTTATAGTTCAAATATTATTAAGAGCTAATAATATTCGACGTATCTATTTTTAGACTGGAAATCTAAAAATAGATTCCGCCCAGTATGTCTAAAAATAGAAGTCCATATATTTTTCCAACTTGACCAACCATCCACAAATAGCATCCTACAACTCATAGAATATGATCGACATGTCTAAAAATAGACTTACACCAAAAATAGCCTGCGGGCCCACTTAGTGAAGGCGACTTCTTTCCACTAAGCTCATCATCTTGTTGCAATCTCAACACTCCCTTTCAACAATATAAGGATTATCTGCCACCCCTATCCTACCCATGTGGTATTCGACTTTGCTCCTGGTGAGCGCCTTCGTCAAGATATCAGCATCCTGATCCTTCATCGGAATGTATGAAAGTAACATGATCTTCCGCTGCACACAATCTCTGATATGATGATACCGGATGTCAATGTGCTTAGATCTATCATGAAATACTGGATTAACTGAGAGTTTTATGCAACTCTAATTATCACAATATATCACAGTAGGATCTAAGTGTGAACTGAACAACCCGACCAGGATCTTCCTCATCCATATAGCCTCGCATGCAGCCAAACTCGCTGCCATATACTCGGCCTCTGCTGAACTGAGTGCCACGGATCTCTGCTTCCTGCTGTACCAAGAAACTGCTGACGACCAAATACTGAAAATCCCTCCAGATGTGCTCTTTCTGTCCATTGGGCTCCCTGCCCAATCTGCATCCGTGAAGCCAAATAGCTTCACCTCATCCGTCTGTCTGTACCATAATCCATATCCCGATGTGCCTCTGAGATATCTCAATACATGCTTGCATGCCTTCCAAAAGAGCTTGGTAGGCTTAACCATAGCTTGTGAAAGCTGGTTAACAGCATAACATATGTTGGGTCGTGTATTGACTAGACACATAAGTGACCCCACCAACTGTCGATAAACAGTGGCATCCACTACCTCTGCCAATGTAGCATTCTCTTTCCTCCAACCACTAGGAAGAGGAGTGTCGATAGGCTTGCAGCCATGCATGTTGAACTTCTCCAGTATCTCCCGGGCATACTTGCCTTGAGACACAAACAGTCCATCAATGCGCTGCCAAATTTCCAATCCCAGGAAATAATGAAGGAGGCCCAAATCCTTCATCTCAAACTCCTTTGCAAGATTAGCCTTGCATGAGAGTATCAACAGTTCATCACCCGTCAAAATCAAATCATCTACATAAAGTACAATGATCAGCAACTTACCCTCCACCACAATCTGGTATAGGTTCGGATCCGCCTCACTCTTAGAGAATCCAAGTGCGGTGAAATAAATGTCTATCCGTGTGTACCAAGCACGAGGTGCTTGTTTCAACCCATACAGCACTCTCTTGAGCCTGCACACATGCGACTCGCTGCTGAAGATCTCGAAACCTTCAGGCTGCTCTATGTACACCTCCTCCTCAATCACTCCGTTGAGGAACATAGTCTTCACATCCATCTGATGAATGTGCCACCCCATCTGCGCTGAGAGAGAAAGAATCGTCTGTATGGAAGAATACCTTGCAACAGGTGCAAAGGTTTCCTCATAATCAATCCCCTCAATCTATGAGAAGCTTCGGGCAACAAATCTTGCCTTGAACTTCTCCACACTCTTGTCAGCTGCTTGCTTCACTTTGTAGATCCATCTCGAACCCACCACTGATTTCCCTTCCGGCATTGGGACAATCTCCCATGCATTGTTTCTGACAATCGAATCATGCTCTTCCACCATGGCATCTACCCATCAGGATCCTCCACAGCTTCCTCGAAAGAGGATGGCTCTGTCACGATACACTTGCTCATAAGAGCCATGTATCCAGTATATCGGTCAGGTGACTGTCTGTTTGCGCTGTGATGTAGGTGCTCCTACAATCTTCTCTGCATCTTGAGCCAGTCGCTCAGCTTCTATAGTGCGCTTCCGCCCTCTGATGGTTGGCGCTGCATGATTGGTTTCTTCCACTCCATGAACCTCCTCTTGTGGCTGATCCACATCCAGAGACTCATCCTTAGGAACTAATATCTCCTCATCTGCATGCAAGTGTGGCTCCCTCTCAAGCAAACACTTCATGGCTTTCTCCTCATTAAATTTGATATCCCATCTCACAACAGTCTTACGACTGTCTAGAAAATACACACGATAGTTGTGGGGTGTATCAGTGTACCCCACAAATATCCCAACCTCTGCGGTCGGCTCCAGCTTCTTCCTGGCATCCTTCGTCACATGAACGTAAACAGGTGAACCAAAAATCCTCAAATGGGAAATATCTGGCTTCTTACCAGAAAACGCCTCCTTGAGTGTACTCATGCCAAGTATCCTGTGAGGACAACAGTTTTGCACATAAACCGCAGTATTGCATGCCTCAACCCACAAGTGTATGGGAAGACCCTGACCATGCAACATATCCCGTGCAACATCCACGATAGTTCTGTTCTTCCGCTCAACAACCCCATTCTGTTGTGGGTTATGAGGTGCTATGAGCTCTCTTCGAATTCCTTCTGCGCTGCAAAAGCCCTTGAATTTGCCAGAGATGAATTCACCACCATTGTCACTCCTAAGAGCCTTTACCTGCTTCCCGAATTCTTTCTCAAATAGTGCCTTGAACTCACATAACTTTGAGTATGTCTCGCTCTTCTTCTACATGAAGAAGATCCAGCACTTCTAAGAAAAATCATCAACAAATATCACATAATACATGTGCTTTGTTGTTGAGGCTACTGAGAAAGGTCCACACACGTCTATGTGAATTCTCTCAAGGATCGTCGTGGCGCGACTATCCTTCTCTTGAAAGGTGGCTTTCACAAATTTTCTCAAGGTACATCCCTTGCACTGATCTGACTGTGCAAGAGTATCCTTAGGAAGCCCAGTAGAAATCTGTTGCAGTATCTTCAAAGCTCCATGGTGAAGGTGGCCCAATCTTCTGTGCCACAGCTCGCCGTCATCCTGGCTCACCACTCCTTCTGCCTTGCCTGCCATTGCTGCGCAGCCATTTACCTACAACTGATAAAGTTTCTTAGCTCGAACCCTTATCCTCCGGGTTTCACCAGTTTCCTTACTGCGCAGGAAAGCCTTTCCCTCGCTAAAGACAACATCATATCCCTTGTCTTCTAACATGGCCACTGAGATCAGATTCTTCTTCAATCCTAGAACATGCATCACTTCCTTCAATACGAAGGGTTTACTAAACTCCCTCTCAAAGGAAATGGTACCGATACTGGTCGCACTCTATCTACCATCATTGCCCATCTCGATGTGCCGTCCAAGATCTTTCTCATCCAGATTAGTAAACAAATATTTGTCTCTGGTCATATGAAAAGACGCACCATTGTCAAGAAACCAAACTAAACCCATCACACTTGAGACCAAGCATGTGATTAGCAAAAAATCTAGCTCAAACTGCGAGGCTCAGGCCTCTCCACTGGCAGATCCAAACAGGGCCTCGGTTATTTTTCTTCTTCAGGACAATCGTGGCGTAATGTCCGTTTCGTGACAGTTGAAATCATTCACCTTGACATGTCCCGCTTCCCGCCTTTTCGCACCGATTGATGAAGCATTCTTCTTCCTCCTTCCTTCTCATGGCATCCAGCACAATTTCTTCGTCCGATTTCTTTTCGATGAAGATCCGTCCCCGGTACCGCCTTATCTCCTCTTGCACAAGATCCGACCAAACAAGCCCCATCCCGGAAATTTCTCCCGAATTACTTACGTAGTCCTTATAGGAATTCCAACTTTCTCGAATAAGCCCAAGGAGAGCCAAGCTCACCAAGTCCTCATCATCTACAAATAGCCCCCACACTTCCCAACTCATCCCTGCATTGGATGAACTTCGTGAGGTACTTGGGCATACTGTCGCCTTTCTCCATTTTTATGTTCCTGAGTTTATCCTTGAGTGCCAACTTCCTTTGGTCGCTCTTGCTTTGGAATAAGTCTGTCAACGCTTTCCACATGAAGAATGGAGAAGCCTTACCATGAAGGTTGGACACTATGTGATCCTTTACACCTTCCAACAGAATTCTTCAATAATTTGTTGTCTTCTTTTGCCATGCATCAAGTGCGGAAGCATCGCTAGAAGCAGGTTTTGGAATTTTTGCATCTATGAACTCCTTTAACCCATTGTCATCCAACACCACCTCCATCATGTCCTTCCTTGCAATATAATTCGAGCTGCCCTCAAGGGCATACTCCAATCGCAATCCGGTTAAAGACATCTCAACTTCGACACCAAGAAAACACTGCTGCAAATTCGAATTCCGCCAGCTCAAAACTCAACCGCTTCAATGCTTTGAAATTTCTCCAATGATCAATATCGCTTCAATATCATGTATAAATTTGAATAACTGATATGTTATACACCTAGATTCTCCTGATCACACACTATTTTAACTTCATGAACAATACATATCTTTTCTACCATTGATCATTAATTGCAGAAATAAAAACAATCGCATGCGCACATTAAAACCATAAACAATCACACATATGAACAGAGTATTTTATGGGAAAGCTTAAAGCTAAAAACCCCCAAATATATGTATATTATATGTCATATAGATCATGTAGCAATCATTATACAAATCTCCTCACAAAGCTCTCAATACAATATCCAATTGCTACACACTAATCAAGCCCGATCTAGCAAATCACATGCTCCAATCTCTGCCACCTGATAACCTGCCTCTACTGCTCAATCACTGCTTAAGAATGGCTCTGAATGAACTCGAATTGGTCTAGCCTTGCTCACGCAATCCTCATTGGCATCTCCAATCATTGTTTGTTGCAAATCATGCAACATTATAGTCACAACTGACAGTCACACTGCTCTTTCACCTACCTCTTCACTGGTCTCCACTGAAACTGTCCATGCACTGTAGTTAACTGATGTATTCTTTAGTTGATTAATGAGTTAATAATTACTGAATTAATTAATAATTAATTCAAACAACTCTCACTAGTGTATCAATCAGTTAGACTAGATACAATTACCTCAACTATGTTTAACTCAGTTAAATTGAACACAACTCCATCAACTAGCTCAATAACTCCACCAAACTCTGTCACATGAGTTCTAACTAAAGTATCCATGCAATAGCTCCACTTAACCCTTAGGAATAGCATAATTCCATCTGTCAGCTCCTGTGCCACATCTGTGAACTTAACTGAAGTGCTTCAAGAGAATAAGATAATGCTTATAATCCAAATATTATTAAGAGCTAATAATATTCGACATATCTATTTTTAGTCTGGCAACCTAAAAATAGATTCCACCCCAAATGTCTAAAAATAGAAGTCCATCTATTTTTCCAACTTGACCAACCATCCACAAATAGCATCCTGCAACTCATAGAATATGATCGACATGTCTAAAAATAGACTTGCGCCAAAAATATCCTGCGGACTCACTTAGTGAAGGCGACTTCTTTCCACTAAGCTCATCATCTTGTTGCAATCTCAACACTCCCTCTCAACAAGATAAGGATTATCTGCCACCCCTATCCTGCCCCTTTGGTATTCGAATTTGCTCTTGGTGAGCGCCTTCGTCAAGATATCATCATCCTGATCCTCCGTGGGAATGTATGAAAGTAACATGATCTTCCGCTGCACACAATCTCTGATATGATGATACCGGATGTCAATGTGTTTAGATCTATCATGAAATATTAGATTAACCAAGAGTTTGATGCAACTCTGATTATCACTATATATCACAGTAGGATCTAAGTGTGAACCGAACAACCCGACCAGGATCTTCCTCATCCATATAGCCTCGCATGCAGCCAAACTCGCTACCATATACTCATCCTCTACTGAACTGAGTGCCACGGATCTCTACTTCCTGCTGTACCAAGAAACTGCTATCGACCCAATACTGAAAATCCCTCCAGATGTGCTCTTTCTGTCCATTGGGCTCCCTGCCCAATCTGCATCTGTGAAGCCAAACAGCTTCACCTCATCCGACTGTATGTACCATAATCCATATCCCGATGTGCCTTTGAGATATCTCAATACATGCTTGCCTGCCTTCCAAAAGAGCTTGGTAGGCTTAACCTTAGCTTGTGAAAGTTGGTTAACAGCATAGCATATGTCGGGTCATGTATTGACGAGATACATAAGCGACCCCACAAATTGTCGATAAACAGTGGCATCCACTACCTCTGCTGATGTAGCATCCTCTTTCCTCCAACCACCAGGAAGAGGAGTGTCAATAGGCTTGCAGCCATGCATGTTGAACTTCTCCAGTATCTCCCGGGCATATTTTCCTTGAGACACAAACAGTCCATCACTGCACTGCCAAATTTCCAATCCCAGGAAATAATGAAGGAGGCCCAAGTCCTTCATCTCAAACTCCTTTGCAAGATCAACCTTGCATGAGAGTATCAACAGTTCATCACCCATCAAAATCAAATCATCTACATAAAGTACAATGATCGGCAACTTACCCTCCACCACAATCTGGTATAGGTTCGGATCCGCCTCACTCTTGGAGAATCCAAGTGCAGTGAAATAATTGTCTATCCGTGTGTACCAAGCACGAGATGCTTGTTTCAACCCATACAGTTCTCTCTTGAGCCTGCACACATGCAACTCACTACCGAAGATCTTGAAACCTTCGGGCTGCTCTATGTACACCTCCTTCTCAATCACTCCATTGAGGAACGTAGTCTTCACATCCATCTAATGAATGTGCCACCCCATCTGCGCTGAGAGAGCAAGAATCGTCCGTATGGAAGAATACCTTGCGACAGGTGCAAAGGTTTCCTCATAATCGATCCCCTCAATCTACGAGAAGCCTCGGGCAACAAATGTTGCCTTGAAATACTCCACACTCTCGTCAGCTACTTGCTTTACTTTATAGATCCATCTCGAACCCACCACTGATTTCCCTTCTAGCCTTGGGACAATCTCCCATGCACTGTTTCTGACAATCGAATCATACTCTTCCACCATGGCATCTACCCATGCGAAATCCTCCACAGCTTCCTCGAAAGAGGATGGCTCTGTCATGATACACTTGCTCATAAGAGCCATGTATCCAATATACCGATCAGGTGAGTGTCTCTGTCTGCGCTGTGATGTAGGTGCTCCTACAATATTCTCTGCATATTGAGCTAGTCGTTGAGCTTCTGTAGTGCGCTTCCTCCCTCTGATGGTTGGCGTTGCATGAGTGGTTTCTTCCACTCCATGAACCTCATATGTGGCTGATCCACATCCAGATACTCATCCTTAGGAACTAATATCTCCTCATCTGCATGCAAGTGTGGCTCCCTCTCAAGCGAACACTTCATGGCTTTCTCCTCATGAAATTTGATATCTTGTCGCACAACAGTCTTGTGACTGTCTGGAAAATACACACGATAGTTGTGGGGTTTATCAGTGTACCCCACAAATATCCCAACCTCTGCAGTTGGCTCCAGCTTCTTCCTGGCATCATTCGTCACATGAATGTAAACAGGTGAACCAAAAATCCTCAAATGGGAAATATCATGCTTCTTACCAGAAAACGCCTCCTCGGGTGTATTCATGCCAAGTATCCTGTGCGGACAATGGTTTTGCACATAAACCGCAGTATTGCATGCCTTAGCCCACAAGTGTATGGGAAGGCCTTGATCATGCAACATTTCCTGTGCATCACTTACAATCGTTCTGTTCTTCCTCTCAGCAACCCCATTCTGATGTGGGTTATGAGGTGCTATGAGCTCTCTTCGAATTCCTTCTACACTGCAAAAGTCCTTGAATTCGCCAAAGATGAATTCACCACCATTTTCGCTCCAAAGAGCCTTCACCTGCTTCCCCGATTCTTTCTCAACCAGTGCCTTGAACTCACAGAACTTTGAGTATGTATCGCTCTTCTTCTGCATGAAGAAGATCGAGCACTTTCGAGAAAAATCATCAACAAATATCACATAGTACCTGTGCTTTGCTATTGAAGCTACTCAGAAAGGTCCACACACGTCTGTGTGAATTATCTCAAGGATTGTCGTGGCGCGACTGTCCTTCTCGTGAAAGGTGGATTTGACAAATTTTCCCAAGGTACATCCCTTGCACTGATCTGACTGCGCAAGAGTACCCTTAGGAAGCCCAATTGAAATTTGCTGCAGTGTCTTCAAAGCTCCATGGTGAACGTGGCCCAATCTCCTGTGCCACAGCTCGCCATCATCCCGGCTCACCACTCCTTCTGCCTTGCCTGCCATTTCTGCACAGACATCTACCTGCAACTGATAAAGGTTCTTAACTTGAACTCCTATCCTCTGGGTTTCACCAGTTGCCTTATTGCGCAGGAAAGCCTTTCCCTAGCTAAAGACAATATCATATCCCTTGTCTTCTAACATGGCCACCGAGATCATATTCTTCTTCAATCCTAGAACATGCATCACTTTCTTCAATACGAAGGGTTTACCAGACTCCCTCTCAAAGGAAATGGTACCGATACCAGTCGCACTGTATCTACCATCATCGCCCATCTCAATGTGCACTCCAAGATCTTTCTCATCTAGATTAGTAAACAAATCTTTGTCTCTAGTCATATGAAAAGACGCACCACTGTCAAGAAACCACACTGAACCCATCATACTTGAGACAAAGCATGCGATCACTGAAAAATCCAGCTCAAACTGCAAGGTTAAGGCCTCTCCAGCTACAGATCCAACAGCCTGCTTATTTTTCTTCTTCTGTGGACAATTAGTGGCATAATGTCCGTGTTGGTGACAGTGAAAGCACTTCACCTTGGACATGTCCTGCTTCTTGCCTTTCGCACATCTACAATCACCCCCACACTTCCCATCTCATCCCTGCATTGGATGAACTTCGTGAGGTACTTGGGCATACTGTCGCCTTTCTCCATTTTTATGTTCCTGAGTTTATCCTTGAGCGCCAACTTCCTCTGGTCGCTCTTGCTTTGAAATAAATCTGTCAAAGCTTTCCACATCAATAATGGAGAAGCCTTACCATGAAGGCTGGACACTATGTGATCCTTCACACCTTCCAACAGAATCCTTCGACACTTTGCTGTCTTCTTTTGCCATGCGTCAAGTACGACAGCATCACTAGAAGTAGGTTTTGGAATTTATGCATCTATGAACTCCTTCAACCCATTGTCATCCAGCACCGCCTCCATCCTGTCCTTCCATGCAATATAATTCGAGCTGCCCTCAAGGGCATACTCCAATCGCAATCCGTTGAAAGACATCTCAACTTTGACACCAAGAAAACACTGTTGCAAATTCGAATTCCACCAGCACAAAACTCAACCGCTTCAATGTTTTGCAATTGCTCCAATGATCAATATCGCTCTGATACCATGTAGAAATTTGAATAACTGATATATTATTCACCGAGATTCTCCTGATCACACACTATTTTAACTTCATGCACAATACAGAATATCTTCTACCATTGATCATTAATTGCGGAAATAAAAACAATCGCATGCGCACATTAAAACCATAAACAATCACACATATGAACACAGTATTTTATGGGAAAGCTTAAAGCTGAAAACCCCCAACTATCTGTATATTATATGTCATAGAGATCATGTAGCAATCATTATACAAAGCTCCTCACAAAGCTCTCAGTACAATCTCCAATTGCTACACACTAATCAAGCCTGATCTAGCAAATCACATGCTCCAATCTCTGCCACCTGATAGCCTGCCTCTACTGTGCAATCACTGCTGAAGAATGGCTCTGAATGAACTCGAATTGGTCCAGCCTTGCTCATGCAATCCTCATTGGCATCTCCAATCACTAGTTGTTGCAAATCATGCAACAATATAGTCACAATTGATAGTCACACTGCTCTTTCACCTACCTCTTCACTGGTCTCCACTGAAACTGTCCATGCACTGTAGTTAACTGATGTATTCTTTAGTTGATTAATGAGTTAATAATTAGTGAATTAATTAATAATTAATTCACACCACTCTCACTAGTGTATCAATCGGTTAGACTAGATACAACTAGCTCAACTATGTTTAACTGAGTTAAACTGAACACAACTCCATTAACTTCCTCAATCAACTCCACCAAACTCTGTCACATGAGTTATAACTGAAGTATCCATGCAATAGCTCCACTTAACCCTAAGGAATAGTGTAATTCCTTCTGTCAGCTCCTGTGCCACATCTGTGCACTTAACTGAAGTGCTCCAAGAGAATAAGATAATGTTTATAGTCCAAATATTATTAAGAGCTAATAATATTCGACATATCTATTTTTAGACTAGCAATCTAAAAATAGATTCCGCCAAATATGTCTAAAAATAGAAGTCCATATATTTTTCCAACTTGACCAACCATCCACAAATAGCATCCTGCAACTCATAGAATATGATCGACATGTCTAAAAATAGACATAGTCTAAAAATAGACTTGCGCCAAAAATAGCCTACGGGCCCAATTAGTGAGGGCGACTTCTTTCCACTAAGCTCATCATCTTGTTGCAATCTCAACACGCCCTAATAATAATGACAATAGTGAATCTATGAACCAAAAAATTATCCAAGTGGTTGATGAAAGTGGTGAAGATCATAACAGTAATGCTAGCATGGAATAAAACGCAAGTGACTCTCAAGAGTGCATTCAAGAACACAATGCAAGAGACACAAATGCAGAGATCATTGATGAAAAGAAAGGCAGTCTTGAGATCAGTCATGGTAAGGGCATTCTAGTAAATAAATTTGATTTTTTCCCTCTCACATATAAAAAAGGATCAAGGGTTGTGTTTGTTGCCTCCAAAAGGCAAGGGACCATGCCATCATCCTCAGCTCAGCCACTAGACAAAAGGAAAAAAAAAGGTAAAGGAAGAAGAAGAAGGTCATGAGGTTGAAAGGGAATTTGAGATCATTCAGGTGGATAGTGGTGAGGATAATGAAACAAGGATCACAAACTTGCTCCTTCAGGATAGAAATGCACAAACTGAAGACCTCTAAATACATTTAAATAGGGCCAAGAGTGTAAAAGATGCCCTTGACTTGGAGAATAGGAAGCTAGGAGCGCAAATTGAAATCTATGAAGCTAGAGCCATCAAGGCCCAGAAAGAATCCCAAAAGGCACAGGTGAAACTAGATGAGTTCATGGGCACTTATGAAGAGAGTGAGGACGAGGAAGGACAATCTAGGAGGAGACCTAGAACCATGGGGTTGAAGAAGGCATTGGCAAAGCAAAGGGAACAAGAATCAGCCCTAGCAGAACAACTCCCTCTTGATAAACTTTTGGCCATGGAGATAGCACAAGATCAGGAGCCTTGGTTGGAAAGAGCCAACATACACTTGGAGGCTAAATTGAAGAAAGCAAGTCAAGATCTTGACCTCCAAAGAAGGATGACTAAACATTATGCCCGAAGAAACCAAATTGTAAGGGCTAAACTGAAAAAGGCTCAAACCAAACTCCAAGCACTAAAAGAAGAAAAGGCCAAGCTAGACTTGGGATCTTGGCACAAGCTTCTCTACAGGTCTCTCAAAACCCACAAGGCACACTTCCACCAAATTTGGGAGAATTTTGACAAGTTTTGGTTTTTTGCTAATTTTGTGGGCCAAGGGGGTAACACACATGGTGCTACAATTTTTCTTAGAGCATCTTCAAGAGGAAAGTCTCACATTTTTGGAATCCTCATCTTAATTATAGCATGCTCACAAAGTTTCAGATCAATTGGAGTTGTTTTGGTCCTCCAAAAGGGTCAAAAACACCCTAATTTTCACCATTCTGCCTACTTTTCAAGACATGTACTGCACCTTTACCAGCCTTGGAAATTTTGCTTTTTGAACAGGTTTCAGAGGTCAAATCATAAAACCAAGGGTATATCTGGAAATTATACTCAAAGTACTTTCCAACAGGCCATCACGGAGCCTTTTCCGTTATCGGGAAGGCTTTCAAAACAATGCTGCAAGTTGATCCAATTTTCCTGCTCTTGTGCTACGCCCTTGGCATGGAAATTCATCGTAAAACACAGTGTTGCGCCCTTAGCAGAGGGAAAGTCAACAATTTATGCTTGGCAAGTTTTAGGAGGCTTTTCAGACCTCAAATGTCAATTTCTTTGCTAAAAATGCCCGAAAATATATTTTGTTTTAGATATTTTGTGCCTTGGGCCTTGCAAGGTCTCAAGGACAATAATGACATTTCTGATTAGCCAATAGGCTTCTAGAGACTCTATTAGGTTTTTATCCTCCTTGATTGTTAAAAGGAGCATTGAGGATTCATTGTTAATGTTGGCATTTGATGATTTTTGAGAGCAATACATGGTTCTTTGAGGTTAAAGAGCAATTTGGTGTTGTGGAGCTTACGAATGATTTTGACGATGATGAAGGCTTGCTTGCAGGATCCCTGAGCTTGGTTAATGGTGATGTGTCTCTAATTTTTTCATGTTTTCTTGTTTATCATTGTGTCCATCCTTCTATGTTTCAGTAGATCAGAGAAGTATAGGCTGAGAAATGTTGTTTAAGGCACCTCAGTCCTCCTGTTTGCTATTGTCTTTATGTTTTCCTATGCTGGGTTAGTTTAAGGAATTCTTAGCCGCTCCTTGGACCCACCTAAGCTTGTTTGTTTCATTAATGGTTTAGGAAAGTAGTTTTCAAATATGTTTTATGGTTAGCCATGTTTACTTGATGTTATCCAAACCATGTTTGTGGAATCTCTTTTTTATGTGTTTACTTGCTAGGTTTAGTCAAAGAGGCCATTTTTTGATCATGCCCTTTTCCCATGCTTGAGAAGTTTGCCTCAAAGTTATTTATAGCTTGATCTCAGATGTTTAGGAGTTCCCTCTTCTTGTATTAAAGTTATTTGTAATCTTATATGTTTTCAAACCTTGAAGGTGAATCACTAAAGTTAGATAAGTTTTCTTACTTTCTTTGTTTCACTGAATTGTTCATCTTGAATGTCTATTTGCTTAAAGGATTTTCATTGAGTCAATGGTTTTCCCTATCTCATGATTATTTTCTTTTGCTTATCAGTATTTGAGACCTTCTTGTTTATGGGTATTTAACAAAGGATTCTTCACTGCCCTTTGCCCTACCAAGTTCACCAACTTAATGTCCATTTCACTTCACACATAACCTTAAAGATCCATTAACCACACTATATTTGCCATGTGATTCACTCTGAATCATTGTTGAGATATCCATAACTTTCATAGACTCCATAGCCCAATTATTTGAAGACCTCTCACTCCACCTATCCTACTTTACCATCTTACCCAACCAGAACAAACAACTAAACCCTACACTTAACAACTAGCCTAAAATCAACCATCTAAAGCAAACAAGTTCAAATCCTTCGCATACAATAGAGAGAGCCTTCTCTGAGTCCAAGAAGGCTAGGTCTTAGGACTCCGACTTCGAAGTGATCCATCGAAGGAGGGTCATAATGTATCCCACATCATCGACACGAGATGAAGACAATAAGATAATAATGTGAGTGATCAGAGGACCAGCCATTGAATGAGACGCGGAAGGAACTTCTCCTGAACATATTAGAGACACAACTATGGATTTGCCAATATTTGACTCAAATTGAATCAGAGGTCATGTTTGACAAAAATGGTGATGGCATAAGAGGAAAAACTAGTTTCCCAAACCCATGGAGGCAAAGTGACAAATGAAGGATATTCCAAAACCGAAACAAAACAGAGGGTGTGTCATGTTCAAGAGTAATAAACTGCCAACACAACTGATTAATGCTTTCCGTTTTCCCCCACCATTTATGGCGATTACCCCAATTATTTTTGTATACAAGATTGAAGGGGATAGCATATACTTGTGATATAAGTTTGTCCTTCGGACAAATCCATCCTAGTAAATTTGAGGAGCCCTAGGAAGGAGGAACTTAGTGTCATTAGATGACAGATCGAATGTCGTTAAATTTTAATGAATTCAACAAAGGTGAAACTTGGCGTCTTTTCATGTTTATAGAGTTTGAAAAGAGGTTAAAAGAAAACTCCATATGGCCCTTTTCGTAAATAGTTCCTGATACTCGAAAAGGTAGAAAACAAAGTGTGAGAGAACCTCTTAGTCGCGATTGACTAAGGTATTCCTTTTTCGTAAATAATTTATCCCAACCCAAAATAGGGGTAAACGTATATTGGGTAAATGATGTTTTGTGCACTTTAATGAGCTAAAAACGATAAGAACTCGACAATATTTTCATGTTTAGAGAGTCAGAAAAGAGCTAAAAGATGACTCCAAGGGATTACTTTTTCATTTGTTTCTAATTGAGTATCAAAAAGTAGTAAACCAGAACTCGTAAATGTGTTGACCATCCATGAAGAAATTGAACCGGACACTACACAAGAACAAACCATAAACTGTTTTTGAGGTAAGAGCATTCAAATATTATTAAAATAATGGTAAAAACCCTAGAATGTCATTATACGTTTATAAAATATGGAGAAACTAAAAAACAAATTAATGTTCACTTTCACTTGGTTGAAAAGGAGTTTTTACCCTAGTTTACCTCAAATCTTCGGGAGCGCATTGCGGGAGATCCGGGAGGCCAATCAGCGAACCGTCCGTGCCAGGTAAGAGGCATTTTACTTGCTTGCCTTTTAATATTAATTTAAGTGTGTTTTAAGGCATATCTTTTATTTTGGGGAGAGGATTTCAAATTTGACAATGTCGCAGATCGGCGCGGGTATCCCCTATCGGGACTGCGTCGACCTGCCCTTTTTACAACAGCCGGGTCGTTGATTGATGCTGTTGTTTTTAAAACAGCCGCACCGACCACGTAGCGGAAAAATGCGTGAAAACTCCTCAATAAAAGCATTTCAAGCTAGTTTTTTGGGCCTAAACACTGACAAGGGACTTATTGAATGTTGTTACATGGAAGAAGAGTCAACAATCATGGAGATTGAGTGGAAAGAACAAGATCATGATGAAGTTAATCAGGCAGCTATGCAGAAAAGAGCTTGCATGAATGCATTAAGTAACTGTGGGCTCCTCAAATTCTTTATGACCCTGGACATAAGAGCCTAACCAGATCTTCTACAGTGTCTGATCAGTATCTGGGAAACAGACCAAGAGAGATTTATCCTTGGTGACCAGGAACTAGAAATTAAAGTGGCGGACATCTACTTCATCATTGGCCTCTCGCGTAGAGGGGAAAGAGAATGGTTTTCCAAAGCCCTAATCATGGGCGAGAGTATGGACATGCTCATTGGGAGAGCATGCTCTGGGGTGACAAGATCCTCGAGTGGCAAGATAGCCATAAGAACAGTGAATGATCTAGCACTCAAGGTAGTGTTATACACTATCACACATGTGGATGGGGTGAAAGCGCCACATGTGGCCACTAATGACGAACAGCAGACGACGATAGATAGCATGGCACCCACTGTATTCAACCAGTGTGAGGTCGTAGTGGAAAATATGAAGAAATAACTCACGAAGTGAAAAAACAGCAAACTGAAGTAGTTTGGATACAAGTCTATTCTGACAGCCTTCTTCTTAGAGCGGGTACCTCTATTCCAATACCACGGGATAGAGATAGAGGCACCAGTGCCACGAGAGCCACGATTGGCGAGGTGGGCAGTGTTGATGCCTCGCGAAGGAGGCGGGCAAAGGATGTCTTTCAGACTTGCCTTCTTCACATGATTGACGCGTCAACTGATCATGGTGGAAGATTGGCCATACTCCGGGATAGATTTCTGGGGTGACCCTGATATGCCACTTCTAGCAAGTGAGCACTTAAAAAAATATGAGATGCCAATAGCGCAGTGAAGAATAGTGGCCTAAGGTTAATATGGGGTTGAGTTGTTGTAACGCAAGCCCAACTGAGAAGTCAACTCATCCATCATGTAATGGAAAAAATGAGAGCCATGGTCGGTGACAATGGCCCGAGGAACACTGAATCGTGCAATAACATTATTGAAGATAAATTGAGCCGTAGTTTTACCATCGGCAGCATATGTAGGCATCGCCTCGGCCCATTTAGTGAAATAGTCCACAACAATAATGACATAAGCATGCCCCCTGGTCGAGTGAGGGTTACATGTCATGAAGTCAATGCCCCATTTGGAAAACGTGCCAACGGTAACAACTGGGTGTAAGGGTGTGGGTGGGGTGCGCATCTTGCGCTGATAAATTTGGCAAGCATGGAATTTACGGATGGCAAGGATGCAATCATTGAAAATAGAAGGCCATAAGTAACCAACATGAAGGATTTTTTGAGTTGTTGCATAGCCAGACATATGACCACCACATGCCCTGGAGTGGCAGTCGTTGAGCACTCTCTCATCTTCTTTGAAAGTTAGACAACGGTGAAGAATCGAATTGAAGCCGACTCGGTATAAAGTATCCCCAATGATAAGATACAGTTGGGAATGATGTCGAATTCATCGACGATCAGACTTGTCCAACTCAGATCAGAAATTTTTGATATGGAGATACACGATGATATCACCGTACCATGGATCGACAATGTTGATCATGAAGAGAGTCTCAACTGGAATGTGCTCATCGAGATCAGATGGAGCAAAGGCATAGGGAAGGGAGCATATTAATTCAGCGAAAACCAATGATTTCTTTGATTTGGCAGTAGTGAATTCCAAATCAAACTCATGTAAAATTACAATCCATTTTGAATATTTGGCCCCTGGCAACTGGCGGGTCAAGATATAAGTCATAGGATTGCACTCAGAGATCACGGTAGTCATGTGTAAAAGAATATAATGTTGAAAGTGTTGAAAAACATGTGCCGAAACTAAAGCCAATTTCTCGACATGGGCGTATCGAGTCTTTGTATCCATAAGGCTATGGCTGAGGTAATAGATGACATTTTGATTACCATCATCGTCATCCTGAACGAGTACCATAGCTATGGTACCAGAGGAGGCTACTAAGTACATAAAATATTCACGATGATAATTTGAAGGATGTAGTAAAGGAGCATTGATGATAACCTTCTCTAAAGAATCGAAGGAGCATTGAGCAACTTCTTCCCATAGAAATGGTATCCCTTGTTTCATTAATCGTGTGAAACCCTTAGCAAGTTCCACATAATTGGGAACGCAAAGATGTAGGAAATTAGCTTTCCCTTGCAGACTCTACAATTGCGATAAAGAGGAGGGAGGGGGTAAATTTACGATAGCCTCGACTTTCAAGGGATTGAGATGAATGCCTCCTTTAGAGATGACAAGCCTAAGGAGTCTTCCAAATTAAATGCATAAAACACATGTATGTGGATTCAAACAAATATTGTATTGTCGGTAGCGTAGCAAAATCTCTCGAAGGTGGATAGGATGGTCGCGGCGCTTAGCTAAATGAGCAGGGAGGTCATCCATATAAGGTTGCACGATGTGCTTAATGTCATGAAAAGCATAGGACATCACGCACTGGAAAGTAGCACCGACGTTCTTGAGACCAAAAGGGAGATTTTTGTAAGCAAAGGTTCCCCATGGACAGATAAAGGCAGTCTTGTGTTGATCAGCGAGCAAGATGTTGATCTGGTTGTAGCCATAAAAAACATCCATAAAGGAGAATATCTCACTCCCAGTGCATTCATCAATGATCTAGTAAATAAACGGAGTGGGATAGTTATCCTTCAGGCAGGACTGATTGATATCTCGATAATCAACACAAACGTGAATGGTACCCTGTTTTTTATTGACAGGGACAATATTGGACACCCAATCTGTCAATGGGATGGGATAAATCAATCCAGCCTTAAGAATTTTTTCAACTTCTCCCTTAATGGTGGCGGCCTTTCTAGGGTGCACAGGGCGAAGTCGTTGACGAACAGGCTTTGCATCAGGATAAGTCGGTATTTTGTGCACCACTATACTTGGGTCGATGCCAAACATTTCCTCATAGGGCCATGCAAAAACGTCTTGAAATTCCTGAAAGAGACTAGTATAGATATTGACCTCACATGGGGAGAAATTCACCCCAATATGAATATTCTCGACAATTATTGGTTTCACATAAATGTCGATAGGCATAGTCTCAGTAATAATTCCCATGTTCCCTTTAGAAAATACCTCATGGGAAGACATTGAGTTCGGGAGCGAGTCACGCGGAACATGGGGAGAGAGATTTTCCTGACACGACTAAGCTACCCCAAGACTCGAGAGAAACGAAGAATGATGTTGGATACCGTTCCAATGGGTTTCCTCAAGAGACATAGTTTCCACGATACTCTCGTGAGATGGAAATGTCTCATTCATGGGATCATATGTGTTGTGACCCTATAATTTATAAGGTTGGAAAGAATAAATGATATAGGACAACATCAAACTGATTTCGAATCTAGGACCTAACCTTCCTAGACTTAGAGAGGGCTCTCTCTATTTATGATTTAATTTTTCCTTAATATTATGAATGTTGATGTTGGGCTAGTTAAAATGATGGCGGTATTGGTTGTTTTTAGATATTTTGTTGGTTGGATGAGCAGATCTGTAGGGACTAATCCATTGGGCTATGAAGTCAAAGGGCTGGATTGGTGCATCAAATTTCAATAGCGTCACAGGGAAAGCTAAATGGGCTAAATGGATCTTTATAGCAGTATGAATTATGAGGTGGAAGAAATAGTAAGGTTCAGTAGTGACTAAAGAGCAATTAAGAATTTTTTAATCAGACTTCAGCATAAAAAATTAAGATTATAAATGCAGACAGAATTGAGGTGCTCCGATAGCAAATCTTAATCTAAATTTTTTGTTTTACAATCAGATGAATGAATGCACAGTAAGGAAAACAATGGAAACATTTAACACAAAGAAATAGCACATCACCATTTAACACAGCTCAAGAATCCTATAAACATTCTTTGATTATTGATGTCCAGCACCAGAATTACAGTGCTCCAATACAATAGTTCTTACAATGCAGGGTCTAACAATATCCAACCCATGACACTGTCAATGTATGTAGTGTTTAACTAAAGACTAAGTCGGTTGCCCTATCTACTGCAATGATTGTCATTAATTACATTCAAGCAGAAATTGGGGCAAGTGGAAACATGCAGGCGGTGATAAGATAAAACTGACAAAACGATGGTTGTAGCAGTCCGTTATTAATCGTGAAATGATCATAATCCAGCTTGTCTAAAGCCGAAGAGGCAAGGATGGCTCTGACATCTTGGTTCTACCTCTTCAAAGGCTCTAACATCTTGGCTCTACCTTTGTGCAAAGGTTTGACATCTTGGCTCTACCTTGGTGTGAAATGGTTGCTGAGAAGAGTGTGTTGGCTGTAATGATGGCCACTTTCTGTTAAACAGCCTCTGTATCTTCTGCACCGATTATTGTTGCAGCGGAGCTTTGAAACGGAAAACCCACCGCCTTCCTCTTGAAACGCACAACAATGATTCAAAACCTTGGATGGGAATGGCATGGAACGACTATGTGATACAATGGTGGCGGGAGTCGGTGTGGCGCAATGGTGGCGGCCGTTGGTTGGCAGGCGTGGAACAACAGTGGTGGTTTTGTTTGAACAGCAAAAACCGTTTTTGTAGGGGGTTGATGGCAGTGAGTGGTATCGGAGAGGAGAGTCTGCGAAATTATCAAAGGCATGACACATAGTGGGGATGGTGGTAAGGGAACTGCCCATTTAGGACCCTCCCCCGACGTTAACGTTCAAGGTGGGGGGTTCGAAAAGCGTGTTGTGTCGACCATTGGATGGGGGACGATGCGCAGGGGTGACAGAGAGTTGAGGGACCGTTAGTGAGGTATGAGTGGATGGTGGGGTCGGAGGTAAAGTTTAAAGCATGCAATGAGTGAAGGGAGATGGCGGGAGTTGACATGGCGAGGAGGTGGTGCCGGAACTCATATCGCAAATCGCAAATCAAAAGTTTTTGTTATGAGCAGCGGAGGTAAAGGTTAAAACTTATGATGAGTGAAGTGCAATGAGTGGAGGAGTGACGTGGCAGGATGGAGGTGGGGGCCACCCATACATCGTAAATCGACACTTATGTTATGAGCGTAGGGAGGTATATGTTAAAGTGTGCGCAGTGCGAGGTGCGGAGGTGACATGGCAAGGAAGTGGGCCCGTTCAATACCGCAAATCGCAAGATTTAAGGTTTGGTTAAGAGGAAGGGGAGTTAAAGGTTAAATCCCGCAAAATGCAATGTGCAACAATGGAGGGTGATGTGGCAGGAATTATCGTAATTGGAAATGGGAAGGTTTATCGCAAATTGGGAGTCAGAAGTAAGTGGATAAGGTAAGTGATGTTGCGAACTTGTGATGCAAAAAGGTGATGGACCCCATTACAGGTTTTTCAAAGCGGACAAGTGAGAATTTAGTTAAGAAATGGTAACATGATAAAGACCACCCGAACCATAATATAAATGATTTCAAAGCGTTTGAGGCGTATATAAGGGCAATATGGGTCCTACCAATCCCGCAAATCGCATTTCGTAGGGTTTTGTAGGAGACGACAATTGTGACATGTATGAAGTTTGGTCTGCGAAATGCTGATTGCGATGAAAGGTAAGGGTTTATAAAACACACACACACACACACACACACACACATATATATATATATATAGAGAGAGAGAGAGAGAGAGAGAGAGAAACGGCCTAATGTGGGTGGCAGAGCTGCGATAAGGTCCCAAAAGCATAGATATTTGGATTTGAATGGTTTTAATGGGATTTAGGGTGCTGGAATTCATAATTTGGAAAAAGTGAAGGGTGAGAGAGGGTAAATGATATGAAATGAGGGCAGAAAAAGAAGTTTTCTCACCATTACGCTTTTCAGCAACACTTTACTCCTTCACTGAACTGAAAGGCAGATAAATTCCTTTGATGCTCTTGACAGTCAGGATTTCCCTTCTTTTTCTAAAAATAAATGATAGCCATGGAATATTATTTTCAATATAAGAGATCTGAGAAATAACCAGTCACCTTGTGATACTGGGAATTATAGGATTCTAACAGTGGCTCCAGCTGGGGATGAAAACTCCTTCAAGAGGTATCAAGAACACTGTAGACTAGTAGCCTAATCCATTGGGCTGATCCCAACTTTGTAACTTAATCTGCTACAAAAACCTCTATGGCTGAAAATATTCAAGCTGAAATCAACCCCCTCTGCAAACTGAAGTCTGGCACACACTTGAATTGAAAACTAGAAAGCAATCTGAAACTAAAATTGGAAAAATGCTCAAAGCATTGAACTTATTTGCACACCTACCTACCCTACCCTACTGAAATTATTGTTGTTCTAAATAATACAAATTTTCCAGTGCATCCAGTCAAGCCATTGCTCTAATATCTTTGTTCTTTCATTGTTTTTCACCATGTTCATAGACAAACCTGATAATGGTGTTTGATAGAAATTCCCGACATGACCTTGTTTACATGGCTCTTGGTATACGCAAAAAACAACTGACACGCTGGAAATATGTGATGGCTTTGTAAAGAACAATTTATCCATATAGACAACCACTGGATCAAGATACTCTTGACTTATTTCTGGGTATTCTGACTCAGCCAACTCAACTTCGTATCCTGGTACTGCAGATGTTCTCTCCAGGTATTCAATCAACTTAGAACATGTTTGCATGTTATCTGATGAATGTTGTGTCAATACTTCTATTGAAACTGACAATGGGGCAACTTTTGAGAGCATTATGAATACAGGAATATTGACTTTGAAAGCAGAAACCATCCAATGCGTCTGCTATTGGGTCATGTAGTGCTTTATATGGTAGTGTTGGTTCTTCTAAGACCTCATAATTTCTCATGTGATTATCAACCAAAATGTGATCCAGATTCCCTTTCGCAATTTGAAATGCATTAAAGCATAAGGGAAAAGAATTAATCTGGATCAATTCATCATCTATTTCAGAATTTCTGATTTCATCTGAATTTTGACATTTAAAAGGACTCAAGGGCCGAACCCCTGGATCTAAAACAGATTGTTTATCATCCATGATTTCCTCCTCTGATTGGTGAGAGAGTTCTCAAATCCTACTATTGACAATTTGTTTATAATTTTCTCTCAAGAGTGAGGCAAAACATAGAGGAAGGCATTTTTCACTTGGAAACTTTCTGCATTTTCCTCCTTACAATCTTGCTCAGTATTCAGAGTTTGATTACCATCTTTGCATTGTGATAATCGAGTTTATTTCTCCCAAGAAGATGGTGATGGTTGCATTGAAAAATCAACCTCAATCTCAATCATATAATCTTCCTCTTGATAATCATATTTGAGAAGATTATCTTTGTATGTAAGGTCATCTAACATGTACATCATCCTAGGAAATTCCCATACCTCTTTCTGATTGTGAACTTCTTCTTTGTCTATGTTGTAAATCGAGTACACGAAGTAATCATTTTCTGTTTTAGGGTGTCCAGGATGGGTTGTGAACTGCTTGGGTACATTGATGCTTGCATTTTCTGGAACTAATGGAACATGAGGTATTTGAACAACAAGTTCCTCTTTCCTGCTAATCATATGCATCATTTCATTGACCGTGCTTGTCAAAATATCTAGTTTTATCTTTGAAGATATCAATTGCTCTTTTTCTATTTTGTCCCTCTTCACTGCTTTTAACTTTGCCTCTCAGTTCAGCAGGTTCGTATCCACATCAACTGCCATATTTTTCATTTCTTCAAGGGTTACAAGGTCCCTTTCTCTTAACTGGAATGCCATCTCTGGGTCAAATGCATCTGGGTAGTGCCAGAGAGCAAATCCTATGGGTGGCTTTATCTTAGTAGGCATCGAATGGTATAGCTTATTGAATCTGGCTGAAAAATGTTGTACTGTCTCCCCTGGCTGTCTTTTTAAATGGTTATATTCTTCTATGATGAGGAAAACATTTCCAATGATCACCCATCTATCTAGGGAAGATTACACAAATTTATGATAATTTCTAATACTTGCAGCTGGAAGATTCGTAAACCAATTTTCAACTTTACCTTGCAATGATAAGGCAAACATTCGGATACACACATCATCTTCTTCCACCTCAAACAGATCAAGAAAATCCTCAAGATTTTGAATTTTCTTTTCGGCCGTGATCTTCGCATTTTCTCCATCAAATTCGGGTAGATTATGGCTATAATTTGTAGGGAGGTCATGGAGGATAGGAGGAAAAACCAGAGGCTTGTATATGTCTGGAACTTTTACAGGTAGAGGCGGTAAAGAAGGAGGCTTATAACCATTTTGGGATTTAGCAAAAGCAGGAGGCTCATGTTTCATTGGGTTTTCCACAAGTGTATCTAGGATGTGAACAGGTGTATGAGTATGTACATGATCTACAATTTTAGGCTTAGCTTCTTAAGGCTCATGTAAACCTCAACAACATATGCTTAATCAGGCTTAGAGTAAGATAGAACATAGTTACACATAAAACTAAAAATTTCTTGAATATAATTTGGGCTTGAATACCTTCTCTTTCCAGGCTGATTGGTCATGTATCAAGTCCTTCCTCCAGTGGAGCCTTTGAATGGAACTGATCTGGATTGGAGACACCAGGTGGATGATTTCAACCTTCTTGTGTCTGGTTTTTTTTCCACCATCAACAACCAGATACCAATCTCATAAAATACTTGAATCATAAAATTTTGACTGGGGTTTCTGATGAAATGATAAGGTTTTCAATAGTTCCATAGTATGGTCGCCATTATGTTGTGGCCCTATAATTTATAAGATTAGCAAGAATAAACGAAAGAGGACAACATAAAACTGCTTTGGAATCTAGGGCCTAGCCTTCCTAGACTCAAAGAGGGCTCTCTTTATTTCAGATTTAATTTTTCTTTAATATTATGAATGTTGATGTCGGGATAGTTACAGTGATGGTGGTATTGGTTGTTTTGAGTGATTTTTTTGGTTGGATGAGCAGGTCTGCAGGGATTAATCCATTGGGCCATGGAGTCAAAAGGTTGGATTGGTGCATCAACTTTCAAGAGCATCACAGGGCAAGCTAACTGGGCTAAATGGATCTTTAGAGCAGTATGAATTATGAGGTGGAAGAAATAGTAAGGTTCAGTAGTGACTAAAGAGCAGTTATGAATTATTTAATCAGACTTCAACAGAAAACATTAAGGTTATAAATGCAAACAGAATTAAGGTGCTCCGACAACAAATCTTAATCTAAAATTTATGTTTTATAATGAGATGAATGAATGCACAGTAAGGAGAAAAATGGAAACATTTAACACAGATAAATAACACATAACCATTTAACACAACTCAAGAAACTTGTAAACGGTCTTCGATTATTGATGCCCAACTCCAAAATTACAGTGCTCCAATACAGTAGTTCTTACAATTCAGGGTCTAACAACGTCCAACCCATGATATTGTCAATGTATGCAGTATTTAACTAAAGACTAAGTCGGCTGCCCTATCTACTGCAATGATTGTCATTAATCACATTCAAGAAAAAATTGGGACAAGTGGAAACATGCAGCCGGTGATAAGATAAAACTGACAAAACAATGGTTGTAGCAGTCCGTATTAATTGTGAAATGATTAGAATCCGGCTTGTCTGAAGCTGAAGAGGCAAGGATGGCTCCGACATCTTGGTTATACCTCTTCAAAGGCATTGACAACTTGGCTCTACCTTGGTGCAAAGGCTCCGACACCTTGGCTCTACCTTGGTGCAAAACAGTTGCTGAGCAGAGTGTGTTGGCTATAATGATGGCCACTTTCTTTTAAACAGCCTTTGTATCTTCTGCGCCGGCTATTGTTTTAGTGGAGCTTTGAAATGGAAAACCCACTGCCTTCCTCTTGAAATGCAAAACAATGATTCAAAACCTTGGACAGGAATGGTGTGGAACAGCTATGTGAGGCAATGGTGCCGAGATTCGGTGCAACGCAGCGGTGGTGGGCATTGGTTGGCGAGCATGGAATAGTAGTGGTGGTTTTGTTTGAACAACAAAAACCGTTTTTGGAGGAGGTTGAGGGTAGTGAGTGGTATTGCAGAGGGAGGGTGCGAATTAGCGAAAGCGTGAAACGTAGTGGGGATGGTGGTAAGGGATACTGCCCATTTCATACCCCCCCCCCCCGGGTGGTTAAATTTCGAAGGTTGAGGGGGGCCGAAAAGTTGTGTCGACCATCGGATGCGGGACGATGTGTGGGGGTGACAGAGAGGTGAGGGACCGTTAGTGAGGTATGAGTGTATGATGGGGTCCGAGGTAAAGGTTGAAACTTGCGATGAGCAAAGGGTGATGGTGGGAGGTGACATGGCAAGGAGGTGGGGCCCGAACTCATATCACAAATAGCTAATCGAAAGTTTTTGTTATGAGCGGCGGAGGTAAAGGTTAAAACTTGCGATGAGCGAAGCGCGGTGAGTGGAGGAGTGAAGTGGAAGGACAAAGGTGGGGGGCGCCCACACATCACAAATCGACACTTATGTTATGAGCGTGGGGAGGTAAATGTTAAAGTGTACACAGTGCGAGGTACAGAGGTGACGTGGCAAGGAAGTGGGCCTGTTCAATACCACAAATCGTAAGATTTAAGGTTTGGTTACGAGGAAGGGGAGTTAAATGCTAAATCCTGCGAAGTGCGATGTGCGACAATGGAGGGTGATGTGGCAGGAATTATTGCAATCGGCAATGGGAAGGGTTATCGCAAATCAGGAGTCGGAAGTAAGTGGAAAAGGTAAGTGATGTTGTGCCCATTCGATGCGAAAATGTGATGGACCCCATTAAAAGTTTTCAAAGCGGAAAGTGAAAATTTAATTAAGAAATGGTGATATGATAAAGGTCGCATGAACCATAATATAAAGGATTTCAAAGCATTTGAGGCGTATAAAAGGGCAATATGGGTCCCACCAATCTCGCAAATCGCATTTCGGAGGGTTTTGTAGGAGATGACAATTGTGACATGTATGAAGTTTGATGCGAAAAACCGGTGCGATGAAAGATGGTGAGAAGAGAGAGAGAGAGAGAGAGAGAGAGAGAGAGAGAGAGAGAGAGAGAGAGAGAGAGGGGCCTAATGTTGGGGGTGGAGGCTGATAAGGTCCAAAAAGCATAGATATTTGGTTTAGATTGTTTTAATGGGATTTTGAAGCGGCCCGGAATTCGAGAATTTGGAAAAAATTAAGGAGGGTAGAGGGGGAATTATATGAAATGAGGCAAAAAAATAAATAATAATAAATAAATAAAATAAAATAAAATAAAAAATAAAAAATAAAAAATAAAATAAAATAAAATAATAAAATAAAATAAAATAATTAAAAAAAAAAAAAAAAATTTAAAAAAATAATAAATAAATAAATAATAATAAGAATAAGAATAATAAAATTGCTCACCATTACGCTTTTTAGAAACACTTTCCTCCTTCACTGAACTGAAAGGTAGATATATTCCTTTGATGCTCTTGACAGTCAGTATTTCCCTTCTTTTTCTAAAAATAAAAGATAGGCATGGAGTATTATTTTCAATATGAGAGATCTGAGAAATAATCAGTCACCTTGTGATACTGCGAATTACAAGAGTATAACAAGATGAATCTGAAGAACCGAGCCAAGGATATTGGGAGTATGCATAAAAATGCATGCTAGAAGTAGCATGTTCGGAATGATTAGCTAAAGCCGAGACGATTTCACAATAATTGACCTCTACCGGGCTTAACGGCATCACATCACCAATCGAATCAACTTGATCATGCGAAGGGATGATCCAGGGATCAGAAGTAGTGGAGATCATATTAACCTGAGCAATGTTCGGTGGAGGAAGAGAAAATAGACCCATAAGGGCATAATCTTTGAAAATTCCTGCTCCCACACTCTCATACAGTGTGGTAATATGGTCTACATATGGAACATTTCCTTTAGAAGAAGTGGAAGCAAAAAAGGACAATTGATCGACAGTGATAATTTTCCTTCGTGTGGGAATTGGAGAACACGAAAGAGAGTGGATGGCACGCAAAGCATAACATGAGTCCAGCTGTGACCGAGGAGAAGATTATAATTGAGCTTGGCATCAACAACTTCAACGTCAACGTTGACCGTTTTTCCTTATAATGTGATAGGAAAATTGGGAAGGATACCAAAGGGACAAGAATCTCTCCCGTTGAAGGCCTCCAAAGTATTTGGAGACTGATTGAGAGTTGGAGAACCAATGGCTTTCCAATACGAAACACACATAATGCATGTAGATGCACCTTCATCCGCGACTGCACAATGGATATTATTTCTATTAATCCCAACTTGGATGATCAAAGCAAGTTGATGAGGGAGACGCGGAACTCTCCAGATCGAAAGTAATAAGTCTTGAATCGGTTGGATAAACTCCTCTGATAGTGAATAACAATTCCTTCCTTTTTTATGGGCAGCTCTGAAGTACCTCTAGCGCAGACATAGCAGATGGCGCCTGAGCCAAATCCTCAACAATAATGTAATGTTGAGCGGCGTGGGCATTTGGATTATAAGAGGACTTGCGGACCACACCTTTAGAAGGTGGTTGTACAACGAGATCAGAACTAGGCCTTTAAATGAAGAGGGCGAGAAGCAGGTAGGGGAGAAGGAGTAGGAGAAACGACGATTTCTTTCCCCGCTGCTTGAAGCGGTTCCACAGAATACTTTGATCTGGTAGCGATAGATATGGGTGCAATACCATTCATCATGAAAACTTGAGAACCAAAAGGGGTGAAAGACTGGGTTTTCTCCACCATTTGAGTCTGTTGTGATGGAAACGATTCCTTAAGAATAGCCGGAGTCCCTTGGGTTCCTTTCAAAAATCGACTCACCTCGGCCCGTCATGGACAGTCCTTGGTGTAATGCTCATCATCACATATCATGCAAGGATAATTTAGTTTACATTTAGCTCCATCATTAGTGTGAGGTTTGGAGGAATCTTGTTTTGGGGCATCATATTTAGATTTTCCTTTACCCTTCTTCTTTCTGTTAGATGATTTATTGGCTGCAGAAGACTGAACGACGTTACCCTCTGAAGTTTTTCTAAGATTCGGGGGATTTTGAGGAACAAAATCGGAGAAAGAAGACGATTTCTTCTTACGAGTAGAAGAAGACTTCCGTGAAGTCTAGGGAACAGAATCAATGACACTGTCTACCGGTGGTGTCACCGGAGCTTTTGAGGCTGAAGACTGGGAACTCGGGCTTGGAGCATCATGAAAGATATCATATAATGTGCCGGACTGAGAGTAAACTAGATTGAGATACTGGGCACGAGCTATGGCTTGCTCTTCTGTGACATTTTCCCCCATAGCGATATCCTTAGCAATCTGATTGAAGAATGGTTTGGTAAACCATTCTGTCAACAATTGATCAGGAATGTCAAATTTGATCAAACAATGATGCCTTCTCCATTCATGGATATAATCAGAGATATGTGTAGCAGTATTTTGCTTTAAGGATGTCAAGAGGTGGGTTCCTGTTTCATACCGAATAGGCAACTGAAAATGCGTGAGAAAGGCAATGGCTAAGGAATTGAAATCCTGGAAAGTCTCGCGCAGGAGTTAAATGTACCACTTTGTAACGGAACTAGTCAACGTTCTTTGAAAGAGACGTAAGCGGACACAATCTTCGACCCAGGAATTGGAGGAGCACCAAAGATGGTACGTCATAACATGCGCCTGGGGGTCTTCCCTAGATTTTCCTTCAAAATTGGGGAAATCGCTCAGAATTTTGGTTGGAATCGGGAACAAATACAGATTGTGAAGGATTGTTCAGTGGTCAATCTTGACACGTCAGGATGTTCCAACGTCGCGAGAAATGGAAATTTCATATTGAAAGGCATGGTGTTTTCCCTTTAATACATGCCCATTTGTGGATGCCAACAGGGTTGGGAGAAATTCTATCCCCAAGGGTGTTGCCCTGAAGGGTTTTTCCCATAAGGATTGAAACCTTGGTACTATCCATATGGGTTGAAACCTTGTGGATTTTTACCTTATCTAAGTTGTTGACCCAAAAATGGATTCTGATCTACAACAGACCACTGAGGTCCAAGTTGACCATAGTTCGCAACATACGGATTTTGTGGTTGCTGGAAGGTTTGGTATGGATTGCCCTGGGGTTGTCCCTGGGGTTGCTAGATCATACCCTGAGGTTGTTGAGGTTTACCAGGCTGTTCCTGAGGACTAGGTTATACCCGAGGACTAGGTTGCGCCTAAGGACTAGGTTGTGCCTGAGGACCACGTTATGCCTGAGGATCAAGTTGTACCTGAGGGCCAGGTTGTAGCCGAGGACTAGGTTGTACCAGAGGACCAGGTTTTACCTGAGGACCTGGCTGAAAAAAGACCATATTCGGCTGAACGGAGGGTTGTCCTTGTTGGACAAAAGGTTGACCCTGCTGAAATTGGGGTTGGCCCGGTTGACCAGAAGGTTGTCCCTGATGAAAATAAGAAAATTTACCTTGATGGACAAAGGTTGATTAGGTTGTAGGTAAGGCATTTCCTGTTGTACGAAAGGTTGCCCTTGTGGTCCATAAGGTCGATTTTTACTATGGTTAAGACCCTGCTAATAGATGTAACCCCTTGGCTGGATGTCAGGTTTCCCTTGAAATCCTTGAGGATTTACTGGCTGAGTTTGAAACTATTGGGAACCATATGGGAGATAATGTTGTTGGTTAAGACTCTATAAAAATTGTTAAAATTGATCATATTCAGACCCTACTGGGTCAAACGATCCAACATGCATAGGAATGTTGCCAGCGGATTGAGAGAAATTCAAAATGTAAGCTGAATATCCACTCGCGGATGGTCCAACGATAGGTTGGGAAACATTCAACAGGGTAGGACCTCCTCCATAAACTGAAGTTGAGGGGATCGACACTAGAGTACTGACACAAGGTACTAAAACACCTACACAAATAGATGGCATTGCGGAAGTAGGCATGACTATAGTTCGAGCAGGCATAGAAACGATTACATTGGAAACACTCGGACCAGGGGCAAATACTCTAGTATTTTTCCAAATAGTATTGTAATACAAAGGTGTACCACTTGACATATTCGAGATCAAATGTCCCAACGAGGTGTAATTCTGTGGAATGTACGGCTGGGAGGAAGGTTGAGTCGTCACATAGGGAAAACCCTCGGGAGGGAATTGGGGTCCCTCATACATAGTCTCATCTACACCACTGATGGTGCTTGAAACATCCAGGGGGGATGAAACTTCTCCCTTGGAAACCATCAGAAATAACTAATGGGAAACGCTTCAAGATGGACGCGGTGCATTCACAAATGGTACACCAGGTGTATCGTATGGACTATAGGGTTGTTGAGGGGATATTTTAATGGGATCAAATAATGGATTCAGAGGGTAGGCAACATAGCCTACTAGTACATTGGGAGGGGATCGAGAAGCGAGAGGTTGAATACTCATAACGAGAGTGAACTCATCAGTTTGAGTCCTAGTCAAAGGTGGAGAATTAGAAGAGAAATGCGACAATGTCCGTTTGGAAGGAGTGGACAGAGAGGGAATTAAACTTGGTGGTTCAACCAAGATGATCTTATCTCAAAAAAAAAAAGAGGAGAAAGATGATTAATTCAAGGCTTTAAACAATCTCTTTATAAGGAGTTACTCATGATGAGGCCCATAAATATTATAATAGGTAAGGCATGCAATCGTGAGCAATTAATTTTAGAAAAAATGAAACAAATCAAAAAGGGGTAAGCTAGGCAAAAAGGACTACCATGTAGCCGTGAACTGCAATATACACGTTGGTGATCAAATGAAAGAGAAATGACCGAGGACTTAATGTACGAAAACCAATATCCCGAATGTCGTGTTCAGCGTATCACATCTACAAGTCGACCGACTCAGTTACCTATGGTAGTGTTGTAGCCTAGTGGTGTCTCTCAAAATATACGCGACAATACATGGCAGTCCAAATCCGTTGTAATGATGTCTGATGCGTAACTGTTCGATGAGAGCATCCCAAAATATACATTTCATACATCAATATACTTCCATACATGGGACGGGAAATCACCCCCGAGTTGTAACGCAAACTATTAGCGACAGATCCTACGCTTAACGACGTTGGAACATGTCTCTAGCCTAGACCTCTAAATGTCATTTTTTAGGTTCTAAATGCTCCTTAGATTGATTGAATAAATTTTAAGTTTGAACTTGAATTATGTCTCGGTTTCAAATCCCTATCGATGTCATCTAAATCCCTAAATGTAGCTAAATGAGAAAATAACCATTCATTTCGATGAACTATGTTAATGAGGGAGATAGAAACTCACACAATCAATCCAGAAATGAAACAAATGCATAAACCGGCCTTCACTTTTCTCTTCAAGTGCGGAATTTAAAAGCGAAACAAAAATTTTACATTTTTCTTCATTTCACCAAATGCACTAAGAATCGAATCGAAATGAAATTTTCATTTTCTAAAGCAAAATGAAACAAAAATCTTTTTGTATTTTTCTTATAAGCATAATTCAAAATGTAGAATGTGAATTGATTAAAAATGCTTTGAGTATTAATGAGATCTCTTAAACATGAATGAAAGAGGAAAATATTTCAAAAATCAAAGAGAGACGTAAACTATTTTCTTCAAAACAAAGCACTCTTCATTCACACACTGATTAATCACTCAAGAAAACAAACTTCAATTGGAAGACAAGCAATTGTAATCTATGCTTGATGGCGAATGGAAACTCTAATGCATTCATAATTAACACTTGAAAAAATATTATTCGTGAGAACTGACCGAAAGATGAAAACCAATCAAACACTAAGCCTGAAAGGTGTGACAAGACTTGATTCAATGAGAATTTTGGAAGTCAAAAAAACAAGAAACCACTCGGATGGCTCGAGGACACCTAGAAACCATAGGAAGACAAGGATGCAATCAAATTTGCAAAAAAGACAACCAAAGCTGTAAAACTTGAACTAGAAATGTCATTGAACACAGAAGGAACAAAGCTACTCAAACAAACAAGAACACTCAGAAGGATAAGACTCACTAGCTGACCAAAAAGAAGGAAACCTTAAAAAATCACACACAGAATCAGCGCAATTGTTTAGGCCGCAACCCGTGCTGGAAGGGTGAATGCATGACTGTGGAAAACTCATAATGTGTTGATTAGCACGACTGTCAGAGCAATACTAGCGCCGAACAAGGAAAAGATTAAAAATAAAAGGGTTTTCCAAATTAACACCAGACTTATCAATTCAACAGAGAGATAAATGTTTGTAAGCAATTACAAGAGCTACAAAGACAAGGAGATGGAACCTCGATGAAAATCGAAGACAAGATAAGAAATCAAAAAACGAAAATAGGACACTGAAAGGTTAGCACTCCCCAGCGGAGTAGCCATTTTTTATGCTGGAAAATCCTCTCTAAGAACAGAGACGATCCCTCTAGCCCTAGGATGGTTCTAGTAACACCAAGGAACAATTAGAAACTTACTTTCCTATATTGTAAATTCATGTAGATCGTGAATACATCACCTACCTCAATCTAATGCTAATTATCGTTTGAATCCTTTGGTCCTTCACGTTCCGTGGTCATATCTTCGTTGCTACCAGCCCTTGGTTACCTGCACAAGGGATCAAACAACAACAAACGTGAAAGCATAACATATATAATGCATATACAACCTACTTAGTTGATCAAGGAAAACTAAGAGTCCAATCACACATTAAAGACAGGAATCGAAAGCACGAACGAATCGTATTATATTAAAATAGAGAGGGGGAGTTACAACATGCGCCTTGATGTCGTATCTCTCCTTCGATGGGTGATGATCCATGCATGTCTTCAAAGCATTCTTTCAACTTGATGTGGAGGGAAAAAGGCATCAACTCTCGCTCGATACCTATAGCAAAAAATGTCTCTCTGTTGTTCTTCTATCTCTTTTCTAACTAGCAGAGATATGGGATATTGTCCATTATATAGCAAAGGAGGAGGGAGAATGGATCCACTTTAAGTGGGGAAATGGGTTGTCCCTTTGGGTGGTTCCACTTTTTTAGAAATAAAGAGCCCAAAGGGAGAAGCTCGGCTCTATCTTAAGGAACAAACAACCAGCTCTCTGCCACAAAGCTTCCAGATCTTGAAGCCTCACTTCCAATTTTTAAAAACTTCCGAGAAGAGGATCGGCGCTAGTATGATCCTCATTCCAGCATCGATCGACATAGCCCTAGACCAAAAATATGCCATTGGCGCAAGCAAGACACTGAGAGGGAACGCCGCTCCAGATAATTGGGTTTTCAAGGAGTTGCTTCAGGAATGGTCAACAAAGTGTTTATTCAATGTGCTGAAAAGGACATGAAGGCACATTTTAATGATGGAAAATAGGCACATGGGTCACTGTTAGGGGTCTCCAGGATCAGGAACAGGGAGTATAGGTACAGTGACAAATTGCTGTGTAACATTAATGGATAAAATTTCTTCCTTAATGCAACTATAAAATCATTCCAAGAAGAGATAATTTTAACATTTTTTTTCAAATCTTCTTGAGTTTTGGCCTCCCACCAGATAAGAGTTGAACCTCCCAATAGAAGAGAAGCAAGTTGGATCTTTGTGACATCATCATCGATCTTTTGGATCATGTAATAAAATTTAATTTGAAAAACCCAATTATCTAACTTTTCAACATTTAATTCTCCATCATACATTAGAAATTAAAACTTGACTTCAAGCCTAAGCAAAGGAGACTTAGCATGTCATTTTGGAGATGTTGGAGGAGTTGTTCTATGTGAATAAGGAGGTGAAGAAGGAGGTGAAAAATGAGGTGAGGAAGGAGGTTAAGGAGGAGGAGGAGGTGGAGGCTTTCTCCCATAACCATCATCACCTTTCGGTTGATTAGAACTTTCTACTTGCAACCGTGTTGTTCTTTCATTATACAACACTTTCACCATTTAAGTCATATCATAAAAATCTTTCCTGAAGGTTCCCTCATCCTCAGACATCAATTCTTTTCCTTGTCCTTCTTCAGGTGCATGAATTGTTAATAATGTGGTCTTCTTGAACCAACTTGAGGGTTAGGTTCTTCAATTTCTCATTCTCCTCTTCTCAATCTAGACCCTGTAATCATTCAAAAATCTTGCAATTTCTATCACACCTTCAAAAAAACCACGCTCTGATACCAAAATGATCCAAAAATAAAAGTGAAGGTTTTATTGATCAATTTTCGAGTTATTTTATGTATCTTTGTGCAATGGATTGATGTTGTGAAAACACACAAACTTAAATTAATTTTTAGAAATTTTAAAGTGTTAAGAGGACGAAACTGCAGCATAAGACAAAAACAAGTTGATAACAGAGTTCACCCATCTTGGGCAATGTCTCTGGGTTCAGATTCCAATAGTGACCACTTTATTAAGATGCTCAAGTGCTCATTACATCAGAATACAAACCTCAACTTGCAAAAATAATGCTCTCATGTTGTCCAAAATGCTCAAAAACCCATATTGAGGCTCTTGTTGCACTAAAAAATGCTAAAAAATGAGAAAAATATCCTCCTTTTTCTAAAATTGTCTACAACCACCTGCAAATGAATAGGTCTCGGCTTTTCCAACTATGCAAAAAATTCCAATAGCCCAATTGGTTGGGCGTGTTTATTAACTCCCCGTAGGTCAAGGGTTCGATCCACACCCGCCGACGTTCTTAGTGCATTATATTTTTAATATTAAATATTTTTGTTGGGTCGTTGGCCCTTTCAATTCCTCACTCCTGTCGGTCATATGGCCACATATAACCATGAGCCACGGGCCATGGCCCCATGCACCCACCACACTCCTTGCCTTCGGTTTTGTTGTGGTCACGTAATACCATAAATCAAGCATCGTGTAACCATGGATTGTTAGCCTTTCCATTGCGTCCTTGTACGGTGCCTTCGCCACTGGTCACATAACCACCACAAGACGTTGGGCTGAGCCAGTCAGGCACGCCATCCGACCCACCCATTATCTCAGCCGTGGAATAGTGGATTAATAGATAAAAACCGCCGAACATAGTTTAATAAGTTGTATTTGTGGCCCAATGGTTGGATGGTGGATCGTTGTGCTAGAGGTCGGAGGTTAGAGCCCTGTGGAGGCTAATCCGACCCATATCAAATTTTTTGACATAGAACTCAAGGCCAAATAGTGGCCTCTCATAGGGCCACGCGACGTCCTCGGATTGACCCATGTGGCGGTCTACGATTGTTCCACCCAAACAACCATACATCGAGTCACCTAATGACATCAACACCATGTGCCCTCCTGCGATTGGCTTACCTGCCCGTCCATACCACCAATCACCGACTACCATGTCACCGTACAGACTCCCAGATTAGCAGTCATACTCTGCATAGTCAACCCTACAAGTTGACTTTCTTAGTGTTTGGCCAAAACTTCAGAATGGCATAACTTGCTCATATAGTGGCGGATTGACACAATTCAAGCATCGTTGGAATTAGAATTATGAGCACTACAACTTGACACTAGTTTTGTGAGATTTTGAGCACTTTCTGGATCCCTTGGATCATCCAATCAAATGTTTAAAAATAATTTTTGAAATAATATTAAAAAATAAATATTTGTTTTTCAAAGTTAAACATTATAAGTTGTATTGGTCAATACTATACTAATAGTGGTCAACATGCAAATCGATTGCTAGAGTCATGGCTTGGCAGGGGCTAATAATAATAATAATTAATCTAGGCAAAGTGAGATGAATCTTGGGATACGTGTTTCGATGCTTATCATGGATTCTTGCCTATCAACATTTACGAAGGACAATATAATTTCTATGGCTGCACTAGTTTAATTAATTTTTAATGACTTTTTCAATATTGGCAGTGTGAGATGTATCACGAGGTAAGTGTTTTGATACCCATCAATGTTTATTGGTCATTTAATTTATATATATCTGCACTAATGAATAGTAAATTGTATAAATCTAAAGGGAGTAGCATTCTTGTTTCTTTTCTTCATTTTTGTTAATGTTTTACATGTTATTAAAATATTTGATAAAGTATTTATGAAATTGTTTTATTATTATTTTATATTAATATTATAATAATTTAAAAAATTCTTAGGTGTGCTAGGTTTCGGGGATCATCTTTGACCTCAAATGAAATCAAGGATTTTATTATTTTGTTATTATTTCTTTTGTTGAGAATATGTGAAACCACCCACGATGAAGTGAAAGCTCCGTCTCTTTGGAAAGAGGAATCAATTGTGAAGGAAATGAAGATAAGGGTGGTTAGGGACTCAATGGTGATAATATGCCATACGATCACTCAAACACTTCCTTAAGATGCAAAGTTTGGAAGAACAATCTTTAGAATCTAAAGGCTATTAGAAGGTTTTGAAATTGTGGAGTATTTTCATGTGTTCTAGTGGCTCAATGCCTTCGTAGACAAAATGGTTAATGAAACCTATAATATTCAACTAGTAATAATAAGACAAAAATTAGTTTAAATTATACTTATGCCACCTCCCATGATACTTAAGTCAACTCATAACCATCAAATGGTGACACCTCAAATATTGAGTAAGTGGTGATTTGATCCCATAATGTTGAAGGGTGGAAATACGAAGGTGGGTTACACTTTTGTGAGAAACATGCCCGAAAATTTCACTCTCCCATATTTTCAGTTGAACTTCCTAAAAGTTCGACCGAATTTTTGAAATTAATTTGGCCACACGTGTTCAGCTGTTTGTTGAACTTATTCTGTCATTTATGTTGACGACGTCGGTAACCGAATTTTTGGCCGTAGGTAGGAAAAACGACGTTAAAAGTTCGGCCGAACTAAATTTTAGTTTGTCTGAAGTTTTAAAAAAAATTGGCATGACTTTTTCTTATAAATATAGCGGCCCTTGGACCGAAAAAGTATTTACTGCAATTTCAATTTAACGTAAGCTAAGTTTACCGTACGTGACCGTTGGAGTGCGTGTATGTGAGTTTACATAGTTTTTTTGGTTTTTTTTTTTGTTTGTTTTATATATAGTTGATTTATGCTAATTTTGCTTTTTGGTAGTGTTTTTGTAGGATTCATCTATGTCCTTGGCGTCCTCGTCTCCTTGGCGTCTTGTGCGTCCTCTACGTCCTCGGCTTCCTTTCTCTCCTTGGGTTCCTTTGTTCCAGGTAAGTCTTCAGCTTCCTTTGTTCTCAATGTTAGTTGAGTTCTTTTTAGACTCATTGGTGATGGCAACTAAAACACACTCAATGTTAGTTTAATAACTAATACCGATATCGGAAATAATTTCCAAATACATGCAATTTAGCTTATGTGTATTGCAGCAAGTAAGCGATGAAATTTAATGAAAAACACCTTTTTCCTACCTTTGGGTATACCCACGATATTTGTTTGCATTTGATTATGACAACAACCATGTTATTTATATAGCACATGGTGAATAAGATTAAACACATAATGTTGAGTATTTACCTTTTCTAGTCAAAACAACCAAGTTGAGTACAACACGTGATTGTGCCTTCAATCAATAATGTTGTTGCTTCTTCTATTACCTTTTCATCAATTATTTCCAAAGTATATGCCACCACAAGAAATCCTACAATAACAATGCTTGACTATCCTATGTCCTTTAGGATTGTTGTAATAGGTCCAGATATAACATTTTTCTAAATACCATAAAAAAGAAGAGAAAAAATAATGTTTAATATAATTATACTGCATTTCAAAGTGGTTACCCTGCAAACTCTGTTATCCCATTCGCCCAACTTCACTTCAGCTGCCATAGGCAATTGTAATCTTATTTATTATAAATTTTTTGCTCACATAGAAGTGAATTTTGGCTGCCCCACCCATTGTAACCTATTTACTATCGAACATCATCATAGTTTTGGTTGCATATTATAAATGAAATGTAATAAAAATAAAATAAAATTATACATGAACTCTACAAGAATCGTAAGGAACATTATAGTTTGAAATAAAGAAATCAAGACTTTTTTTTTTATTTGGATGTTTGACTTGAATCATCCACATATACTAGAATATTATTTTATTTTATATATTCAAAAAAATCTATTTAATTGATAGGAAAATTACAATTAAAAAAAATAAATTCTCCAAAAATATTTAATATAAATATACTTGACTTTCAGTTTTAATTGCATGTGATTAAATTCTCAATGAGGACCAATACACACCAATTTAGAAGCAAATTCTAATCCCAATGACAGTAACTCCGTTAAGTTCTTTAAGTCGGTTCTGCATGACAATGTGGCCTTTAATTTCTTGAAGCCTTCAGGGGAATGGAAATTGTTGAGATTGGATGATTTTTTATCTCAAAGCATTTCCCAAAAGAAATGAAATATATTCAAATAAGATAACACAAATATTATAATACTCGGGGCTCCTTAAATGTTTGGATTGATATTCACATTTTCTCCCTCATATTTATGTGCAACATTAAAAGATTGAGATGGCGTTGGAGCTTTATCGCATTGGTGCGCTTTAAGATTGGCATCCACATGTTGTACCTCATATTTCATTGGAACAACATTAGAAGATTCGGAGATTGAAGCTTCAGTGCGCATATCCTATTTACTTGCTTCACTGGGGGCAATGTGTGGAGTTTTATTACCCGAGGTCTCCTAAAAAATTTTTATTGACATTCACATTTTCATCCTCGGATTTCTGTAAAATATTCAGAGATGCAGAGGCTGGAGCTTTATCACATTGATGGGCTAGGCCTGAAACAATGATATTGGCTTCTGCATGTTCTATCTCATATTTTTGAGCTTCAGATTTCTTGGGAGTTACTGAATGAGTTTATACACGAACACACAATCACCATCAACATTAGTATTATCACTTGCATAAATGTGCGTTGATGGCCAACAATTGTCAAAATTGATTAATTTGATCGAATAACTGTGGTGCTCCACATGAAATTGTTTTTATGGCCTTTGAATTTTGTCATTTTAATTAAAAACAATTAGGTGTACGGAATATATCGAACAAACATACCATATTACACGTCCTCCTCACAAATCAAGGGTTAAAATCACATTTTAGAAAGTCGGAAATTTAATGGATGCCTACCTTTTTATGATGCTTCGTCCTTTTGTTTCATACTTTTTCCCTTGTCCCTCAGTTTCACTGCTCTGGGATTTACAGATTGGTTTCATTTGCATGGCCTTAAGGGTATATGAGTTATACCCATATTAGTTTATTTCGTTATATGAATTACAATTGTATGTGCAAGTAGTTCTACATTCAGTTAACAAAAGATTGTGTGATTATAGAATGCATTGTTTGTGCGTAACCTTATATTGTACATAAAAGCACTGACTGTGTACAAAGGTGAGTACTTCTTGGAAAATACATAAATAAAATCATTTGAAAATATACATAGAAACACGCCTCTATACGTAAAAGTAAATTGTTTGTGCATACAGTAGGAATCCTTGAAAATAAAGCAAGACATTAACATACAATTGTTTTAGGCCAATTGCATGCCCGTAGCACAACCTATCACACAGAGTTGCATAAATCTGTTTCATTCCATTTACATAGTTACATCGATTTTTGTTTGCATTACAACTATTGGTATGTGTTTGATGATTCTAATATATGATGTTGATATGTGTTACTATGCTAAAGTCTTGCTTATATGTATGTTTAATGAATTTCCTTCATGTATTATATTAAGTCTCCTTTAAGTGTGTTCATTTATGCTTCTTCTATTGCTTTAATTGAGAAACTGAATCACACTTCATTCTTCATTTTTTAAACTTAATTTTCTCTAATTTCCCGAGGTTAGTAAATCAATTATATATACACACACACACACATACTTAGATTTGAATCTGTCCTTTCATGCATAAAAAAATTGTGTACACGGAGGAGACAATAAAAACACTAGCTCCTCTTAGCACAATACACCTTCCATAAAAACTCTAATAGAAAGAACTTAAATGGAAAATAAATGTGCTTAATTTCCTATGATAATAAATTCTATCGAGAGTGTTGTTATGACTCCATATCTTACCACCCATGGTTGACTTGCAACAATATTAAGTTTACAATCTCAAAGTCCATGCAATCATTAGGAATTTATGATTATCATTATTCAAGATACATTTTTGGTGCCCATCACAATGTTGGGTAACATATGACTCTTGATTGGGGACAAGTGCTCCCAGTGGGATTGCTTGAGAATCCTATAATCTCATCATGAAATGAGGCGATTCCAATTTAAGTTTGTAGTCCAATGTAACCACCTCAAAATTGTATCTAAATGATGGCCCTTTCCCTTATTCTTCGTCATCATGGAGACAAAAGAAACATCAAATATTGGATACATGTAGGTTGTGGCCTCTTTCAATGCTAGCTCACAAGCCAATTCGAGAACCTGCTAGTAAAAAAAATGCTAGCTCACAACCCAATCCAAGAGAGTGTTAGTAAAAAAAAATGCAATCCTTTGATTAGTTGGGCTACCATAAAATTTCTCTATCTAATTTTGAACAACATTGTTGCAATGAAAATGTCCATCAACCTTTACCCCAACCTCTAGTTACATTTTCATTTTAGGATAAATATATCTATTAGTAGGCAGTGAATTTCCACTTTTGTTTGAGTTTATGGTCAACAAGTTTTCTATATATTCTCTTGTTAGCTTAAACACCTCACCCCTTAAAGACTTTCCATCTCCAAAATCATTAGAATTACCAATTTCTACCTCCAACAACAAAGTCATTGCTAGTCTATAGTCAACATTGAAGAATTTATCAAAATCCTTCAATCTATTTTCATTTCCATGTGGATCATAACTATCACAGAAGGGTAAATCCTTAAAATAAACCACCTATGATTGGGGATGACTACGTGTTAGCTACCATTCAACAACTTCAACAAATTTTCTATCTTTACTTCAAGATGTCCCTAATCTTCTTGGTTTTCATGTCACTATTTTGTTTGGATAGAAAGCATGAGAATGTGGTCTAAAACGAAGATGGGTTTGCCACACAAGCACTCTACATATTCATTTTAAATATGTTTAAATCCTCAATAATCTAATCTAAAATTACTTTTATATTAGCTTCCTCAGCATTGCAACCACAATATTCAAAAATATTATGGTGTTGCACTTGTTGCAGACCTGTGGTAATTATTTACTTCAAGATATCCCTCATCTTCTTGGTTTTCACGCCAATATTTTGTTTGGATAGAAAGCATGAGAATATGGTATAAAACGAAGATGGGTTTACCACACAAACACTCTACATATTCATTTGAAAGATGTTTGTCATCTTCAATAATCTAATCCAATATTACTTTACGATTAGCTTCCTTGGCATTGCAACCAAAATATTCAAAAATATTATGGGGTTGCACTTGTTGTAAATCTGTGGTAACTCTCTCTTCCACCCTATATTCATGGTGGTCTTAAATTGTGTAATAAAGAAGATTTTCTTTCTTAATTTCAATGATGTTTTCCTCTCCATTATTGTTGCCACAAAATTTTTATTTTGGGCCTATGATTTGGGATGACTACATGTCAGCTACCATTCAACAACTTTAACATTTTTTCTATCTTTACTTCAAGATATCCCTCATCTTCTTGGTTTTCATGTCACTATTTTGTTAAGATAGAAAGCATGAGAATATCGTCTAAAACGAATATGGGTTTACCACACAATCACTCTACATACGAAGATGGGTTTATCACACAATCACTCTACATATTCATTTGAAAGATGTTTAAATCCTCAATAATATAATCCAAAATTACTTTTCAATTAGCTTCCTCGGCATTGCAACCACAATATTCAAAAATATTATGGAGTTGCACTTGTTGTAATTATTTACTTCAAGATATCCCTCATCTTCATGGTTTTCATGTCACTATTTTGTTTGGATAGAAAGCATGAGAATATGGTAATGGGTTTTCCACACAAGCATTGTACATATTCATTTGAAATCAATGTTTATCCTCAATAATCTAATCCAAAGTCACTTTTCGATTACACGTCATACAACTCATAGGGGTCCACTATCACCTCACCAACCATAATAACACCCCAAACTATGCTTCCTACTACCATGAAGGCATATTCAACACATAAATTGTTTTATGCGTGCTATATCTTAGAAGTGGAATGTAGCTCGAGAAAAAAAAAAAATTTCTTTGCCCGAAGCTCACGCATAACCATTATTCCTTTAAAAGGCTCTTGGCAAATTTGATGTAATTAACGCTTCGAATGAGAATCTTTGTCTTGGTACAACAACAGGCTGCAACGCCTTGACACTCTTTTTCAATAATGCTTAGTTCTAGTTTTAAAAAAAAAAGAAGTGGAATGTAGCTCGCCATTTAATTAATAATAACACATCTCGAACTACCATGACAAGACACCTTGATGTATGCATTAAATATTGATATAACTATGATGTAGTTAGGATATGATGTGTTGTTACTCTCATTTTCATTGGTGGTAAACTATTATAAAACTTTTAGCTAAATGCAGGGAGGGTCCTAGTGTTTTTGGAAATCATGTATGTCATTTCTCCCATAAACTAAGGCATTTGAAATAAATGAATTTAATATTTTATTGACTTTTTTTAGGGATTAGAAAGTCCACTAAGCATGGTTGAAAATGGACACTATGCATAGATGTTTCTTGTTAACCCAATCCAAGGCAAGAAATGATTACATATGCGTTATGCAATATTGCAATGAACAAAGTCCTCCAAAGGAAAATGAATATACCTGGAAAAACAACAAACAATGAAGCATACTATAATGCATTGATAGAAGGCTTAGGAACAACTAGGGAGTATGGATCCAATGGAATTGTAGTTTTTAACAATTTTGAACTTGTGTGCAACCACATGAAAGACGTGTACCAAGTTAAGAAAGAGAGGCTAAAACAACTATCTGGAAAAGCAAACAATATTGTTAGACAATTTCAATCATTTAGTATAAGACATTGTGCAAATGTTAATAGGATGTCTAGTGATCTATTGTATGGGGTAATGCCAATTCAATATTTGTGTGTCAAAGATGAAATAGTGTTAAGACATTGCTATCCATCAAAATTTATTGATGGACATTGTAAGATATCTTTGATATGTTTGTGTTTTTTAGTTATAAATGTGTCGTTTTTAATGAACATGTGTTTTTTTTAGTTATATACCAAGTGTGCCCCCACTATGTAAGCACAACATGGTGAACTTCATGTTTTAGAAAATTTTGTATTTAATTCTCAAAATGTGCATGACTTCAACAAATTTGTGTTTAAATAGTCAAGTGAGTTTTACACATCAATTTGTGCTTCAAGTTTTGTGTTTTACATTTGTGTTTAAGTTGTGCTTCAACATTTGTTGAAATTACATCAATTTTTTGAATTCTTTCAATCTTTTTAAACAGTAATTTTAAAAAGAATTGTAAATGCATGAGGTAACTTTTTAAACATCATGTATCTATGTATCTGTAGATATCCATATGCGCCACATGATTCTTCGAGGCAAGCATTAATAGAGTCTCATGCATCTACGAGAGAGGGAGGGGCGGTCATGGATCAAAGAAAATATCAAATGAATCGGGAGATGTCCATCATGATCGTGGTACATTTATATTAAATGTGCAAGTTTTTAAATGATGTTTGAATATAACCTTATGCACGTAGATGTGTATACATATGGAATTGATTTTTTTATTAATTTAGCGAGTTAAATTAATTTTTAATCAATTTCATTTTTTTAGGAGTTGGGATGAAAAGAGTATCTACTCAGTCAATGGAGGGCCATGGTTCACACCATCATGGTATGGTGTATATATATATATATATAATCATATGTATGTACATGTACATATACATATTTGAATTGATTAAAAAGTTGATTTTTTTTAATGAAGTTACCCTCTCGTTGCGTGGGGGTGGTGGTACACATTCCCCTGGTGGCAAATCAATTGGTGGTCATGCTGGTGCTCAACCATCTTGGTTGCGTGAGGGTGGTGGTACACATTTCCCTGGTGGCCAATCAATTGGTGGTCATGTTGGTGCTCAACCATCTCCGGGTAGGCATGCTGGTGCTCCACCATCTCTAGGTGGCCATCAATATCAATCTTATTATCATGATTATCATTTTGTTAAATTATATAATTTTTTATGTTAAAACAAATTTGTACATTTGTTCACATGTTTTTTTTTTTTTTATACATAATTTTATATATTGATGCAGAGGGTGAAAATGTTGGTAAAAAAAGACGTAGGTGAAATTGCGCAATTCAAGAAGAAGGTTGTACACCAAATACAAATTATCCATCTAAAATTCCCAATGAATTACATTGGGAAACAATAATCCAACAATGTACATTATAGAGGTGTGAGGCATTTATTAAAAATTGAGGAAAGATCTTGAGAGTTCGGAGCTCCCTGCAGAGAGTCGAGAAAGCTTACAAATAGTTGTGCACTCTCTAAGCACATTTTTAGATGTTTACAAGAAGCGTGGGCCAACCACATATAGCTTTGTAGAAATGATGAAACATAGAAAGAAAGTGATAATGGGTCCCGATACATGGGTCAATGTTAAAAGCAGGGTTACAAAATAAATGGAAAAATCTTTGTTTAATTTCAAAGTAGGGCCAAAAAGAAATATTTTGAAAGTGCAATATTTCAAGCACCCTAATATAGCCAACCATTTGTATGATAGGCACCTTGCGACCTATGGAAAACTACCATGGAATGAAGAGGTTTCCATTTATTTTGCAAAATAATTTTATGCAAAATTTTTTTTGGGTATGAAACCCAACTATAACCTTCCTTCTAAAGTTTTTGGTCTTGGGAAAAATCGATTATGTGACCGTAAGGGTGCTAAGCGTGATATTGAGTTGCCTCACCCTGAACCATCTTTGGTACACCAACCTCCTTGTGTGGAAAATTTGCGGTTAGAGATGGATGCCACTTTTCAAATTAGTCGAGAAGCAAGGGATGTCATCATAGACAACGTTCAAACAGGATTTGGTGGAATTGATCTAGGTCCAAATCAATAAAGAGCATGCGATAATTTTGTATATAAAATAGATGAGGAGATAGATAACATGAATATTGAGGAGCTTAGAACATATGCAAAGGGTTGTCACAATGGTTGGCAAGACTTAATTATTCATGAGGAAGAGGGTGTGGGATCGGTATGTGTTAATGGTTAGGGTGGATATTTTATTGTTTTTCAATGTGTACAGATGCATGTTTATATGTATGTGTTAATCTAACATAAATGTATCATATGTTCACCATTGCAATTTACACACTTGTTGAACGGAATTTTTTATAATACCACGATCCAAGGTTCAGGTTCTGGAAATCAAGATAATATTTCAGGAAATGTTAGATTTTTTAAGAGTTCATGATGTTGATGTACATGTATTATTCTATTATTATATTGGTATCACGAGGACATATTTTTAAAAGAAATAATTATGTACACATGTATATAATTAAATATTAACATAATCTAATTTCATCCAAAGTTTTCAAAATGCGCCACCCTCTTCTTCCCTGTTAGGAGATGTGCCAAATATTCCATTGTCACAAGAATTTGATTTTTCACTTATGTTAAATTATTATAAATTAAAGTGCAAGTTTCATTAAAAATGAGATAGATCAAGATATTTTATAGTTTTAAATTTTTTGAATTTTAGGTTTGTGGAGATGATTTTTGTTCTCCAAGGACTTAAGCGTTGGAGTCGATTGCATAGTTTATCCAGGAGGGTGCGATGCAGGGCGAACACCAAATGGGAACAATGGAGGGGGAACAACATGAGGTATTGCATGGAAATTTATTTATTTTTTATGAAACTACATTCTCATTTAATTTTAAAACATTACATTTTAATTTTAATGTACATAAATTTCTTATATGTATATATATGCAATTTCATATGTTGTGTAGGGCTCCCATGATTCAGATGAGAGCACAAGGAGCCTAATGGAATGTATATTTCAGCCACATTCTCTAAATTGATGCAACATTTTATTTGACAATCTTTTTATATAGTACATGTTATATTTACTTTTATTGAATGATATAAATTTTGGACATATTTTAAATCTAGAACTCTTTATATTATGATTTAGTACATGCTAATTTTGGAGTTTATGTACATTTTGCATGGTACAATTTGCATGATGCATGGTTTGATGCTTAAAACTTGGTTTTACATATTTAAGTTCATGAATATGTAGTAATGATTCAAGTAAATTTTCATTTAGTTGGTATATTTTGCATGCAATCATGTTATAATGTTAGTAGATGATTCTTATGTTTTGTTTAAAGTTTTTATTGTCACTTGTTATTTAAAATGAATCTATTGAAAATGCAAATTACAAAACGCATGGTACGTTATGCATTTGAACATGAATCTTATAATTAGGTGTAGATGTCTATTAAAGGTGATAGTTAACTTTTGATTAAAAGCTGTAAATGAAAGCATAAACATACTATAAAATTGCATTATAAAACATGACCATACAATTTGCATGATGTGAATGTGGTTTGATGCTTTTAAAGGTTAAATACATGTTTAAGTTCATGAATATGTAGCAATGAAAATAAATTTGCATTTAATCTATACATTTTGCATTTGAAATCATTCTTATAATGTTGATATCCAGTACATGTACATTTTGCATTCATGTATCTTGAAAGACTATTATGGATCTATTAGTCAAGATAGTTCAAACTTTTAATATAAAGTTGTTCATGCACAAACATATTATAAAACATGACCATGCAATTTGCATGATGTGCATGTGGTTTGATGTTTTTAAAGGTTTTACACATTTAAGTTCATGAATATGTTGCTATGAAAGTAAATTTGCATTTAATTGGTACATTTTGCATTCAATCATTCTTATTTAATGTTAGTAGATGGTTCTTAGGTTTTGTTTAAAGTCATTTCAACATTTCAATTTGCATGATGTGAATGTGGTTTGATTATTTTGAAGGTTAAATACATATTTAAGTTCATGAATATGTAGCAATGAAAGCAAATTTACATTTAACTCATACATTTTGCATTTGAAATCATTCTTATAATGATGTTAATATCTAGTACTTGTACATTTTGCATTTGAAATCATTCTTATAATGATGTTAATATCTAGTACTTGTACATTTTGCATTCATGTATCTAGAAAGACTATTATGGATATATCAGTCAAGATAGTTAAAACTTTTAATATAAAGTTGTTCATGCACAAACATATTATAAAACATGAAAATACAATTTGCATGATGTGCATGCGGTTTGATGCTTTTAAAGGTTTTACATATCTAAGTTTATGAATATGTTGCTACGAAAGTAAATTTGCATTTAATTGGTACATTTTGCATTCAACCATTCTTATTTAATGTTAGTAGATGATTCTTAGGTTTTTTTTTTTTAAGTTATTTCAATGTTTTAAGTAGCATGATGTGAATGTGGTTTGATCCTTTTAAAGGTTAAATACATATTTAAGTTCATAAATATGTAGCAATGAAAGTAAATTTGCATTTAATTCATACATTTTGCATTTGAAATCATTCTTATAATGTTAATATCGAGTACATGTACATTTTGCATTCAAGTATCTAGAAATGCTATTATGGATCTATCAGTCGAGATAGTTAAAACTTTTAATATAAAGTTGTTCATGCACAAACATATTATAAAACATGACCATACAATTTGAATGATGTGCATGTGGTTTGATGCTTTTAAAGGTCTTACATATTTAAGTTCATGAATATGTTGCTATGAAAGTAAATTTGCATTTAATTGATACATTTTGCATTCAATCATTCTTAAAGTAAATTTGCATTTAATTGATACAATTTGCATTCAATCATTCTTATTCAATGTTAGTAAATGATTCTTAGTTTTGTTTAAATTTATTTCAACATTTCAAAAGTTATAATTTAAAATAAATCTATTAAAAATTTTCAAATTACAAAACATCCAATACATTTTGCAGTTGAACATGAATCTTATAATTAGGTACATATATGTCTAAAACAATCATAACTTTAAAATTGCATTAAAAAATATGGTATACAACATTTTGCATTAATGTATAAAAAGACTACTTTGAATGTTATTTGATAGTTAACTTTTAATATAAAGTTGTTTGAATATACACGAACAAATACTAGCTAAAATTGTGTTATAAAACATGGCCCACAATTTGCATGATGTATGGTTTGATGCTTTTAAAGGTTTCACATATTTAAGTCCATGAATATGTAACAATGAAAGTAAACTTGCATTTAGTTGGTACATTTTGCATTCAATAATTCTTATAATTTGTCAGTATATGATTCTTAGGTTTTGTTTAAATTTTTGTCAATTTATTTAAAATTTGAATCTAGTAAAATTGGAAACTACAAAACATGGTACACATTTTGCATTTGAATGAATCTTATAATTTGTTGTGGATGTCTAAAACAATCATAACTTAAAATTGCATTATAAAATATGCTAGATACATATATTTTGCATTCATGACATAGAATTGACTAATGTATTAAAAATTGCATTCATGTATGAAATCATTTAAGGCCACAGAATGTATGTACATATAAATTACTTCTTGTGCATGCAAACATAATATCAATAGAATCAATTCCTCAATGCACTTGTACATAACAGACAATATACATATAGCTTTTCAACTCAATACATTATTAAGAACATGTACAACTTAAGAGTACATGAAAAGAAAGACTAACAATGTACTTGAACTCTAAGTTCTCAAAAACAAATCCAAGGAGAAGAAATTGTTGGGCAGTTTCATTAAAAAAATTCTAATGGAATGCCATCCTCAATGATCCGTTCATGGTCAGCTTTTAACATTCTCAATTTCTTAACTTTCAAATTTTTCTTTGATTGAACTTCTATCAACTTTATGCACGCTGCACACACCAAGTGACTATATTGACAACTTATGACGTTGGGTTGATAGTCTTGAAAGTAAATATTACTCTCAGTTTGATGAGTTTGTTGGAAAAAATAACCTTTATTATTATATACTCTTTTTCATATATAAACTCGTTATCATCATAGTCTTCCAATAATTTCATCTTTCGTCCAATGCACTGCGTCAAATAATACTTGACATTTTCTAGGTTGTCAACAGGTGAAACTACAACAAAAACATCTCTTGCACAATAAAACAAGTGTAAATTCAAATCATAATTAAGATTAAAAATTAAATTTAAAATTAGCATGGAATTGATTTTATTATATATTTCTAGATCTATATCATTTTAAAGCAATTGAAATGTTACCTTCTCTAACAAGATCCGAAACTCGATCACCTTCAGATGATACTATAGTCTCATTTGATTCCATCTCTTCAAAGTTTGCAACTGACATTTTCCTCTTTGTATTTAGTTTTGTATGTTGCAAAACTTTTACATACATGTTGTTTTCACAACCATCATTGGATTGTGTGTCATTTATGCAAACAGGACAAAAACAATAATATTTTATTTTATCAAAGACAAACACATTTCAGTACTCCTTTGTTTTAATTGAATGTCATTTTTTAGTCCCTTTTACTATTTCAACTTCATATGCAATCGATCTATCTATATCTTGGACTCCAATATGCCATAAAAACCTATATGAAAAAATCAAACAAAAATATAAATATATTCTTTAAAATACAATTTATATATCAAAGATAATCAGTGTGATAAATAATGTTTAAAATTAGAAAATTAATAAAAAATAGATCATATATTAAAGTTCAATATATGTGAAAGTTAATTTGTATATATGTACATGTACCTTCGTGCTTCCCTTTATGGGTTAGTCTCATGGCTTAGTGCAACGATGCACTATTGAACAACTTGTTCAACTGAGACAAGTCGGTCTATAGAGTGTTCCATTTGATATCTTTGAAGTGTTCGTTTCATACATGCCCCTGCACTATCATGTTCTCATTTTCCATGACTAGTCTAAAAGAAATTCCAACAATATTTAATGTGGGTTTTCATACGAAGACGACACAACCAAAAGAATGGTCGTGAAAATTCGAATTGACATGCGCATCCATATGACCATATAATATGTTCATTGAATTTTATTACACGACTTTTTAATGAATCATAAATCTGATCAAAACAATGTTGTACAAAATGTGTATAATGTGTACGATCATCATTGATATAAAAGTGATATTCTTTAATAACTTGTCGATTTTCACTGGTGCTTTCTATATGATCAACATTTTGTTCAACATGCCTATATAGAATATGGACAAGCATAGAGACTTGGTTAGAATGATAATATTCACTATGTATTTCATTTTGTGCAACAAATGTGTAATTCTCTGCAAAACCAACTATTGACAAAATGGTCCCTGGTGGAAAAATTTGATGAGAAATTTTGAATTGCAAGTCCTACCATTGATCTCTATGGGAATGCTTAGTGCATTTATAAATTTTTGCCTCAAACTTCATCAAAAGCTCTATCACACAAATTTATTCTTCTTGTAAATCAATCCTTTTAGTACTTGTAGTACTACTTGAACCAATCGATGTATGAATATATTCGTATCTATTCCATTTCACTTTTATGTTGGATAATGATTGATCATTTATATCAATAAGATATTTGTTGTGACATAAAGTCAAATTTCTACAATGATCACATTTTTTACCACCAACATGTTTCTTTTGGTAAAATAGTTAATGACTGTCTCTTGCACATAGAATTTGGGATATGAAATCATGGATAGTGGAAGGAGGAGGTGGATTTTTCCAAAATGTTTTACCAAAATTAAGGAATGTGTCATAATATAACTAAAATTCCACATGAAAACGACAATAACAAGTGTTGCGTACAATGACAGGTTTAACATACCATGGTTTTTGTTACTCAAAAGTACTGATTAAGACATTAATTCCATGATTCTCTTCTATGAACTTATTGAAAACCTTTATCTCAGTGGTGTCTAAGATGTGTTTTTATGTTCTTCATACTGATTTCATGCTATTCTTCGTCGCATCACATCCCTTGCTTTTGGTGAAACACATGATTTTTTCATCCAATATATATATATATATATATATATATATATATATATATATATATATATATATATATATATATGTTAGCATATTTTCCATGTCTATCTTTGTATGGTTACTTACAAATAACTGTCCAACAAGCGAGCCCATTATTTACATCTATTTGCAATTGAAATTTTCGATGTTTATGTAACTTTTTTTCATGAGGTCCCTAATGTTTTTGCCATAGATTTTACCAAACGATTTTCTTTAATACTTGATGAAACCACTATCATTTGTATACATGAATTTATATCACTTTTCTTTCCAGACCTTCCAATTGATTTTAGAGTACTATCTATAATTTGTATCACAATTTCCTTCATATTTATTATTATTATTATTATTATTTTTAATATTTCGTTGATTTTTGAATACCCAATAGAGTCGTAGCTTCTTTTAATTTCTTTGATGTTAAGAGACTTCTAAAAATTTGGGCTTGAATTGACACATTTTCATCTTTGAAAAACTTATCAATAATGAACTTAACACGATATCGTATAATATGACCAACTTTTTTATCTCCATATGTGTCAATGTCAACATTTTCTAACATCTCATCATCGATATTGGTTTCATTTGTACATATGAGAATTAAATGTACAAAATGGGTATATATATTCAATAAATAGTTAAATTAAAAAATAGAGTTTGAATGAAATTGAAATAATACACATGACATATATATACATACCTGGTGATTCAATTTCTTCACTTGAATTTCTTTCAACATCCTCAACAACATCATCAATCATTGGTTCATTATCTTTTTTGCTTTGTCTTTCAACATTTTCAATTTCATCATCAATGTTATAAGGATTATCTCTCTCTATTTACATTGCAAACTATTTTTCAAATTAGTTCATCAAATAAAAATTAAGTTTCACAATACACTAGTTAAAATTTAAATATCATTTATAATATTTACATTTATAGACCTGCTTCAACTTCTAGCCGAGGTTGATTTTCCCTTTCAATAATTGAATATTCTTCTTTCATTTTTTTTGTAATATTCTCTCCCGTGTTCTCTACGAGCCTCAAGGTTTCTTGTTCGATCATATTTTCTCTTGCAATTTCTTTGATTTCCCATGATAATTTAGTCTATGTAGATTTTTAAAATCCAACCCCAAAAAGTCAATTTCAAAATTTTGCAAAAAAAAACTCACTTTCAAAATTTAGACAAAAACTCACTTTAAAAATTCATCACAAAAGACTTAATTTAAAAAAAAAAAAAAATCACTTTAAAGATTCAGCACAAAAGACTTACTTCAACCCAAAACACACACTTTAAAAAAAAAAATCACTTTAAAAAATCTGCCAAAATAATGTCTTTTAAAAATTAAGGTAAAAAAATTTCCTTCAAAATTCTGCAAAAAAGACTCACTTTCAAAATTTAGACAAAAACTCACTTTAAAAATTCATCACAAAAGACTTAATTTCAAAAAAACTCACTTTAAAAATTCAACACAAAAGACTTACTTCAGCCCAAAACATTTACTTTCAAAAAAAATTCACTTTAAAAAGTCCGCCAAAAAAATATCTTATAAAAATGAACCTAAAAAAAATTCATATAAAAATTCAGCCCAAAAGATCTAGTTTTGAAAATTTAGTCCAAATGAAAAAAATGTGTGAAAATAATGTTTCAGTTTCTTTTATTTATAGAGTTTGGTGATTTTTTTAAGGGGCCTTATAGTCGGTGGTTTTTGTTTTGTTTTTTTTAGCGGCCAACAAAATGCGCAACCAAAAGTTTAGCCGAACTTTTAAGTCATTTATATTAATGGGATGTGACGCTGAAAAAAAAAATCGGCCGAATTAAAACGTCTGCAACTCCATATCAGTTTGGCTCTGATCACATTTCTCCAACTTTGGAATGGTTAAAATCCGTCAAATTTGATGAATTAACTTTCAGAACCAATACTAACATTTGCATAATTGAATCTACTTTCAACAGATATAAATTTTATGGAATTTCATAGATATTTACTAATTTTAATTATTTTTCTAATAAAATGGGTGTAAAGAATTTCTGAAAGTCATTATGATTCAGTGAAATCAAAATTCGGTATCTTCCAAAATACACTGTAAATTTTTTTGAAAAATTTATGGTTCATTACATTGGTCCGTCGTCTGTAATATGCAGTTTTTATATTTTTAGTTTATAACTAATACGTTGAGAAACTTCACGCTAAACTAAACATATTCAAAATTTGCAATTCTTTCATATTGGTTTAGTTCAATAAATTCTAGTAATTATGATATGCGTTAGTTGGTTTCGTTAATATAACGATGTTGCAACATTTTTTTTTCTTTCAAAAACGACAAGTTAACAAAGAATACACTAGTGCTAAAAACATGACTTTTTATGAATTCCCTTATTGTTAAAGTTCACCCACTCAAAGAATTGCTAAGTTGACATATCAAATGTGAATACAAAATTCCAAAAAATAAGTAATAGAAAGCTAATAAAATTTCAGACAAGTTTTATTTTTATTGTAAAATGAAATTCTAAATAGAAAATTTTCTTTGGCAAAGTTGAAGAACTTCTAAAAATTCTAATTTATTTTTATTTTTATTTTTATTATTTTTATTTATTTTTTTCACAAAAGGGCAAAAAGTGTCACCCAATTTCACGTTTTCACCTTACAAATGCTTTATCTATGAGTTTGATCACCATGTAATTGCATCTCTCATTTACATGGTGAAATCCCTTTGAATACTATCACAATGGCATGGATGTGAGTATGTGGCATAATGTTAGTTTTTTGAAGTTTCATCCTACTAACCTCCATTGTCATTCTCCATTGATAGAATCAAGGGGTATAGGTTAAACCCCAATCCATGCAACTCATTCAAGAGTGGAAGTCCTCTACTTTGTTTGTAGACTATAATCCCCTATAGGTTTGTAAGTGGGGCTCTTCATCAGATGTTGGAAGTGAGCATCTATATATGTAGAAGAGGAAGTCTTTTTGTTCATTTGATGTTTGAAAAGGAGGGAACGTTCTCCTAAAGGGGAAAGCATCCATCTCTGATTGTGTGGGATTTAGGCTAGAAAAATGGCTAATCCACATGGTCATTTGAACAAGCGTTCCTTCAGTGAAAATTCTAACTTATTGAGAGAAATTTAAAAGAGTGAGAGGTATTATGATGATGCCCAATAATGCATTTCCCCATTGGTAGGGAAATGAGGTGCCTAGAAGAAGGACTAGGAGCACAATAACTCTAAGGAATTATGATGGTTGGAGGAAGGATTAGAAGCATAAAAAATCTCAAGGAAATGTGGGTGAGGAAAGGTCATTGATCTCCACAAAGGCTCAAGCAGAGAAGTTAAAGTGAAAACACATTCAACTAGATACAACAAAACAAAGCAATTGTGACAAATTGAAGGAAGTCAAGGAGAGAGAGTGTAGTAGGATAAATATATAAAATGGAATTGGAGTAATGTCCAAGCTATGAGGAGCTAAGAAAATTAAGGATTCCAACTCTTTAGGGTAAGATCAAATGGAATTTGTGAAAAAAGACACCATTCAACAAATCACTCATAATGCAAGAACTAAAATCCCAAACAATCCTACTTCAATGTCAACTAACCATCAAAATACACTTGGTAAACATAAACCCAAAAGTCTTGGCAAGTAAAATACCCCTAATAAAAATAGACCCAAAAGTCTTTGAATTGTTCTCACATTTTACAAAATAATATTTTGTGAGATAAGAAGTTAAACTATATATAAGTTGCAAAGTATGACTATAAATCTAAGAAAATACATATTAAAAATATTTTAATAAAATTTAAAAAATACCATAAAATCTATAAAATAAATTCATCGATAAAGCAAAATACTCCTAATAGACATAGACCCAAAAGTCTTTGATTTGTTCTCACATTTTACAAAATAATATTTTGCAAAGATAAGAAGTTAAACTATATATATAAGTTGCATAGTATGATTATAAATCTAAAAAAATACATATTAAAAATATTTTAATAAAATTAAAAAAAATAACCATAAAATTTATAAAATAAATTCATCCTTTAAATCTTATATTGATAAAGTAAATGATTCAACTACAACAACTTTTAATGCAATAATAATTATTTAAAAGAATTCATTACTAAAATTTTAAATTAATATTAAAAATCCTAGTCGATTGACAAAATACTAAAAGTATTTAAAAAAATAAATAGAACCTTTACCTAAGTTAGTTACAAACTCTACATTTTATGGTTAAATTGACATTCCCGATAAAATAATAAATTTGTTGAAATGGTATCACATTCAAAATGATAGGTTGTTGCTTTCCGTGGTGGAGCCGTGTACAAATGTATTAGGTGAAAAAATAACTTAAAAGTGTACGACTCCATCATCCATGAGACAAGATTTGTGAATTTTAGGCAACAATTCAATTCAATGTTAATATATTTATTTTGATTACATTTTTGTGGAAATTTTAGGTCACGTCTCAATTCAATTTAATGGTAATATATTTATTCTGGTTATACATTTTATAAAAATAAAATAAAAATAAAAATAATTATTATGAACTAATATATGATATTTATAATTTATATAATTTAATGATTAATTAGTTGTATAATTTTTTCATATTATTTTATAATTTTTTTATTATATATATTTTCTTAAAATATTTATTGAAATTAAAATAAGTTGAAAAAATCTATATATGTATTTTTAAATGTTTTCTATAATATTGCTTAATTTGTTATTAGCCATGTAATAATTATAGCAAAAGATGATAGTGATTAGAGGAAGATAAGGGTTATGGTTGATATTAATGTTAAATGTGGTTGTTGCAACAATTTCTTTTTAAAGGGAAACTGGTAATTAGAGGAAGACAAGGGTTATGGTTGATATTAATGTTAAATGTGGTTGTTACAACAATTTCTTTCTAAAGGGAGGTTCTCTCTCTAAGGGCGAGAGTGAGAATTAACACAACAATATTCATAGGTATGTAGCCATTACAACAATATTTCTCATAATCATGTCACTCACAAAGATTTGATCTTGGATGGGGGAGATAACAACCATTGTACCCAACCACCAAAAATAATCCCAATTGAGTGTTGCAACAAAATTTTATTTACATAAAAGTATAAAAAAATAAATACAATTATAATTTAAGTACTATAATGAAAATTTTAAATTAAGTTTAGAAATAATAAAATTTATAAAAAATCAAATATTAATATTAACCTAAAAATTTATTACAAAGTAAATTTCACAAATAAATGTATATGAACATCTTATGAATAAGCCCATGCAAAAGACAAGCTAATTAGCCCAACTCAAATCTATACAAATCTATAATTGCTATGAAAGAAGAGTACAAAATTTAGCCTAACTATAGTAGAGTTGAGAATAACATTATATGCCTTACTATGAGGAAAGTTTGAAGGTAAGTTGAGCTAATGCAAGGTGCAACATACATCAGAATATTATGATAAAATGATTACATGTCTATATCGATATAATATGCAATGCTAAATATTGTAATTGTTTTTGTGCAAAGTGAATTATAATTGTTAATCTCTCTCATTATCTTTGAAGTTGGTTATTAGATTTTATTTCAATAAATCAGTTTATTATAAATGTTTTTGAAAATTTTATTTGTGTGTTGTTTGTTGTTTGTTTGTTTTTTTGTTTTTTTTTGTTTTTTTTCTAAATATGTTTACTCCTATTATTAATACATATCACATAAATACAATCGTCATCCACCGGAATTGTTGTGTTAGCCAATTCCGACGGGAACTATCCAACTTAAAATTTCAAAATTTGGATTGCCCCAGAAGGGGAAACCATCCCATGAAGTCTGTGCATGAGTCACAATAAAAGTTTTCCTTACAGGGAAACCAACTTTAAACAAACTTAAACTACGCATCAAAATAGACAAGAGAACTAAACTAGAACAAAACCAAAATACGAAGAAAAGACAAGTTGAAACCTGGAGGTTAGTTTATCGAATTCTTGACATCAGGCAATGGTGGTTGAGTTGGCTCTTCCTCTATGCGGCACTTGTATTAAGAGATGTCATCCTCGAGCTTAGACAGCTGGGCATCGAGCGACCACCTGTATCAGAGCTCTTGCCGCTATCATTGGAGTTGCAGCTAACATCTGTGTTCGAAGCCTCCTCAACGAGTTTCACTGGCAAAGCCACCATCTTGTGAGGGAGATTATGGGAGGCGAGGGAGATAATAGACTTATGCTTCCTGGAGCGAGCACCAGAACCAGAAGGTTCCGCAGGGGCTTCAGGAAGACGCATGGACAGGTGAGCGAAGAGGCTGTGGGGGTCCAAAACTTCAGGCGCCACCTGGTTTAAGGACAGGTCTACAATTCTCCTAGCCATGGGGTGGATGGGAGGTCATGAGGGGAGTCTGCGTCCGCCACCTCTGCGGCAGCGCATGCAGTGGCGACGGGGCATGACTAAAGCAAAGAAACAAGAATGCGAAGGAGGCAGAGATGGAGGTCCAGTAGCGTGGTTGAGGGGCGTTCAACCAAGATAATGAGGCTGGGGCTTGGCTGGAGGCCGAAGGGCACAAGAGGCAGAATTGAAATGGAAAATGACAAAGAGGCTGAAGGAGAATGCAGAGGATGCATTTTCATGGTCCATATAAGGCAGCAGGAGGATTGAATGCTCAAAGGGAGGAGTGAATGCGCCGAGGACGACGTGATTGTAGAGCAGGTGCTGAGAGGACGCATTGAACCGTTCGAGGGTGGTGGAGTAAATAACACCCACGCCCCAAACTTTATTTACCATGTTGTGGCCATGTGCCTCCTCGTGGCGAGGACAACTGCCTGACTTCGGCTTAGCCAGGTGGGTGCAAGCAAGCTCAGGCATTAAACCCGCATCCGAGGTTATTTGTGTGTTGTTGGTGATAATGTTAAATTTCTTTTATCAATGAATTTTTCACTTCAAAAAAGTGTTGTGTAAAAATCCCTCTAACAAGTGCACATGAGATCAAGGATGACATAAAACACCCCTTATACTAATGCTCCTTAGAATTATTGTGAACACTTGGTTGTTTGTACTTTGATTTATCATCATTGTTGTGCAAAAGATCTTTGCATATGCATAAACAACGAATATGATCTTAGCACTAATATCAATCCAACACATACATAGTTTTGATGGCTCTATTGTCGAAAGTCCTCATTGAGGGAAGGATTTTCAACACTTTTTATCAAGGTGTAAGTAAATCTTGCAACACACATACCTCTTTTTCCAATTACAAATATGATAGGAATTTGACAGAAATTTTAGCTTTGAGCATAGTTCTGCCATGATACAAGATCTATGCATAGTGGAACAATATCCTTAAGCTTTCGCCCAATCATAAATCAATCCAAGTTGCAGATAGACTTTTGGATTTGAAATGTGTAACTAGGCTAAAATGTTCGACATTTCAAGGAGACACTCTACTCATTCTCAAGGAAAAAAAAAGGTTTTTTAATAATTGAAGTTATCAAAATTTGGATTAGATTTTCAAATCGATGAAAACTCACTTTCTAGATCGTCAAATTCCAACGACTATAAGAAAATTTGCTAAACGACATCTTTTATGCATTGTATATATTTTTTGTGAAATAAACATATCCTCTTTTTGAATATTGACATTGATAGAGATTTAATAGAAATTTCAAGAATGAGTAGAGTTTTATTATGATCTAAGATATGTGCATGGTGAAATAATATTCTTGTTAGTTTTTCCCAATTCTAAATCAAACCAAGTTATCAAAAGTTTCATCAAAGTTTTGAAGGACCCATTACACTCTTTGTGGATGAAATAATATCACTTTTTTAAAGATTTTCTCTCATTGGATTACCAAATTTTGTTAACCAAGAAAAAATATTTAAAAACTAAACAATTTATTTTCTTAATAAAATATAAAATAAACACTAACAAAATAATTCAATTAATACTATAATTTTTAAAAAATAGGCTTGTCTATTTTAGAATAAGGTTCTTTAGGATTTTAATTTAATTATCAACAATTAGTAAGTGGATGATAGGGATTTAACCTCCATGAAATATTTTAGAATATTCAAAATACTATAGGCAAATCAATGGTTGAGATTTATCTTCAAAGTAGTTATGCATTTTTTGCTCTTTTAGTTGAATTGATCAATTAAAAAAAATTACATATGAACAAGTGTCATATAAAGTATGTTATAGTTTTTTAGACATGTGGTATTGATAAGTCATGATTGGCCCATGGTATTGTAAAGAAACTTATTTCCAGATTAAAAATCTCAATAATAAAGTGAAAATAAAAGTTTTTATACTTGTTATAAATTAATACTTATCACATTTATGGTCCATTTAATTTATATGACTATACTAGTACTTTAAATTCAATAAACATTTACCATTATGTATTCACATTTTAAGCTCATTATCCCATACAAATATAATCTATCTTTCTAAACCATGTAATATATAACACAACCCATTATTATTCCGAACACACTTGTTTCTAAACCATGTATAATCTATCTTTCTAAACCATGTAATATATAACACAACCCATTATTATTCAGAACACACTTGTTTCTAAACCATGTAATATATAACACAACTCATTATTGTCCTGGACACATTTTATTTCTATCTCACCATGTCCCATAAACTATTTTTAATCAAGTGAACTTTAAAATCTCATCTCATTTCATATTTCCTAACCAACCAACATAACAATTTCTATCTGACTCACTTGGGTTCTTTTTCTTATAACCAGTATAACAAGACTTGGGCTATTTTTCTTATAACCAGCATAACAATTTCTATCTCAACCAGTACCAGATACCACAACCTATTGGATTGGATTTGAGCTCATTTGTGTTAACAAATGGTCTTCAGTTTCGTTTTGAGCATAATCTTGCTGAACTTTATGATGTGGATATAAAGAATGGTATTTGATACCCTTTGGAATACGCTCATGTGATAGACTTTGACGTTTCTCAAAGGGTACACTCGACACTAAATTCTAGAAAAGAGAGGTAATATTCTCGGTTTCTTTTCCCCATTTTGTCGGTTTCCTGTGTCAATTTTCGTTTGTCTCAGCCATTACTAACTAATAAAATTGATGAATAGGTAGGTGATCTGGCTGTCTTTGATAATCTGCATACAGAACGAGGATTGGGTGGGCATTCGCCATTGAGGAGAGGGATTTCTGTTTCTGTTTCTATTTCACAGGTGGGTTTCGAAATGATCACTCTATGTTTGTTTCTGTGTTTGTTTGGTTGTTTTTCTGTTGATGGGTTTTTGAACCCCATTACTCTTCTGTCCATATTCTCTTTTACGCCGGATGGAGGGTCTGCTGGCTTATGGAACCTCTGTTCACAGTCTTCCAAGTGTCAATTTGATGCCTTTCTGATGGATTGTTGGTGGTTTTGTGTGTGGTCCATTTCTTGATACCTAGGTTTATAAACAGCCGATTAGATTGAATCTCGGGTTTGGATAAATCGAGACAGTTATCCCAGGAATTTATGTGGCTGATTTGGTGGTTTTGACCCATATGGTTGTTCCTTTTCCATCCAGGAATGCTAATGCGACTGCAATGGTTGTTTTGGTATATGGATGGTTGTGATTGTTGTTATCGGTATTCTTTGGACTAATTGTGGTTGTCTTGACAATGTCGACGAGGCCTTTGGATGGCCCCTTATGATTGTCTGCCATGGTTGTTTTGGAAATGGCCATATGATTTTCGGATTTCTGGCATGACAGATTGTGGTTATTCTGGGAAGGTCCATAAGATTGGTTGTGATGGTTTTATGAATGCTTAGAAGATTGATTAATTATTATGGTTTTGAGAATGGTCACATTTCTGGTTGTTGTGATTTTTTAAATGCAGATGTAGTTCTGTGAATGCCCAAATGTCTGATTCTGATGGTTTTGTGAATGCCCACATGTTCTTTTTTGGTGATTTAGTGAATTCCCATGTGACTGTTGTTGGCAGTTTTATGAATGAGCATATGACTAATTTTGGTAGTTCTGTAAATGAGCATGACTCATTTTGGCATTTTTGTGAATGTCCAGATGATTGATTCTCTGGTGGTTTCTGAATGACTGTGTTGGCTTTATGAATGTCCATATGATTGATTCTGATGGTTTTGTGAACGTATGACTTACTGCGGTGGCTTTATTATTGCAGAAGTGCGTATATTGATATAGCTAAAAGGAAAGGGAAGTACATTATAGGATATGCAGCATTTGCTGACATGATTTGCGAAAAATTCTAACAGCCTACAGGTTTCTGACCAAGGTATCATTGGATTATTGTACGCCAGAGCAGGTAGGATTCACTGAAGCATTAGAGAAGGATAAACCATGACAAGACCTGAGCTAAAACTGCAGACAATGGCTGACGTGTTCAAGCAGGCACTGATATCTTTTAGGGCCAATATACGAGTTCTTCTTGTTATAGCAGCATTATCCTCGATGTATAATAATGCGATTGAGAGCTCTATAGGTTTAGTTGGTTTACCTTTCAATGTATCACATGCAAACTTTTCACTTGACTTCGATCACCGTGATAAACAAAATCACAGCCCTTCAGAAAGCGTTTCTGGTATATCTCAACGACAGAAACGTTTAGTAGATGGAAATGGCAATGCCATTGGTGCAGGTGGTCAGGCTCGGCAGGAGGAGGAGCCGTCTCTAGGCCACTTCCTTTCATCATATTTTGTGGGACCGCCCGTTGATGAAGCAAATGGACATATGCACGACTTGATTCATGGTGCAGATGGGAATACATTTGGTGGTAGTTCAATGGAAACAAATAAGGGTCAGAGTGAACAAGTTTCAGGTCCTCAAGCAGAGCCCCAGGGCAAAAGTGAATCAAGAGAGGACGTGGATGGTCAACAGGTTTTTGCTTATGATGATAGTGATGGTACAGGTTTAAACTATATGAAAATAAGGATGGTGTTTCTCCCGAGGAATGACACGCAGAGGGAGATTAATGATGATCTTGAAGAATCAGAAGAAGTTGGAATCTTTGCAGGGAGGTTATTTGGTGGAAGAGGCTTTGATCATCAAGGGGCAATGCCTCAAGGAACTGGTGCTACCGTGTTTTTGATACTATTTCTACTTTTTGGAGTGTTAGCAACGCTTCTTGTGGTGGCAGCCTTACAACATTCTGCTGTCCTTGGTGCTGTTGCATACACTGTTGTGAGTACACACATGAACAAGAGAGTCTCCATCAAACAGTCAGTAAGATCAGGCCTTAGAACTGGCATCTGGAGACTAATATGGCTAGCCGTTTTGCATGGAACTTTGCGGGCACTGCAATGCTTGTTTTTAATGAAATCACTCTTTGGGAAAGTGTTGGAGTTAGAACAAATGGAGAGGTTGGTCTTGCGGTTGTCAATCATGCCGTTTGCATTTAGGGCTGCTTGGAAGGATGACTATGCCACAGACATGGGAATGTCATCAAGGATAGGAGCATTTGTTACCTTGGATTACTTGTTTGATGGGCTTGCTTACAGCATCTATATTACTGCTTGCTGGGTAGCCATCGTGGAGAGCCAATACAGAGGTGCTGAAACATTTTACAGAGGATGGAGCCTTGTCAAAAGAATGCCATTCCAAGCAGCTACAATTAAAGTGATTGAATCTGTTGTGTGTGGCCGCAGCTTCAAATGGATGCTTGAGCAAGTTGTTGGCCATTTCTTGTCAATGCTTATAGTATCTTTTCTCGAAACTTTCTTTCTGGTGCTGTGGTTGATTTTTTATTTCTCAGCAAGATCAAAGGAGAATCAGGGCCAAACTCAGCAATTTTCTCACAGGAATTTGGAGGACTTCCTTGATAGAGTTCGGTAAACTCAATCTTTACTGTTACATTTGTAATTGTACTTTTGTAGATGCTTTTTCCCGTGTGGTATGGTCAGCTGGGGTAAAGATATTACGGGCAAATACATGCTTATATGAAGAAGAATTGCATTTACCCTATGCTTGAGTTTTGTTGTTGAATGAACAATTCATAGCAGGCTTTAAGGGATGGCTTCGTAAATATAACTCTACTGCACGGCACAATTTTCTTTCCAGGATGCTGCTAAATAGTGAAGTCCTGTATTTGTATTTTAAATCATAGGCTAAATTTCTTAATCATGCATTTTATTCTTTGTATTTGCTTGTTTTTTTTCATGAGAAATATCATTATATTCCATATGAGGAATATACATGTTTTGGTCTGCGAGGGACTGCTCAAACAACAATGTTTGAAGCTATTACAAGAAATACTCATTATGAGTTCAACACATCACATGCAAGAATTGAACTTGAGTGGGGAGCATAACAGACATTTCTCCCAACCACCTGAGTTAAACCCAATTGCCTTTGTATTTTTGGTTGCTTGTTCCGCTGCACAGGGAATTTTACAAAGCAAAGAACCACACATTTTGTTACAATGTGTACATACTACATATATCTTTGAGAATGCTGCTGGCTTTATCTCTGCTCAGCATCTTTTGCTCGTAGTAGTTTCGTTTCTATTCAGAAATGAGACTAGTAGAAGTCCTGTAATCTTCTTTTGTGCATAGTAATTTTGTTCATAATACTCATTTCCACGACGGTTGTACAGAGTAATTTTGAAAATTTGACTGTCTTCACCTTCAGGGGTGTCCTGTACGGTAGGGAGCCTATCCATCATGAATCCACCCTCATTTTTTTTTGACAGCATGCTATTTATTTATTTGCTTCGTCTGTTTTAGGGAGGGGATGCCCTAAGCACTCTTTATTTTAATATTGCTTTTTAATGTATTCTTCAGACACATTGACCTATTTTGGTTAATAGTGGATGCTAGTATAATTTCTTCCTTGTCATTGGCATATTTGAGATTTAGCTAACAATTCAGTGTCATAATTCATTTGATTGGTTCTCTCAAATCTTTCTATTCTTTTTTTTTTCGAGCAGCCTGCATTGATAATGTTAATTTAATTATATTCTGTTTTTCAAGGACATAAATTTATTGCATTTTTATAAATCTAACCCAGGTGTTGTAGCAACTTAATTCTATGCCCTTTTCTTGGGCGGAGTCTAATTGTTCTACATATATACCCCCTTTTTGCCGGAATCTGGTGATACAATTCTTGGTGAGATTACTATTTTTCATTGTTTGAAATGCATTTTTGAATGCATAAAGGATTCAGAGCCCTGGAAAACCCCGGGGCACTCTGTCTATACAAATCTAATAACTCAAATCTTCCACTCCAACAATTTTTGGCAGGATTTCAAATAAAACTCATCACAAAATATGCCTAAAAGGTTAAAAAACGTGGAATGTTTAGTCTGCGCTTTTTGTTGTTGTTGCTGTTTTCTTGTGCTTTCTGCAATGACAGAAGTATATTTTCAGTAACACTATTTTTATGAAGTACCATGACATTAATAGGATTTGTTGCATGTTTCTCTTGTTATGAAGTTACGGAGTTAGGGTTTGGTTCTGCTGGATTTTCTTCCTGCACAGCTTCCTTTCTTGGCATTAGTTTCTTCTTCTATTCAGAAATAGACTAGTATAAGTCCTGTAAATTCGTTTGTGCATGGTAATTTTGTTCATGTAGCTTATTTCCACAAAGGTTATACGGTCCAATTTTGAATGTTTGACTGTCTTCACCTTCAGGGTCAACCTCTATGGCAGAGGTTTATCTATCATGTATCTTTCTCCTTTAATTTTGTTAAATTTGGCAACTAGGGCCAAACTCCACTTTGGACTGCTCATATGATGAAGATGACTTTTTTGTTGAATTCCTCTTTCCGAGAGGTGCAAGATTGATCTAAAGATCATCTTGTTTGGATGAGCAGAAGTTGGATTTTGAATTATTCTCTCACATGTGCAAATTGTCAAGGTCAGCCAGAATTGTAATGTAGGTTCACAAACCCCAAAAGATGTGTCTCCACCCCTCATTGATGGATATAAAAAGCAGAGATTCAAACCTCATTTGGACATCATCTCATCACACATCTCTCTTCTCTCTCATTGGTTCGTACAGCCTCAAGAAGGCCTTCTCTCTCCTCTGCATGTGTGAAAGGGCAGCTGCAATTTTCGGACTGTTTTAGGGCTTCTGCAACAGCGTTGACCTTGGGTCAACTCTCACTATTTGACTTCGATTTTTGGCACAGAATCTGATTTTTGGAGGCTGAGTTTGGTGGCATAACATCTGAGGAAATTTGGACTGTTTGACTGCAGCGTTGAGCGCAACTTTGACTGCAGGTTTGACCAGTGCATTGACCAGGTTTGACCGAGAATTTCAGGACTGTTTTGGGCTGACCTTGACTGTTCTTTGACGCTGAGTTTGACCGAGCTCCATTGGGGAGGAATATTGCTGGTTTGACCAGCGTTGACTTTGCTGGCTAGGGCATCCTATTGTTTGCTGTTGGAAATTTGTAAATTGTACTCTCTCTTTGCTGAATTTGAAGAATAATAAGAAAGATTTGATCAAAGGGTTTTCCCCACATTGGGGTTTTTCTTGGCATCCACCAAAATATTGTGTCCCCTTGTCTTGGCTTGTCTTTTGGTTATTTGTTTATGTTCTATTATCATTTACTGTCAATGTTTATGTGGTTGCTAAATAGGAAATTGAATTGGGCTAATAATAAAGATTGAAGTAAATTGCTCTACCATCGTTAACTAAAATTAACATGGTAGCAGAGCTGAGGTGAAGACAAAGTTCAAGCAAGAGTGAGAAGAGCAATCACTGAAAGTTGATTAGACAAGGACAAGGGCCAATGGTTTCCTCATCATACTTCAAATCTGATGACAAGCTCAATGATAACTCTGATTATCATGCATGGAAAATGTCCTTGGACCTAACATTGGAGGAACAAGATGTTATGGACTATGTGTAGGGAAATATTACTGAGGCTCCTTCAAATGCACCAGTTGCCTCTAAAATAGAGTACAAGAAAGGGGAAAACAAGGCGAAGAAGATTATCAGGGATTCTTTTCACAAGCACTTAGTTGCTTATATCTTCGAGTTGGGCACATTTAAGGAGATGTATGATAAGTTGGTTGGCATGTTCAGGGCTTGCAATGCTAATCAAATTCTCTTTTAGAAGAACAAGTTGAAGGTCATCAAGATGGGCAAGGGAGAGTCCATCCATTCCTACTTCATGAGGATCACCGAAATCAAGAATGATCTCTTATCAATTGGAGAAGTCATAGCTGACCGAGAGCTCACTCTCATTGCTCTTGGAGGTCTTCCCCGGGCATGGTATGTATTCAATACCACTATTCTCAATAATAATATAATTCCCGATTTTGATGAATTGTTAACAAGATGCACTCAAGAGGAGACAAGGATGATGGAGAGAGACAAACCCTCAAATGGAAATGGAAGTGAACCTATTGCCTTCACCGCTCATGCAAAGAAGAAGAATAATGGTGGTCCTAGAAATCAAGGTCAAGAAAGAGCGGGACCCAAAGGAAGGAAGGGTAGATGTTACAATTGTAACAGGTTTGGCCACTATGCTAGAGAGTGTCCCAATAAAAGGGACTCACGCCGAGATGATGACTACAACAACAATAACAACTTCAGGGGAAATGGAAATCAAAGGAACAACAAGTTCAATAACAAAGGAAAGAGAAAGGCTCTCTCTGATCGAAATGGAAATGGTTAACCTTTCAAAAGGTCAAGGAACTCCAGGTATGATGAATCTAATGTTGTTGATAACAAGAAAAATGAATATATTCTTATATCTGCCCTCTCTGCTACATCTCCTCTCGACACCTTGGATAACTGGTTGATTGATAGTGGTCCATCAAGGCCCTTCATTGGATATAAAGAGGCCCTCTCTAATTTGATTGAAAATGATACTAATTTGGAAATTATCCTTGGAGATAATGCCACCTATCCCGTGAAAGGAACAGGGATTGTGACCCTTCATCTAAATCAAGGTCAAGTCCTTTGTTTGCAAGATGTGTTGTATGTACTCGACTTGAAGAAGAATCTAGTGTCTATCTCGGCAATGGAAGACAAATGATTCAAGGTGGCATTCGTTGATGGAAAGGTACGCATTTGGAAAAGGAATTTCAAAGAAGCATTCACTCTTGGTGTCGGGGTTGATACACTTTATCAAGTTGGAGGAAGTCCGTTGGGAGCCATGACATGTAACACAACTCTTCGATTTGAACTATGGCACTATTGGTTTGCACACCTTCTTCCCGAAGCAAGGAAGGGGTCATAGGTATGCTCAATTTCAAAGATGCTCATGAAGGTGTATGTCAGGGTTGTGCCGAAGGAAAGCATACAAGGGGACCATTCCCCTCAAGTAACTTCGAGACTACTGATGTTCTACAATTGGTTCATTCTGATCTATCTGGTATGTTTCTCGTAACATCCTTGGGAGGATGCTTGTATTATGCCACTTTTATAGATGACTTCTCTTGCAAGACTTAGATATACTTCTTGAAGGAAAAGGATGAAGTATTCAAATGGTTTCGCATTTTCAAGGCCTTGGTTGAAAATCAAACAGGGAAGAAGATCAAAATTTTGAGGACTGATAATTGCACTGAATATGAGTCAAATGAGTTCAATGATTATTGCAGGGAAGTTGGAACTTGGCTTTAAGAGAGAGACTACTACTGCGTATTCTCCCAAAAAGAATCGAACCATTCTTGAAGCTGCCCATGGCATGCTTCATGACCAAGGTCTTTCGAAGTTCCTATGGGGAGAAGCTTCCAACACTGTTGTGTATGTTCAAAATAGATGCCCACATCAAGCATTGGACTCCAAAACTTCTGAAGAAGTCTTCACTGGTAAGAAACCCAATGTTTCTCATTTTAGAATTTTTGAAAGTCCGTATATTTTCATGTGCCGAAAGAAAAGAGGAGCAAATTGGATACTTCTGGAAAGAAGGGAACATTTGTGGGCTATAGTGAAACTTCCAAGGCATATAGAATTTATATGCCTGGTCAAGATGCCGCCCTTAGGAAGGTTAGAGATCTTCCTATCCCAAAGGAAGACACGGAAGAAAATGCAGGAAAGCAGGAAGAACTGAAGGATGAACAGATGCTCGATGCTGAAGGTCTGATGGATCCTATAGATCCACCTCCTAGTGAGCCCACTTCTTCAAATAAAAGAAGACACTCATGGCCTAGAGATACTCTCGAAGATGCCGAAAGACATATTGCTCTAAGAGTAGCATTCTGTGAAAGTGAGAAGTTGAATAGGTACGAAGGGTACTTAGTAGGCATGAGCACCATTGTCCAATTTGAGCTTGGAACGTTTGAAGAAGTTGTGAAGCACCAAGTTTGGAAGGATGCTATGAACAAAGAGTATGAGTCGATCATGAAGAATGATGTCTAGGAAGTGGTCCCTAGACCGAAGGACAAATCTGTTGTCACCTCGAAATGGCTCTAAAATCAAGCATGGAGCCTATGGAAGTGCTGGAAAATTCTAGGCAAGATTTGTTGCCCAAGGCTTCTCGTAGAAGGAAGGTATAGACAATGATGAAGTATTTGTACCTGTTGCTCGCTACACCACCATCCGTTCGATTATTGCCCTTGCTGCATCGCAAGGATGGAGTCTACATCAGATGGATGTCAAGACTGCCTTCTTACATGGTTTAATCAAGGAAGAGGTCTATGTGGAACAACCTTTGGGGTTCAAAGTTCGAGATAGAGATACACATGTATGTGGGTTGAAGAAAGCCCTCTATGGGTTGAAGCGAGCCCCCATGGCTTGTTATGAGACGATCGATAGCTACTTGATGAAGCTGGGCTTTACTCGAAGTGACGTTGATCCAAACCTTTACTTTAAGGTTGATAATGACAAGCCTCTCATTCTGGTTCTCTATGTGGATGATCTCTTCCTGACAAGTGCAGACCCTCTCATTCATCAATGTAATAGGGAGTTGGATTCTGAGTTCGAGATGAAGGACCTAGGACTGACGTATTACTTACTAGGCCTGGAGGTCTGGCAAAAGCCAGGTGAGATTTTCCTTTCTTAAGGAAAATATATTATGAAGCTGTTGGAAAGATTTGGGATGGTGGACTGCAAGTCTGTGACTACTCTGATGGAACTCAACTTTAAGAAGTTGTGTGGAAGTTCTACTGGGCCCGATTTGGGAAATTCTACCGAGTATCGTCAACTTGTAGGGGCCTTGATGTTCTTAGTGAACTCCCATCCAAACATATGTTTATAGTGAACGCGTTGAGTCAATATATGGTTGAGCCTCATCACATTCATTGGATTGTTGCCAAGAATCTCTTGAGATATCTTCGGGGCACAATCAGTCATGGACTGAGATACATTGTCGGGAATGTGAAGCTCCATGGATATACCAATGTTGACTGGGCAGGCGGTGTGGTGGATCGTAAAAGCACATTTGGATGTTGCTTCACCCTAGGTTCTGCTTCGATCTCTTGGATGAGCAGGAAGCAGAAATTGGTTGCTTTGAGCATCGCCGAGACCGAATACATTGCAGCAAGTATGCCCTGATGTGAAGCTATTTAATTGAGGAAGCTCTTCAGTGAGCTGTTTAGGCATGTGTTGGATACCACAGTGATCCATTGCGACAACTAAAGTGGGATTCGACTTTCAGGGAATCTCGTGTTCCCCGACTACTCCAAGCATATTCATATCAGGTACCATTATATCCGAGATATGGTACAAGAAGGCGTCGTAAGGCTCCATCACATTGGGACTGATGAGCAGGTCACAGATATTCTCACGAAGCCCCTAGGGATGGTCAAATTTCTTAACCTTCCATGAGAAGCTTGTAATCATGGACAAACCCTCTTATGAGGGTCTCGCTTGAGTTGGACTTTGAGCTATGGGAGCTCCACGGGGCTTGGGGATAGCTTCTTGGAGCTATAAGTATCCACATGGCTAGGTTCACCTTACCTTGTTGGTGTGCTATTTCCCCATCGTTATGATATTGAGCCGGTTCACCCTCTCTTGATCTATGCCCCACTTACATCCTACCTATGTAGTCCGAGACTCATGGGAAGTACCTCTCATTCGGCCAATGAGTTGGGAAATGAGGATAGAGACCATAGCATTACTGATGGGCGCATCGTGTATTGTTGTACTCTCCATGTCTAGGATGGGTTGTGTCCAACACCTTGATCTAGAATCAAGTCTGGTTGAGGTTTTACCTCTAAACTGACTTCGGGTTAGTGTGGAGTGGCAAGGTCTTGTGACTCGCTCTCGATCAAATCTTCTTCATCATTTCTTTATGATTCAGTAGAGTAGAGCAGATAGAGTACAGGGACAACAGGATGACAGGATGGTACACGATGGTACAGGATAACTAGATAGTACATGATGGTACAGGATGACGGGAATTCACAGGTTGACAGATGGATTGACGGGTGGAGTTCTCCCTAGTTGAGAGGGAGTGTTAAATTTGGCAACTAGGGCCAAACTCCACTTTGGACTGCTCATATGATGAAGATGATATTTTTGTTTGATTCCTCTTTCCGAGAGGTGCAAGATTGATTTAAAGATCATCTTGTTTGGATGAATATAAGTTGGATTTTGAATTTATTCTCTCAGATGTGCAACTTGTCAAGGTCGGCCAGAATTGTAATGTAGGCTCACAAGCCCCAAAAGATGTGTCTCTGTTGAGATTTTGGGGTAGCATCGGATGTGCTCTAGCTCCGAAACTTTGTGGAGGGGTTGGAACACATGAGATCTCCAAGACCAAGAAAGCATTTGGAGAAATTCCATCTGGTGTAAAAGTTATTCAAATAATTAAATTTTTTAATGGGGACCCTAAGTCTAACTTAGGAAAATTAAAAAATTAAAGTGAATTGATTTACACATGTGATGAGAACATTCTAAGTGATGTGAATCAAGCTTCTTTTAATCTTAGTCGTTGATTAGAGATTAGATCACAACTGTTGATGTGTCAATGAGAAAAGTATAAAGGAAGGGCTTGGGGTCAGTTGGAGGACACACATAGAATCTAAGAGATCGAATTCTTCTAACGAAGCAGTGCTCAGACGAAGATCAGATCTGAGTGATTCAGAGAAGCAGTGAGGGGCGAATGTAGTGATTGGTTTGGAGGACCAAGAGTACATTATAGAGCAAGGGCAACAAAGACGCAGTGGTGCCAGTGCAACCATTAGAGGGTGTGACGCAGTCCCTAGAGAGGGTGACACAGGGGCAGTGTAGAGCCTCTAAGGAAAGTCCGAAATTCAGCTGGAGACTATGGTTTCAGAGCCAACAGGGCTGAAACTAGATTCTGGGAGAAGCTGTTTAGCGCAGAGCAAGGGTGACGCAGTCCCTCAGCTAGGGCCACACAACCTTACGCAGTGGCAGCGTAGAGACTGCGCATAGCTAGCTGGGGTTTCACCAGTGGCTCATCCGAATCAGCCAAGACTTGCGGAAGTGAGGTATAAATCACATTTTTCTCTATAGCCGAGGTTTTCTCTGTTGGGTGAGCCGGTTTATGGTACCCTAGATGTACTCAAAATACTGCTGCTTAATAATAATAAACCCTCAGATTTTCTACACCGATTTTCCCGCATTGGGTTTTTCTAGGGACATTTGTCCGAAAAATTTGTGTCCTTTGTCATGTGTGTGATGTTCAGTAAAGGATCTGTATTTGTGTAGGCTGCTAGTTGTTTTTACTTCGAAGTTTTTTCTGAATATTTCAGTTAAATAACTTGTGTATAATAAAGCAAGTAGGAGAAGTAAATCAATATTTAGCAGTAGGATTTCTGTGCTCAGAAATTTTCATAGTCTCTGCCCCTCATTGATGGATATAAAAAGGAGAGAGTCAAACCTCATTTGGACATCATCTCATCACACATCTCTCTCCTCTGTCATTGGTTCGTATAGCCTCAAGAAGGCCTTTTCTCTCTTCTTCACGCGTGAAAGGACAACAATATTTTCGGACCATTTTAGGGCTTTGGCAAAAACGTTGACCAACATTGACCTTGGGTCAACTCTCACTATTTGACTTCAATTTTTAGGAAAAAATCCGATTTTTGGGCGCTGAGTTTGGTGGCACGAAATCCGAGAAAATCTGGACTGTTTGACTGCAACGTTGACCATAACTTTGACCGCAGGTTTGACCAGTGCGTTGGCCAAGTTTGACCGAGAATTTCAGGACTGTTTTGGGCTGACTTTGACTGTTCTTTGAGGCCGAGTTTGAGTGGGTTTGACCGAGCTCCATTGGGGAGGAATATTGTTGGTTTGACCAACATTGACTTTGCTGGCTAGGGCATCCTGTTTACTGCTTTTGGAAATTTGTAAATTGTACTTTCTCTCTTTGCTGAATTTGAAGATTAATAAGAAGATTTGATCAAAGGGATTTCCCCACATTGGGTTGTTCCCTGGCATCAACGAAAATATTGTGTCCTCTTGTCTTGGCTTGACTTCTGGTTATTTGTTTATGTTCTATCAACATTTACTATCAATGTTAATGTGATTGCTAAACAAGAAATTGAATTGGGCTAATAAGAAAGATTCTATGTTGCAGGAAATGTGGGTCCATCCCTCGTTTCAACCCAAAAGTGAAATGGAAACGTGTTTTTGGTTGTGTTGTGCCATTTCTCGTTGGGGAAATGTGCCCAGTACCTGCTAGGAATGTGTTTCCAGGTTGTATGGCTGCGTTTCCGTCAATTTAACTTGTTTTTTGGTTTGCGTGTGTTTTATTATTTTTTCAATTGTTGAAGGTGTCTTTTGGATGCTTCTAGATGCTTCTAAATTATAGTTTATCATGTATGTTTTATGATTTCACATAACATTTCTTAAATGTTCTATATATATATATATATACCGCTTCCCTGTTTCCAAAATTTGGGGAGGTCGCGTTTTGTACCGTACCCCGTTTTGGATACTCGTTTCCATTTCCCTGTTTCGTGCAACCTAGGAAAGGTTGAAGTAAATTGCTCTATAAGCATATAGAACATGCCATCGTTAACTAAAATTAACAAATTTTGATAGTGTGCTATTTATTTATTTACTTTATATCTGTTTTAGTGAGTAGATGCCTTGGGCACTCTTTATCTTTCTATTGCTATTTATTGGATATAAAGTCCTGACCTATTTTGGTTATTAGTAAACATTAATATAATTTCCTTTTATTTTTACTTTGTTATCATCAGCACATCTCGGGTTGGTTATTAGTGAACATTAATATAATTTCTTTTGATTTTTTCTTTCTTATCATCAGCACATCTTGGTTTTATTGTATTAGTTAGACTTTCATATCATAATCCATTTGATTGGTTCTCTCAAGCCTTTCCATCCCTTATTTTTTTCTCCAATTGCCCTACTGATATGGAGGCAGTGATAATATTTATTTGGTTATACAGTTTTTAAGGACATTATATTATTATTTGCTTAGAAGTTAACTCAGGTCTTGTCTAAAACTTAATTCTATGTCCTTTATGTGTTGTTGCCGTTTGCTTGTGTCTGCTGCAATCACAGTTGCTGTTGAAGTTTTTTGTCTGTATCTTTATTTTATATAGAGTCCCCTGGGAACAATAAGATTTGGTCCAAGTTTCTCTTGTATGAAGTTATAAGGCTTAACTTTAGGCCACAAAAAGTCAAATGGGCTCAGTGAAAGTGGTTTCCTGTTATAGCCCCCACTAGGGTTTGATTTCTTAAAGGAACAGTTGGTGCACTTCTGCAAGGGAGCTGTTGTTAAATGGTTGAGCCATCGTGGCTGTTAAGTCGGGCCTTGTCTGTAACTTAATCCTATGTCCTTTTCTTGTTGTTGCCGTTTTCTTGTGTTAACTGTAATGGCAGTTTCTGTTGAAGTTTATTTCCCATAATTCTATTTTTATATAGAGTAGCACCCTGAGAATAATAGGATTTGGTGCAATTTTCTCTTGTTATGAAGTTATGAGGCTTAACTTTAGGCCACAAGGAGTTGACTGGGTTGGTGAAAGTGGGGCACTGTTATAGACCCACCAGGGTTTGTTTCTCAAGAAAGTGGTCAGTGTGCATCCATAAGGGAGCTGTTGTTAAGTGGTTGAGTCATCATGGCTGTTAAGTCGGGCCTGGTTGTCACATGTCTCACAGTGTAAAACATGTCCCAGATCTTGATAGTTGGATACTTGACAGTTCAGTGTAATAAGGAAGCATCAATCATTACACGAGGCTTAACTTTCTTTGAATCTATGATGTTGTTTGTCTGAATGAATCTACTGCAGAAGAGTTGATGAGTGATATATCTCGCTGCCTTTACCATAAAACAGGGATAAAAACAAAGGTGAAAAGAAGACTTGATTATGCGCTTCTATGTTCAATATTCTTAGTTACAGTTGACCAACAATCTGGGTTTTGAACCATCAAGTGAGTTGTTGTCAAGAGGTAAATTAAATGCTCTATCATTGCGGAGACGTGCGTTCAATCCATCTGTGCCTGTGCCAATGCAGCCAATTTATGCTATCTTATGATATCTCATTGCTGACTGAAATGAGGTGGTTGTTCTAGGCAACAGGTGGACAAGGTCAGGTGCAAGTCTTTGTGCAAATTTGGTAGAATTGAACCCCCTGAATGTGACATCTAAGCTGAAGTGTTCCAGCCTAGAAGGCTTTTGCCTGAAAGGGTATTTAAACGCCCAAAAAAATTGTGAGTTTTTAACTGGTACAATATTGCCACAGATCATGCCCAGAGATACTTGAGGCTGCAAACAAAACCTCAGGGGCATCCTGCTGCCCACCTTGGATAATGTCCCAGGGGTGACAAAGTCCTAGATCCAATGCGTTGCCACAGAATGTTACAGAGGTAAGCCATTGCTCCAATCAACTCTTGAACCAGCCTATGTGCACCCCTTCCGCCCTCAAAAAAAAAAGAAAAAAGAAAACTATTCTTCACTGTGCAAACCAGCCCTTTGGAAGGGTTTTCTGTCACAACTGTTACACCAAACCAGCCTGCTGTCCTGAAACTGAACTCAGAAATTATTTTATTACTTCAGATTTGAGCTTAGGAGGTGAGCCGATGCCATCAGGAGCCGTCCAGGGATAGTTGTTGCCACAATAGGGTTTAATGCAAACCCTCGCTGTCACAGTGGAGCCATTCAAAGGTGATCTGCCGTCACAGTTGGGCCTCAAAGGCTCCTTGCTGCGTTAAAATCTAGTCCAAGAGGCTTTGCTGTCAAGGCTCTAGCTAGAACTAATGTGCTGTCACCAGAAAATGCCCAGAGGATGGGCCACTATCTCAACAGCAACACATAAACCCTTGCTGCCTCTGACAGAACCCCAGGTACATTTTGCTGTCTTAGATGATGCCTGGGAGATACTTCGCTGCTCAAGAGATGCCTCGCTGCCAAGGATTTAGCCACATGAACCTTTAATGCCACAGAATAGATGAAAGATGTCACAGACATTACGCTAAACAAATTAGAGAGAAGGGATTGGCTAGGGTGGAATCTTTAACTGCTGAAACCAATCAAAGAAAAAAGGTCTTAAAGCCCTCAAAGGCCTCAGCTCACAAATCAGAAAGATCAATAATCCATGATGATAAAGATTGTTCTCCTCTCTCTAATTTATAGATTCCCTTTGGGGTCTCTTTTCCTTATTTTATTTTGAGGGGCTAACAAGTTTCCTGTCACTTTGCCCCAAATTTGGCTTCTTTCACAAGTTTTCCTCCAATTACCTCAATTTTGAATTTACCCAATGTTACTTCAAAAACATTGAATAATGGGTTCCCCCCTTTATAATTGACTATAGCCTATGGGGTTGGATAGGCTACTTTGTCCTCCTTTGGGTAATTTAATTAGAAGAGGACATTACAGTTTATTTAGGTATGTTTTGCAGTTCACCAAGTCCATTTATAATATGTTTTGGTTTGCAGATCTAGATGACCAGTGATCTAGATCAAACTTCAAAGACATTGATGAGCTAAGAGACGTGATCTTGTTTGACCATATATTTAGAAACATGTGGTCAAAAGGTGGAGTAATTTGAATGTTCCACTCCATGCCTTAGCATATGGCCTTACACCAAAATATTATTCTTCATCATGGTTGGCCCAACTAGCACTTGGGAGTGACATTAGGAGAAAACCACACACAAATCTAGAGGTATAGGGCGGGTATATGACTACGTTAGACATGCTGGCCCCTGAGGAGGGATGGTTGTTGTGAAGTACTAAGAAAATTGAGTGAGTACGTCATTTGGCCATGCAGTCTTTTTTAATATGCATGTAAATAGAGATTAAGATAGGATGAATCCTATGAAATGGTGGAGCATCCGAACATGTATGGCAGATTTCTACCTCACATCTGCCTGCATTGATGGGTGGGTGCTTTTATAGATTGTGAACATTGCTCTTGCAGAGAGGTGTTGGAACACCTACAACTTCATTTGTAGTGTGAAGAGAAACACCTTGAATGTATATTGGGCTATAAAAAGATTGATTTATGTGCTGTACAACTGGAGGTTGTTGGCCCATTGTTGTGGGGCGGTGAAGAATGATAGAAGAATAGGACTTGGGAAAACAATCCAAAGGAGGCTAATTTGGAGAATGGAGCCATAGCTTTAGAGTGCTTGGAGGCTGAACTTTTTGCTAATGGAACTCATGACGTTGATCATGTAGTATAAATGCCACCCCCATTCACTACCATTGTCAGCACTAGCAAGGATTCTAGACGTAGTAGATTTAGCTTTCTAACATCCACCATTCTGTGGGGGATGTGTAGCTCAAGATTGTGCTTGTCTCTGTGTTCCATGAACGCTTCCACCTACTATTGTTAGACTACAGAAAAAAAGTTAGAAGTTGTTTGAGGAAAGCTTAATAGAATTATATATCTTTTTCAGTTTAGAATCTGGATTCTAGAACTTAGAATTATGTCTTTATTATGTTCTATTTTGTAAACATTATATGACAATTTAAGTTTGAACTTGAAGTTTGAATTTTGAAACATTGAATTGCTGATTGCATTTTTGTGACTCTTTAACTACAGTGCCCTGTTTTTTTTCATAGTTAATGTTATCTGGTACCTTGAAGGTTGATGATTGGTGTTATGGTATATCATTTGATAACAATGTTAACTGCTAGATGGTTGATGTTATTTCTATACTAAAGTGGTTGATGCTTTAATGATTTATAACTGTCGGGACACCTAATCCTCAATGGGTAGGTGTGGAAGGCAAATGGACAAATGGAGTCCAAGAGACCACTTGGAATGGGAAACTAAGGGTCAGCTACTCTATTATATATATGCATCTTTATGAATTATAATGCAGCTCATGCATATCTTTCCCTATCTCATGCCTATATTTCCTATGTGTGTATGTTTCACATAGATGTGTTTAACATAGTATCAGAGCCATTGGTCTTTGTGGCCTTTTCAATACTCCCATTCTAGCCATGATTCTCTGCACATCTGACTGTGTTGGGCAAGACTTGTTGAGAGGTTGGGACTGCCAGAAATAGAAGCACTCCTGCATTCTCTGCCATATTCCTTTGCTCTATATCTTGCGTTCTCTTGCCATGTACAATTTTAAAATACTTTTCCTGCCATCTCTCAGTGCTTAGTCCAACATTATCTTTCTAGTTTGTCCGCACAAAGACCCATTATCTTTCCCAACATTGAATTGAAGGCAGTATGACCGTTGAACTTCGTTGAACTGAACCTTCGGTTTCCATACCACACTTGGGCTTTATTATCGTTGCATATTTTTCACTCTTAATACGTGTATCCACCATGGGGCCTCCATATACCACACTGCCTCCAGATGTAACGATTCCTCCAACATTATTTCTGCCTCCAGATATAATGATTCTTGTAGTCGACTCCTTGACACCGTTTCAATGTTCTGACCATTAACAACTCCTGCTTAACTCAACGCGCAAGAAAGAATCTGCTCAACTCAACACGTAGTCTCATACATTCAGTCGTTGACCACTGTACGCAGTCTCACACCCAAAGCGAGAATCATACCACTAGTCCATATATCATAACTGGACTCCTCACCTTCTCGCCTGTTCGACTGTAGAATTTCAGGTTTGGTGAGCAGACTAAATGCTTCTGACAACAAGCATTACAAAAAGGCCTCAAAATTCAACCCAAACGCTGACATTGTGATCAACACATACAACATTTATGGCTACACTGGTCGCTGCTCCAAGTACTCATGGTGTTGGACGTGAAAGAGACTTGCGGCCCTAGACATGAAAGAGACTCGTTTCAAAGAGTAACTCAACAGTGAAGACGACCCTCTGTAAGTGTTGTTGAGCTACCAAACTATGTGAGATTGCCGCTCGAGTTTTCACATCAGTCGTTGGGACTTTGTATATCTTTCCTTTATTGTATACATAACTACCATCCACATCCTCCACCGCAGCCTTCACAGTGGTGTCGATCCTGTACGTTGCCTACTCCCACATCATATAGTCCATGACTCTATTTCCCGGGATCCTTGCGCATTCGCTCTTTGGATCTAACCCACACTCTCCTCCACTGTTGCAAATTGCACCCGAATTGATATCCTGACTTTGTGTTGCACCTACTCACCTAAGTGGTGTAATACTCATGAATTATACCATATGAGCAGAATCTAAAACAGTTGTAGGGTCACCATACAACTCCTGGCTCCGTGTCCCTCCACCTTCCACACCTGACGCGCAACAAACACCTGTTTCTCACGCGGCTTGTTGAACTCACAACAAATATTGCCCGACAGTCATATGTTGAAGTGGAAACCACCATTTGTGGCTCTCCAAACCGCTGTCCACTGTAATATCACAGGTTCTGCACAATCGGCCTCACTATTCCCCTCATACAACGCCTTCAAACCCGACTCTCCATTGGTTGAATCCCTTTCTCTTACATCAGTTAATAATCTCGGTTCTCAGTGTTGTGTACAGGGCATTTTGTCGAGTAGGACCTCCACGAATCAATTCATTATTTTCTCGTAGTTCATACAACTGTACGAGGTTCATTTGGAAAAGCACCGGAGAGATCTGCTTGTCTGTCCCCTATAGTGCACCAATTTGGAAAGCGGATTGTGATCTTCTTTGGAGGCAAAACCTTCTTGTTTCTAAACACATTATGTCAATATATGTTGTTGCATAAGAGACTTCATCATTTTTATAAGTGTTAGAGGTGTCCATAGCACAGTTTGAACCTACACTTCTCTATTGTCAAGTGTTGGTTACGTTTGGCCTTCTAGATTCCGTCGCTCCATAGCACAACTTCTCCCTCATCGTAGCTTCGGCTCCCTTCGTGACACGTCTTCCCACTGCACGTTTCTTCATCCACTACACCGACTACATCGACATCCATACCACTACATCGACTGCATTGACCCTCCATCGACTGCAATACGCTCCTGGCTCTTCGCCTGCCCCATATACGCAAAGAGAAGGTCGACAGGTCCCATATTTTTTTTTACAGTGCATTCGTTGGAAATATTGTATTCGATTGTTTAGAAGGGCGAAAAAAAAGAAGAAAAAAGACGGGCATCGAAGCCAGAGTGTGTTAAAGGAAGAAGGTTTGCTCCTCATGCAACACCTTGTGCACTAGTTCGCAGTCCTCCTTAGCCAGTTGCGCATGCTCCTCCCCCAACATTCACTTATAGATCGAGATCCATTTGTAACAAAGGCAAGGGCATAGACCGAGGTAGAAAAAAAAAGTTCGGGCTTCATGTAGGACCATTTTACAAAGATTGAATGGTGTTTTAAGGCTAGGTGTTGTTTCAAGAAGACTGGAAAACTGACAGGCAAGCGAGCGTAAGCCACAACTATGAATAGTCTGGTAATATTTGAAGTTTCAAGATGTTCTGATTTGTAGATAGAGGAAAATTTTCGTTTTTTTGCCATTTGCTGCACATTTACAAAAATATTTTGCAGTAACATTGTATTGTTAGTGGGCGCTGTTTCTTCTCTGCAAGTTCATAGTTGTGATCATTTATTGACTATGGAGAAAATTCATGGATTTTTAGAGTTATTAAGCACTCTAATCTTATCCACCACTAAAGACACAGTCAAAATCAACAAATCCTATCTCTCAGACATTCAAACATGTCTGCAAAATGCATATGAGAAGATAGATTTTTTGGAGATTGAATCACAACTATAACAAAAAGGAAATCATTTTGAACTTGTTTTTGTTCAAAAGAATCCTATGCTTGAGTTTGAAGTTAACTCCCATTAGCTGTTAGAAAGTGAGCAAATCAATAAAGTTGAGGTTGAAGAAGAATTGCATGCAGATGCAAAAATTTAGCCTGCACTTCCCAAGCCCATTATCAGACCTTGGGAAGAGCTTGTCCACAACAAGCACAAAACTGGTCTTGGATATGACAAGGAGGTGTCCTTTCATATTCCGGACTACTCCAAGCCCATCAAATTTCAGAGTGCTGGATTTCTTTATGACATTTCACCTTCAGTTGTTCTATATCCTGCTCCTCTTCCAAAGCAGCAACAACAGATTGAAAAATGCCAACACTGTGATCGCGTTGGCCATATGAAATATCATTGTTTTGATCTTCACCCATGCAAGCACTGTGGTCGGCACACCCATTCTTCACACAGATGCTTCAGAAACAAGCCTCCTGCAAGAACAAAGATTCATCTTGGATGGATTGCTTCTTGGCAATGGACATTAATAACCAAGATATTTAAGTCACATGTCAGAACTTGTTCTAGAATATTGAACAATCTTGCAGTTGAGTTTTCGCCATCATCTCACCTTGTACTTGACAGGGGGAAAATGGTGGTCATCTACAAGCTTGGAAGTCACATCAAGCGAGCCTGAGCCACAATCTCTCATTCCAAATTCAGAGTTGTAGCCAAAGACACAACAGTTCAAGCGAGCCTGAGCCACAACCTGTCATTCCAGATTCAGAGTTGTAGCTAGAGACGCAGATGCCCATGAGCATGCCTTTGGTTGGTTGACAACCTTAAACCATCTATGCGAGGTTGATATTTTTCCTCTTCAAAGAATTCAGAACACTTCCTCTAACAGAAGACTTTAGCTTCTTGCCAGTTTTGGAAGAGTTCCAGGAAATGCATCAAGCATTCCAGAGTTGGTGGTCATCCTTAAACCATCGCAGGTTGTAGACCTCCCTTCTTCTAGGCTGAAGGTCTCCCTCTTCAAATATGAGGGACACTTCCTCTAGCAGAAGATCTCATCTTCTTGCCAGATTTGGAAGAGTTTTGGGAACTGCACTAAGTGTTCTAGTGTTGGCGGTCATCCTTAAACCAACTCTTTATGCCAACATTTCAGAGAGCTCATTCAGCCTAAGTGCTGCCATGCATACTTTGCAGATTTGTATTACAACTCTTTTCTTGGACTCACACATACCCCTTCGGATTAAGTGGGGGAATGTTGGACACCTAATCCTCAATGGGTAGGTGTGGAAGGCGAATGGATAAATGGAGTCCAAGAAACCACTTGGAATGGGAAACCAAGGGTCACCTATTGTATTATATATATGCATCTTTATGAATTATAATGAAATTCATGCATATCTTTCCCTATCTCATGCCTATCTTTCCTATGTGTGTGTGTTTCACATAGCCGTGTTTAACATTAACTACTCCATATCAACCACCCTATATCAGCATATATTTTTTCAAAAGGATTCCATCATGTTCGAGCAGTCAAACATCCCAAATATCATCATTTATCTTTCAACATTTTATCAAACTTGTAATTCCAAATTCTGCAACCCTGTGGGCCTTCATTGTAAAAATGATTCTAGTATGCTTGTAAAGCCATGCAAAAACATCTAGGTAGTCTATGACCCTTAGCAAAGAGTTTCCTCTAGGGAGTTTTTTACCCATTGTCAATTATTCTCGTTTCTGAACCCAAATAATTGGTAGAGTTTTTCTCCCATGCATCCCCCAAAGCTAGAGTGGAGCTCGATGGTAAGGTCTTAAGTGAGTCCCTGTGTTATAGAGTCTATGTCATTATCATACTAAATCATGTCTTGAGTCTCACAAAATTTGGTTAAGTCTAAGCGTCTATTTTTAATTATTAAAATTTCCAATTGGTCGGAAATTTAATAATTGTTTGGATGTAAATTGTAAAATCAAATGTTTTTAAAAGTTGAAGGGGTAGAGTACTCATAATTAGAACTTCTACACCTCAACTTTGTTTTTGGACACCTTTTGAGGGTTGAAATTGTGTCTTTCCCCTCAAATTATTTATATTTATGGTTTTCTGGCAAAAAGCGACAAAATATTAGCCAAAAAATAGTGAAAAAATAAAAATTGAGAGAATAAAATTCTCGGAGTGGGAAACGAATTTTTGGAGAAGGTGGTCTTTTTTGAGGAAGAATTAAATTTGACAAATTCAATTCCAAGGTAGTAAAACCCATAAGAAATTCAATGGGGCCAGAAAAGAATTATGTTAGGAATTTGGCTTATGTGATCCATAAATTGTGAGAGAATCTTTCGGTAAAAATCACATCCGAATAATTTTGGTCGACGCGTTTCGAACTAGTCAGTGTGGTTCATCTTCAGGACAAGATCATGTTGCAAGAAAATCAATTTTTTGGGTCTAAGTTGGTTGAAGAAAATTCGTGGGTCCAAAAGAAATTAAATTTCTAAGGTCTCCCATCAAGGAAAAAATCAATTTTTTAGAAAAATCAAACCTTGGGACCTTGGTGGTTAAGTCAAAAGTGATTTTTTAAGGAAAAAATCTTCAAAGAATTATTTTTTGGACCAGGATCAAAGCCATCATCAAGGAATTCGAATTTTATCTTCCATATCAAGGGACATGATTAACTTTTGACATGGATCAAGCAACAACTAGCTATTACTCTCCTGGATCAATCTTTGGACCTTGTCGTTTTCCACTTGGAGGGGGATCTAGAACTCTCAATTTTTCTATAAATTGAGCCAAAGGCTCCTCATTGTAACATCTTTAGATGGTGATGTGGCTCATGCTTTGTAACAATTTTTTTTTTGGATCAATAAAATCAGAGTCTTTGGGGGCTAATTATGGTGCATCTCTTCAATTGGTTGTGGTAACTTTATTTTTGATGGTGCTTTAAATTTCTACTTTGTGCTTTAATTTGTTAAATTCTATAGCCATTTGGATTTATAGTTGCTTGTTAGCACCTATATCTGGTTTGAGGACTTTTGATTTGCTAGATCTATTGGATTTTTGTTTGAATCACTAGATCTGCTTGTCACCTTGTGCCTTACCCAAGGTTACTTGGGAGTGGGAGCGAAAACAGAGAGTGGGATCTAGAACTCTCAATTTTTCTATAAATTGAGCCAAAGGCCCCTCATTATAACATCTTTGGATGGTGATCTGGCTCTGAAAGTTCTGTAACAATATTTTTTTGATCAATAAAATCAGAGTCTTTGGGGGCTAATTATGGTGTATCTCTTCAACTGGTTGTGGTTGGGGGCTAATTTATTTCTGATGGTGCTTGGAATGGAGTCATTTTTGTCGATGTATGGTAAGTGGAATTATACCACCATTCAACGAGATGCAACCATTGAACCCACTTATTTTGTTTTCTCGTAGCATAACACCGTAGGTAAGCTTCCAAACATTTATTGGCAACCTCTGTTTGTCCATTTGGCTGGGGGTGATAAGCTGAGCTCATGTTGAGGTAGGTTCCTATATGCTTGAACAATTCCTTCCAAAAATTTCCTTTAAATTTGGCATCCCTGTTGCTGACAATGACTTTCGGGAAGCCGTGTAGTTTATAAATATGTTTGTAGAATATCTTCGCAATTTGCTTTGAAGAGTCTGTTTTCTTGATAGCAATAAAGTGAGCATATTTAGTGAATCTATCTACTACGACGAAGATCTTATCCCTCCCATCAGATACAGGTAATCCTTCAATAAAATCCATTGATATTTCTTCCCATTTTTGATTCGGAATATTTAAGGGATGAAGTAACCCAGGTGTCATAATATTTTCACTTTTATTTCTTTGACACTTGTCACATTATGCTACATATTTTTGAGTATCATGACTCATACCCTTCCAAAAAAATGACTAACGTGCATTGTAATAGGTTTTAAAATATCCTACATGCCCCCAGACGACATGGAATCATGTGATCCCTTGAGTATTTTTGATATAAACTTGGATTTGGAGTTTAGATAAATTCTTCCTTTGTACCATAAGATATCGTTCTTCCACTCAAATTTTGAATTTCCTGGGAGATTATTGATTATAGCCAACATTTCTGGATCTTTGGCGTACTCACTTCGAATCCCATTAAGCCATTCAGGAACAACAACCGAAACTGCAAGTAGTGTTGGTTCTTCATCTTTTCTAGACAGGGCATTTGCTACTACATTGTCTTTTCCTTTCTTATGTAATATCTCCATGTCGAAAGCGGCAATTTTCTCGATCCATTTTTGTTGTTCTTCATAGAGTGTTTTTTGTTGAAGGAGATACTGAAGACTGTTATGATCCATTCAGATGGAAAATTTACTCCCTAACAGATATTGTCTCCATTTGGCCAATGCGTGCATAATTGCGAGCATTTCCTTGTTGTATGTGGACTTGAAACGCTCTCGTTTATTTAGCTTCCTGCTTTCAAAAGCGATAGGGTGCCCTTCTTGCATTAATACTGCACCTATACCGAATCCAGAGGCATCAAATTCGATGATAAATGGTTTAGAAAAATTGGGAGTTGCCAATACTGGTGCATTAGACATTACTTCCTTCAAATCTTCAAAACACTTTCCTGCTTCTTCATTCCATTGAAACAAATTTTTCTTTAAAAGATTTGTAAGAGGTGCAGTTCTGTGTGCATAGTCTTTAATAAATCTTCGATAATATCCCGTTAATCCTAAGAATCCTCTTAGCTTAGATATATTCACTGGTTTATTCCATTCCCTTGTAGCTTTAATTTTAGAAGGATCCACTTTTACCCCTTCATGGGATATTATGTGTCCCAGATATTCAACTTCTTCTTTTCCAAAGGTGCATTTGGATTTCTTAGCATAAAATTGTTGATCTTCTAATAATGTGAGAACTGTATCCAAGTGTTGCAAGTGCTCTTTCCAAGTTTTACTATAAATCAAAATATCATCAAAAAATACTAGTACAAATTTCCTAAGATATGGATGAAATAATTCGTTCATAGTAGCTTGGAACGTAGCTGGTGCATTTGTCAACCCAAAGGGCATTACTTTAAACTCGTAATGACCTTCATGTGTTTGAAATGCAATTTTTGGTATATCTTCCAACCTAATTTTGATCTGGTAATAGCTTGACCTTAAGTCTAACTTAGAGAAGTATTTTGCGCCATGTAGTTCATCTCAGGGTTGCAGGGAAGCTTCAAACCCCCTTCGCTCTTGCTTCCGAAACTCGCTTCGTGCAGGAGCGTTTCGGAAACGCTCAGAAATGCGCTCCCGAAAACGCTTCCTGACGGGAGCATTTTCGGGAGCGCGTTTCCGACCTTGTAAAAATGCTCCCTGTTTTTGCGGGAGCATTTCAGGAAGCGCTCGGGAGCGAACGCTCCCTGAGCGCTTCCGACGTTTAAAAAACGCTTCGGGAGCGTTTTTTAAACGCGAGAAGTGTTAAAAACGTTTCCCGCTGCGCGGAATTTTTTTTATGAGAAAAATCGATTTTTTTAAAAGGGGGGGGGGGTTTCATTTGCATTTCATTGTTTGTTGAGTTGAGAGAGAGCAAGAAGGAGAGCGCAAGGTTGACAGGAGAGCAAGGAGCAAAGCTGACGGGAGAGCAAGGAGCAAGGCTGACAGGAGGATTGCAAGAAAGAGGTAGGCCTTCTAATCCAATTTTGTATTTTCTAGGATGAATTTGTAGATTGTTAAATTGTTTAAAAATGAAAACTTGAATTTTTCTTGAATGTTGCATTTTATTGGATTTAAAACTTAAAAAATGAATTGTTTTTTTCCTATGTTGCATTTCCTATTCCCATTTGGCATTTTTCCATTTGTTTTGCAGGCTAGAAACTTGAAACTTGTTTGCATCATGGCTATATGTCTAGGAATTTTCCTCATATTGGTTCCTTTCTTTGTGATAATGGTGTTGGAGAGTGCTAGAAGAAAGAGGCAAATCAGAGAAGAGGAGGATGAAGAGGAGGGTTATGTTGGATCTGAAGAAAATCCTGAAGAGGAGGAGGATTATGTTGAGGAGGAAGTGGGGAGTGGAGACCTTGAGAACATAGAATCCCCAACTAAACAAGACCAATATCCTTTGTGGAAATATCTTCAAAAACAAGAAGGAGGGAAAGGTGGTGGAACCACTAAATTTATTTGCCCCCATTGCAATAAACAATGCCATGGTTCATACACCCGTCTGAGAAGGCACCTTTGTGGGATAATGCCAGGAGATGGAACTAAAAATCTTGGAATCAAAGTTTGTACTTTTGTGCCAGCACCACAGAGAAAGATATATAAGAAGGAAGAGGGGGTTGCCCTACAGAGATCATCTAAAAGGTCTAGGGGTTTCGTTGATTCAGGCCCAACACATCATGGACAAACAAGTTCAACTTCCACCCATGCCAGTGGTTTTGGAGGCAGTGGCATTGGATTAAGGCGTAGAACCATATCCGATTTCCTAGACGAAGGGTGTAGGATGATGTGGATTCAAAAGTTTACCGGTTTCTATATGCATGTGGGGTGCCATTCAATGTTCTTAGCTCACCTTATTGGCATGAAATGGTTTCTGCCATTAATGATGCCCCCAAAGGATACAAAAGCCCTGGGTATGACAAGGCCAGAACCGTGGGTCTTGATCATGAAAGAGCTAAAATAAACAATTCTTTGGCTAGAATGACAAGTTCGTGAAATGAGCATGGGCTCTCCATTGTCTCTGATGGATGGACCAATGTAAAGGGAAAACCATTGATAAATGTTTTGGCTGTGTCGGTTAGTGGTGCAGTCTTCCTGGCAGCTTATGATTATTCAGATAAATTCAAAACCGGCATTAACATTGCAGAACCATTACTTGATATAATTGAAAAGACTGGGCCATACAATGTGATACAGGTCATCACTGATAATGCTGCTAACTGTAAGGCAGCAGGAGCAATTGTTGAGGATAAATACCCCAACATTTTTTGGTCTGGGTGTTTGGTTCATACAATGAACCTTTTGATGCATGATATCATAAAAAACAAACAACCTCAATTCAAATGGCTTGGTGATTTGTACAAGAGAGGTAAAAAAATGATCAAATTTATTACAAATCATAGCAATACCCATGGGCTTTTCCGCACTCACTCCAAATTGGAGTTGTTGAAAATAGCAAAAACTAGATTTGCTAGCTATTACCTCACCTTCAGGCGCCTTTTGAAGGTAAGAGAGTCATTGGTTGCAATGGTATCAAGCCCACACTGGCAGCTATTAAAGGACAGGGCGGCAACAATAGTTGACAGGCAAAGTTTCGAACATGTGGAGGAGACCGCCCTTGACCATTTGTTTTGGGCACGTATGAGGGAAATTGTGAGTTTTACCAAGCCCATTTATAACATGATTCGCTTTGCAAATACTGATAAACCAGTGATTGGAGAGGTTTATGAGCAGATGGATAGCATGTTGGGGCAAATAAAAGATATTGTTAAGGATAATGATCCCAACTTGTATGCTATGATTCATGACTGTGTGTGTGCACGGTGGAATAAACTCAATGTTCCACTACATGCTTTGGCATATATCCATACGCCAAAATATTACTCTCCATCTTGGTTGGGCCAACCTGCACCTGGAGGTGGGGTTAGGGTGAAACCTCACACAGATCCAGAGGTACAAGAGGGGTACATGAAGGCATTGGACAAATTGGTACCTGACAGGGAGGAGTGTGCTAGATTGCGCCTTGAATTAGGCAAATACTTCAGTTGCACTGCTAACTTTGGTTCTTTCCATGCAATGGAAGACGAGGACAGATTTGATGCTATCACATGGTGGGAAACATATGGCGGCATGGGACTTTTGCCAAAGTTGGCTAAAAAAGTTCTCTCACAGGTTGTGAACACTTCTTCTGCAGAGAGGTGTTGGAGCACCTACAACTTTATACACAATGTGAGAAGAAATAGGCTGAATGAAAACCGAGCTGAAAGCTTGGTTTATGTGCATTATAACTTGAGGTTGTTGAGCCATTACTGTGATCGGGCAAATGAGGATCAATCATACAGAGTCTGGAACAACAACCCAGAGGATGATAATTTGGAGGACGGCATGTTACATGTGGAAGAATTGGAAGTAGAACTTTATAGGGATGATGATGAAGCATCAACAGCACCGCCACACACAGGGCCAGTCCCACCATCTACTGGTAGCAGTGCGGGTGCCAGTGCCAGTGCCAGTGCCACTCCTCGATATCACACTATTGTTCCTTTGCAGATTCAGCCTCCACCTTCTAGTCGTGGTCATGGTACTCCTGAGAGTACTAGAAGACCAACATTTCCTCGTGGCTCACAAAAATTCTAGTTGTGGTCGTGGTACTCCTGAGAGTACTAGAAGACCAACATTTCCTCGTGGCTCACAAAAATTAGACATTTCTCGTGGGCGTGGCAAGGGGCCAGCCGGATAAAATATATTTGTTGTTTACTATTTTCTATTTGTTGTTGACAGTTGAACAGTTGAAACTTGACTCTTTCTGATTTCATATATTTAATGACAATTTAAGTTTGAAGTTTGAATTTGAAAGGTGAAACTTTGAAGTTGGCATTTATAAGTTTATTGTTTACAAGTCATTATGAATATGAATATGATGCTTCATGAAAGTTATATGGTGATCAATGAATCAATGATGATAAATGCTATATAATATCAATGATGATAAATGTATATTGAATTTTGAAATCAATGAATCAATGATGATAAATGTTAGATATTGAAATTTGAAATCAATGATGATAAATGTTATATATCAAATTATCAATGATGATAAATGTTATATATTGAATTTTGAAAGCTTGAAACCTTCAAATTGATGATTTGCGAGACTCGAGAGTCAATATGTTGTATGCTTCCAACTCGTGGGCGTGGTTGATGAAGATTATAACTTCTAGATGATTGATGTTATATGATTCAATCTATGTTTTTATGTTTTTTTATGTCTAATTCATCATTCTACATGTTTTTGTTGACATATATGCATCAAAATATAAAAAATATAAAAAATATTAAAACATATATATATAAACGCTCCCGAAAACGCTCCGGACTCTGAAACTTTTAAAAATGGCGCTCCGCGCTCCCGCTCCCGCTCCCGCTTCCAAGTAACCTTGGTTCATCTAGCATTTCATCGATAAAGGGAATTGGAAACTTATTTTTAATTGTTATCTTATTTAATCCTCTGTAGTCAAAGCATAGCCGGAACGATCCATCTTTTTTTCTTACCAATATAACTGGGGCGACATATGGACTCCCGCTTTTTGAGATGACCCCACATTTTAAAAGGTCTTGGATTATCTTCTCAATTTTAGTTTTGTGGTGATGCGGGTAGCGATAAGGCTTGATGTTAACAGGGTCTGATCCTGCCTTGACTTCTATTGTATGTTCGATTTCCCTATTTGGAGGCATTTTCATTGGTAGGTCTTGGAATACTTTTTCGTGTTTCTGAACTAGTCCTTGTACTTCTGGTGACTCTTTGTGGTTCCTTTTTGTAGATAACATTTCTAACTGATGACATTGTACTATATAGGCTGTTGCTCCTTTTCGAATCATCTTCATCATCTGAGATGACGATACGATTTGATTCTCTGGAGCTTGGAATCCATATAACTTGTGCTTTTGCCCTTCCCACTTAAAGCTTATAAACTGCTTCTGATGGTTGGCATAATAAGTACCTAAGGTTTGTAGCCATTGAATTCCTAAGACAACATCTACTCCTCCGAGTGGTACGACATAGAATGGAGATTCTAAACTAAAGTGTTTAATCTGTAATTTGACTTTATGGCATTTCCCTACTTGCTCAATCTTCTTACCATCGGCCACCATTACCTTCATATTAGGCATGGGAAAAGTAAAGATGTTAAGTCTTTTGCCATGGTTGAATTTAGAAAATTGTGGGTGCTGCCAGTGTTGATGAGAACCATTATGTTGTTTTTCTTAATATGTCCTCTTAATTTTAGTGTCTGAGGTTGTGATATACTTGTCATGGCTGATAATGACACTTGCGGAATGCTTTCATCATCTACTTCTGGAGAGAACTCTGGGGTGTCTTCTATTCCTTCTACATCTGAATCATCATTGTTAGAGTCATTAGTTGCTTCACAATTATACAGATTTTTTTTCTTTTCCATTAGCACATCTGTGCTTAGGGTCCCACTTTTCGCCACAACGTTTGCACTTGCCCTCTCTCATCCTTTGTATTTCCATGTTAGATTTATCTCCTTCACGAAGGCGTGGTGGAACATATTTCATGTTATCTTCTTTTGTAGATTGAGGAAACCTTCATCTCGAATATACTCTTTCTGGTTTTGACCAAGATAACCTTTCAAATTTCTTTTCAACAACTTTTTCTTTTTGCCTTACTAGTTCTACTGATGTAATGTCGTGAAGTTCGAGCTCTTCTTGTATATGGGTTTTAAGTCCTGAGATGAAAGACTGGATTAGACGAGACTCTGACAATCTAGGTACTCGTGTTGCTAAGGTCTCCCATTCTCGAGTGTACTCATCCACATCTCCTTTTTGGCGTAATTTGATGAATGTTGAAAAAAACTTTTCTTCTTTTATACCTTGAAATCTTTTAAACAATGCATCCTTAAATTTCGTCCAACTAATAGCAAGCGTCGTCTTTTTCCACCACATATACCAATTATACGCTTCTCCTTCCATTTTCATGGAAGCGTGCTTAATTTTTTCGTCATCACTATTAATGTCATAAATCTCAAAATATTCTTCGGCTTTATTAAGCCATGCAACGCTATTTATTTCATTACCATCAAACTTGGGTAGCTCGATTTTTGCTTTTCGATGATATGCTAACGGAAGGCAGATTGCGGGGGAGATGGCGGCGGGAATGGAGGGCGGGGGTGGCAGGGAAAGGTCGCAGCTGCGAAGGGTGGGAAGGATGGTGGGGGAAGGAGGCTAAGGGCGGCGAGGAAGACGATAGTAGCCGCAGATGGGTGGCATAGCCAGGAGCAGCAGGAGTGACAATGCTGGTGGCGTGTAGTCTGTAGTGAAGGTGGACGGAGGAAGGGACGAGACAAAGAAAAAAACGCAGGGAGAGGAAAACGAGATGGTGGGGAAGAATAAACGATCGTTCTGGAAAATAATTTAACTGGATAACCACAACAAAATTCGAGGAGCGAATTGCTCTGATACCAATGGAGTGTAAAAACTCTGGTAAACTTGAATAAGTATATATTATTATTGATAAAAGATGAGATGATTACAAGTGGGAATCACCAAGGCTTTAAATATATCCTTACGGTGTCCCTTGGCAACGATCATGCCCTTCCACATTAATAAACCTAAGACAACTATATTTAACTAATAATGAGATCAACGACCCATTACAAGCAGGGAAACTATTCCTACTAGGCTGAGATGGTTCTCTCAATGAGATCACAACCAAATTGAATGGACCATGGAGATTTTAGGCTAGGTAAAGTAGGCTGTAGGGTTTTGTTTGATTTGGATTTTTGTGCTGGATGGTGAATTAGGTCTAGGAAAAACTAGTTTAGGGCTCTGAAAATCAGATTTGCAAAGATGTAATAAGGCAAGGTAGGCACACACTTTAGCACTTTAATGGTCTCTATGGAAAATGGTAGATTGATAGGGTTTCAAAACGAGCATGAAAATCATGAATTCATTTATATCAAAAGAAAATGAACATAAATGTGAAAGCTTCTCCAAAACAGAGCATTGAATCAATGAATTCTGCGTATCAAACTTAGAACTCAATCACATAAGACATGGAAATGAAGATGGAAGGTACAATATATTCAAACATATGATAACAAAAGAAGAAACACTGCTAAAACACATACCACATGAATCCCACCACAATAGCTGCAAACTTTGTCTATTAGTTCCTGCCAAAATCACAAAATACACTAGTGTTCCAAGCTCAATTGCACATCATCCAACCTTTGAAACTGATTACAAACTACCTCATATAGCCAGTGAGGTCAAAATCCTCCCTTGGAGGTCGAATTTGCTAGTAAGAAAGTCAAATCCACGCACCTATCTGATCACTGCTACACACTAGGGAGGTTACTCAACCTTTTCCTTTTTTTTCTAAACCACTTGACACATATACTCAATGCAGTAAATGGAGGATAAGGCACCTGTTTACCTCCATCTTAACCATTTACATTTAAATTTTGACTTCTACATTCATCCACATTCACCTTTTGACTTTTACAAAAGTCAAACTAGGAATTGGAGAAAATTACACAAAGAAAATTTAATTAAAATCTCATAAAATTGCAGAAGCGTAGTGCTATCTTGGAGGCCTTTTTTAGGCACCTTCCTGAAGTCAAAATTGAAATCTGAAAGAATGGTAAACTAGCCTTGTTTGTCTAGTTTCCAGAACATCATGAATTTTTGAAAATGACCCATGGGAAGGCCTTCAAAAACTCATTCTCCCAAGGTGTTTCGAGAAGTGCTGTGCCTGTCCATAAGGGTCGCGAAAGGGTCACGCCACTTTGAGAGGGATTTTGTAGGTCTTCCCTCACAACCCTGCTTACCCCTTTTGAACCTAACGAAATCTTTAAGTTTTGTGTAGAAAATCTTATTAATCACATATCGAGCATTTGAAGTGAGTTCTTGCTTCATCTCCTCGAGCCAAGTGTTTTAAGCGAGTTCTGGTTTGAATCTTCATTCTCTTGGCACACAAACAACAAAGAACCCATAGTGGGTTTTTCCCAAAGGCTCATCATAAGATTAATTAAAGGGGTTTTTCTTTGCCAATCATCTAAAGTAATTTTTTTTTATTAATCTGAAATCGCTACTTTTTGTGCTACACATTGATAGATTTCATAATTCGAGCCTAAATTTTATTGTGAATGTTGTATATAATTTGTAAATATTTTTCTCACCCTTGTTATATATTCTTTTGTACATGTTTGGGGTTTCTAACGTGGGTTTCTTGCAGATCTGAAGTGCAGGGTGATGTTTTTAATTTATATCTTTAGATTAATCATTTGCAACTATTACCCCTCAAATCTGAAGGGGATATCGAAATTGTTTGAAGTTGAACATTCTATCCTCCTAAGCGGCCAAGGTTCTTCAGCATTAAAGAAAATTTTTGTGGCCGTCTATTTTAGAGATCTCTTTCTGCAAAGTCGCGAAGGTTTGAAACAATAACCTCTTTATCGAACAAAAAAGTTCTGTGGGTCAATTATTTCTCTTTGCAGGCCCAAAGGGTTTGAGTTATTTTTCCTCCTATACAAATCAACAAGAAAACTCTGTGAAGCCGCTAGCTAAACTCTGGAAGATAATTGTATAGCCTTTGTTGGCTCAAAGAATTATTTACATAAAGTTTTTTAAAGCCGCAAGCCTTAAAAAAAAAAGGCCCCGTCTTTGCTAAGTTGTGACCCCTTTTCAATTGATCGTATTACAAAGGGTTTCAAGCCTCATTATTTACATTAATTTTTTATAATTTTCAAATGAATTTTCTGAGCTTAAGTCTCTCTTGACCGTGAGTGCTTGAAGGACTATTATTGTGTATTCTCCATCGACAAAGGGGTTTTATAATTCCTTTTTTACATAAAGGTATCAAAAATCCATTTCGACGACTTGATCTCTTCTTTTGACGAACTTCTTGTGGTTCAAATAATTTGATTTGCATGATTTTTTTGGTCAATTCTGTAGAGGTTTTGGGCTTGTTTCTTTGCCTTGGTTTCAGATTCTGTTAAATTTGGTCACTAGGACCAAACTCCATTTTGGACTGCTCATATGATTGAGATGATATTTTTGTTGGATTTCGGAGAGGTGCAATATTGATCTAAAGATCATCTTGTTTGGATGAGCAGAAGTTGGATTTTGAATTTATTCTCTCACATGTGCAAATTGTCAAGGTCGGCCATAATTGTAATGTAACCTCACAAGCACGATAAGATGTGTTACCACTCCTCATTGATGGATATAAAAAGGAGAAAGTCAAACCTCATTTGAACATCATATCATCTCACATTCTCTCTCCTTCTCATTGGTTCGTACAAGCCTCAAAAGACATTCTCTCTCCTCCGTACATTTGAAAGGGTTGCTGCAATTTTCATATTGTTTTATGGCTTTTGCAACAACGTTGACCTTGGGTCAACTCTCATACTTTGACTTCGATTTTTGGGACATAATCCAAGTTTGGTGGCACGAAAATCGAGGAAATATGCGTTGTTTGACTGTAGCGTTGATCGCATAATTAACCAGTACGTTGACTAGATTTGACCAAGAATTTCAAGACTGTTTTGGGTTGACTTAGACTGTCCTTTGAGGCCGAGTTTGATTGGGTTTGATCGAGCTCCATTGGGGAGGAATATTGCTAGTTTGACCAGCATTGACTTTGCTGGCTAGGGCATCCTGTTGACTGCTGTAAATTGTACTTTCTCTCTTTGATGAATTTGAAGAATAATAAGAAGATTTGATCAAAAGGTTTTCCCCACATTGGGTTTTTTCCCTGGCATCCACCAAATTATTGTGTCCTCTTGTCTTGGCTTGTCTTCTGGTTATTTGTTTATGTTCTATCAACATTTACTATCAATTTTAATGTGATTGCTAAATAGGAAATTGAATTGGGCTAATAAGAAAGATTGAAGTAAATTGCTCCAAGCATAAAACATACCATCATTAACTAAAAATTAACATGGTATCAGAGCTGAGACAAAAACAAAGCCCAAGCAAAAGTGAGAAGAGCAATCACTGAAAGTTGATTAGACAAGGACAAGAGTCAATGGTTTCCTCATCATACTTCAATTCTGATGACAAGCTCAATGATAAGTCTGATTATCATGCTTGGAAAATTTCCTTGGATCTGAGATTGGAGGAACAAGATGTCATGGATTATGTGCAAGGAAAGATCATTGAGCCTTCATCAAATGCCCCGGCTGCCACTAAAACAAAGTACAAGAAAGGGGAAAACAAGGTGAAGAGAAGAAGATCATCATGGATTCTATTCACAAGCACTTGGTTGCTTATATCTCTGAGCCAGGCACATCTAAGGAGATGTATGATAAGTTGGTTGGCATTTTCAGGGCTAGCAATGTTAATCAAATTATGTTTTTGAAGAACAAGTTGAAGGACATCAAGATGGACAAGGGAGAGTCCATCCAATCCTACTTCATGAGGATCACCTAAATCAAGAATGATCTCTTATCAATTGGAGAGGTCATATTTGATTGAGAGCTTACTCTCATTGCTCTTGGAGGTTTTCCCCGGGCATGGTATGTATTCAATACCACTATTCTCAATAATAATATAATTCCTGATTTTGATGAATTTTTGACGAGATGCACTCAAGAGGAGACAAGGATGATGGAGAGAGACAAACCCTCAAATGGAAATGGAAGTGAACCTACTGCCTTCATCGCTCATGCAAAGAAGAAGAATAATGTTGGACCGAGAAATCAAGGTCAAGGAAGAGCGGGACCCAAAGGAAGGAAGGGTAGATGTTACAATTGTAATAGGTTTGGTCACTATGCTAGAGAGTGTCCCAATAAAAGGGACTCACCTCGAGATGATGACTACAACAACAATAACAACTTTAGGGGAAATGGAAATCAAAGGAACAACAAGTTTAACAACAAAGGAAAGAGAAAGTCTCCCTCTGATCAAAATGGAAATGGAAATGGTCAACCTTTCAAGAGGTCAAGGAACTCTAGGTATGATGAATCTAATGTTGTTGATAACAAGAAAAATGAATATATTCTTATATCTGCCCTCTCTACTACATCTCCCGACACCCTAGATAACTGGTTGATTGATAGTGGTGTCTCAAGGCACTTCACTAGATATAAAGAGGCCCTCTCTAATTTGATTGAAAATGATACTAATTTGTAAATTATCCTTTGAGACAATGCCACCTATCCTGTGAAAGGGACAGGGACTGTGACCCTTCATCTAAATCAAGGTCAAGTCCTTAGTTTGCAACGTGTGTTGTATCTACCTGACTTGAAGAAGAATCTAGTGTCTATCTCGGCGATGGAAAATAAAGGATTCAAGGTAGCATCCATTGATGGAAAGGTACGCATTTGGAAAAGGAACTTCAAAGAAGCATTCACTCTTGGTTTCAGGGTTGATACACTCTATCAGGTTGGAGGAAGTTCTTTGGGAGCCATGACATGTAACACAACTCTTCGATCTGAGCTATGGCATCGAAGGTTTGCACACCTTCATTATAAAGCCCTTCCCAAAGCAAGGAAGGTGGTCACACGTATGCCCGATTTCAAAGATGATCATGAAGGTGTATGTCAGGGTTGTGCCGAAGGAAAGCATACAAGGGGACCATTCCCTTCAAGTAACTCCTAGACTACTGATGTTCTACAATTGATTCATTCTGATCTATTTGGTATGTTGCCTGTAACATCCTTAGGAGGATGCTTATATTATGTCATTTTTATAGATGCCTTCTCCCGCAAGACGTGGATATACTTCTTGAAGAAAAAGGACGAAGTATTCAAATGGTTCCGCACCTTCAAGGCCTTGGTTGAAAATCAAACAGGGAAGAAGATCAAAAATTTGAGGACCAATATGGAACCGAATATGAGTTGAATGAGTTGAATGAATTTTGCAGGGAAGCTGACATTAAGAGGGAGACCACTACTATGTATAGTCCCAAACAAAATGGTGTTTTCGAAAGGAAGCTTCGAAATATTCTTGAAGCTGCACATGCCATGCTTTATGACCAAGGTCTTCCGAAGTTCCTATGGAGAGAAGCCGCCAACACACTTGTGTATGTTCAAAATAGATTCCCACACCAAGCATTGGAATCCAAAACTCTCGAAGAAGTCTTCACTGGTAAGAAACTTGATGTTTCTCTCTTCAGATTTTTTGGATGTCCCATATATTTTCATGTGCTGAAAGAAAAGAGGAGCAAATTGGATGCTTCTAGAAAGAAGGGTACATTTGTGGGCTATAGTGAAGCTTCGAAAGCGTATAGAATCTATGTCCCTGGTCAAAGAGAAGTGGAGATGTGTCACGATGTCACCTTCGATGAAGATTCTACTCTTAGGAAGGTTAGAGATCTTCCTATCTCAAATAAAGACAAAGAAGAAGAAGCAGGAAAGTAGGAAGAACCGAAGGATGAACAAATGCTCAATGTTGAAGGTCCAATGGATCCTATAAATCCAGCTTATTCAAATAAAAGAAGACCCTCATGGCTTAGAGACACTCTCGAAGATGTTGAGAGACATATTGCTCCAAGGGGAACATTCCGTGAAAGTAAGAAGCCGAATAGGTACCAAGGGTACTTGGTAGCCATGAGCACCATTGTTCAATCTGAGCTTGGAACGTTTGAAGAAGCCGTGAAGCACCAAGTTTGGAAGGATGCAATGAATGAAGAATATGAGTCTATCTTGAAAAATGATGTTTGGGATGTGGTCCCTAGACTGAAGGAAAAATTTGTTGTCACCTCGAAATGACTCTCCAAGATCAAGCATGGAGTCGATGGAAGTGCTGAAAAGTTCAAGCCAAGACTTGTTTCCCGAGGCTACTCGCAGAAAGAAGATATAGATTATGATGAAATATTTGCACTTGTTGCTCGCTACACCACCATCTGTTTGATTATTTCTCTTGCTGCATCACAAGGATGGAGTCTACATCAAATGGATGTCAAGACCAGGGTTGCGGGGAAGCTTCACCCCCCCCTCGTTCCCGTTTTCGAAACTCGCTCCGTGCGGGAGCGTTTTGGAAATGTTCGGAAACGCGCTCCCGAAAATGCTTCCTGAGGGGAGCGTTTTCGGGAGCGCGTTTCCGAACCTGTTAAAACGCTCATTGTATTTTCGGGAGCATTTCCGGAAGTGCTTGGGAGCGAATGCTCCCCGGAACAAAAAACGCTTCCCGCGCGGCGGAAATTTCTTTCAATGAAAAATTCGTTTTGTTTATAGGGTGGGGGGGGGGGGGGGTCATTTTGTTTTTATTGTTTGTTGAGTGAGTGAGAGAGAGCAAGAAGAGTTTGACGAGAGAACTGGAGAGCTGAGCTGCAGAAGTGACAAGGAGAGCAAGGAGCAAGCTGCAAGGCAACAAGGGGATTACAAGAAAGAAGTAGGCCTTCTAATCCAATTTTGTATTTTCTAGGATGAATTTGTAGGCTGTTTAAAAATGAAAACTTGATTTTTTCTTGAATGTTGCACTTTATTGGGTTTAAAACTTAAAAAATGAATTGTTTTTTTCCTCTGTTGCATTTCCTATTCCCATTTGGCATTTTTCCATTTGTTTTGCAGGCTAGAAACTTGAAACTTGAAACTTGTTTCCATCATGGCTATATGGCTAGGGATTTTCCTCATGTTGGTTCCTTTCTTTGTGATAATGGTGTTGGAGAGTAGTATAAGAAAGAGGCAAATCAGAGAAGAGGAGGATGAAGAGGAGGGTCATGGTGGATTTGAAGAAAATCCTAAAGAGGAGGAGGATTATGTTGAGGAGGAAGTGGGGAGTGGAGAACATGAGGACACAGATTCCCTAACTAGACAAGGCCAAACTCAGACACCTTTGTGGAAATATGTTCAGAAACAGGAAGGAGGGAAAGGTGGTGGAACCACTAAATTTATTTGCCCCCATTGCAATAAACAATACCATGGTTCATACACCTATGCGAGAATGCACCTTTGTGGGAAAATGCCAGGGGATGGAGAAAAAAATATTGGAATCAAAATTTGTACTAGTGTGCCAGCAACACAGAGAGAGAAATATAGGAAGGAAGAGGAGGCTGCCCTACAGAGATCATCTAAAAGATCTAGGGGTTTCATTGATTCTTATTCAGGCCCAACACGTCATGGACAAACAGGTTCAACTTCCACCCATGCCAGTGGTTTTGGAGGCAGTGACACACTTGGATTAAGGCGTAGAACCATATCTGATTTCCTGGACGAAGGGTGTAGGAATGATGTGAATTCAAAAGTTTACCAGTTTCTATATGCATGTGGGGTGCCATTCAATGTTCTTCGCTTACCTTATTCGCATGAAATGGTTTCTGCCATTAATGATGCCCCCAAAGGATACAAAAGCCCTGGGTATGACAAGGCCAGAACTGTGGGTCTTGATCATGAAAAAGCTAAAATAAACCATTCTTTGGCTAGAATGACAAGTTCGTGGAATGAGCATGGGGTGTGCATTGTCTCTGATGGATGGACCAATGTAAAAGGAAAGCCATTGATAAGTGTTTTGGCTTTGTCGGTTAGTGGTGCAATCTTCCTGGCAGCATATGATTATTCAGACAAATTCAAAACCGGCATTAACATTGCAAAACCAGTACTTGATATAATTGAAAACACTGGGCCATACAATGTCATACAGGTCATCATTGATAACGCTGCTAATTGTAAGGCAGCAGGAGCAATTATTGAGGATAAATACCCCAACATTTTTTGGTCTGGGTGTTTGGTTCACACAATGAACCTTTTGATGCATGATATCATCAAAACAAACAACCTCAATTCAAATGGCTTGGTGATTTGTACAAGAGAGGTAAAAAAATGATAAAATTTATTACAAATCATAGCAATACCCATGGGCTTTTCCATACTCACTCCAAATTGGAGTTGTTGAAGATAGCAAAGACTAGATTTGCTAGCTATTACCTCACCTTCAGGTGCCTTTTGAAGGTAAGAGAGTCATTGGCTGCAATGGTATCAAGCCCACACTGGCAACTATTAAAGGACAGGGCAGCGACAATAGTTGACAGGCAAGGTTTCGAACATGTGGAGGAGACCGCCTTTGACCCTCTGTTTTGGGCATGTGTGAGGGAAATTTTGAATTTTACCAAGCCCATTTATCACATGATTCGGTTTGCAGACACTGATAAACCAGTGATTGGGGAGGTTTATGAGTAGATGGACAACATGTTGGGGCAAATAAAAGATATTGTTAAGGATAATGATCCCAACTTGTATGCTATGATTCATGACTGTGTGTGTGCACGGTGGAATAAACTCAATGTTCCACTACATGCCTTGGCATATATCCTTACCCCAAAATATTACTCTCCATCTTGGTTGGGCCAACCTGCACCTGGAGGTGGGGTTAGGATGAAACCTCACACAGATCTAGAGGTACAAGAGGGGTACATGAAGGCATTAGACAAGTTGGTACCCGACAGGGAGGAGTGTGCTAGATTGCGCCTTGAATTAGGCAAATACTTCAGTTGCACTGCTAACTTTGGTTCTTTCCATGCAATGGAAGACAGGGACATATTTGATGCTCTCACATGGTGGGAAGCATATGGCGGCATGGGACTTTTGCCAAAGTTGGCTAAAAAAGTTCTCTTACAGGTTGTGAACACTTCTTCTGTAGAGAGGTGTTGGAGCACCTACGGCTTCATACACAATGTGAGAAGAAACGGGTGAATGAAAACCGAGCTGAAAGCTTGGTTTATGTGCATTACAACTTGAGGTTGTTGAGCCATAACTGTGATCGGGCAAATGAGGATCAATCATACAGAGTCTGGGACAACAACCCAGAGGATGATAATTTGGAGGACGACACGTTACATATGGAAGAATTGGAAGTAGAACTCTTTAGGGATGATGATGAAGCATCAACAACACCGCCACACACAGGGCCAGTCCCACCATCTACTAGTAGCAGTGCGGGTGTGGGTGCTAGTGCCAGTGCCAGTGCCAGTTCTTGATATCACACTGTTGTTCCTTTGCAGATCCAACCTCCACCTTCTAGTCATGGTTGTGGCACTCCTGAGAGTACTAGAAGACCAACATTTCCTCGTGGCTCGCACAAATTAGACATTTCTCGTGGGTGTGGCAAGGGGCCAGCCAGTAGATAAAATAGATTTGTTGTTTACTAGTCTTTTCTATTTGTTGTTGACAGTTGAATAGTTGAAACTTGACTCTTTCATATATTTAATGACAATTTAAGTTTGAAGTTTGAATTTGAAAGGTGAAACTTTGAAGTTGGCATTTATAAGTTTACTGTTTACAAGTCATTACGAATTATGAATATGATGCTTCATGAAAGTTATATGGTGATCAATGAATCAATGATGATAAATGTTATATAATATCAATGATGATAAATGTTATATATTGAATTTTGAAATCAATGAATCAATGATGATAAATGATATATATTGAAATTTGAAATCAGTGAATTAATGATGATAAATGTTATATATCAATGATGATAAATGTATATTGAATTTTGAAATCAATGAATCAATGATGATAAATGTTAGATATTGAAATTTGAAATCAATGATGATAAATGTTATATATCAATGATGATAAATGTTATATATTGAATTTTGAAAGCTTGAAACCTTTAGATTGATGATTTGCGAGACTCAAGAGTCAATATGTTGTATGCTTCCAACTTGTGGGCGTGGTTGATGAAGATTATAACTTCTAGATGATTGATGTTATATGATTCAATCTATGTTTTTATGTTTTTTATGTCTAATTCATCATTCTACATGTTTTTGTTGACATGTATGCTTAAAAATATAAAATAAAAAATATATATATAAACGCTCCAGGAAACGCTCCGGATCGGAAGCTTCTAAAAATGGCGCTCCCGCTCCCGCTCCTGCTCTGCGTTTTCGCTCCCGCTCCCAAGTAACCTTGGTCAAGACTGCCTTCTTACATGGTTCAATCAAGGAAGAGGTCTATGTCGAACAACCTTTGGGGTTCGAGATAGAGATACACATGTATGTAGGTTGGAGAAAACCCTTTATGGGTTGAAGCAAGCCCCTAGGGATTGTTATGAGAGGATCGATAACTGCTTGATGAAGCTGGGTTTCACGCTAAGTGAAGCTGATCCAAACCTTTACTTTAAGGTTGATAATGACAAGCCTCTCATTCTGGTTCTCTATGTGGACGATCTCTTCTTGACAGGTGCAGACACTCTTATTCATCAATGTAAGAGGGAGTTGGCTTTTGAGTTCAAGATGAAGGACCTAGGATTGATGCACTACTTCCTAGGCTTGGAGGTATGGCAAAAGCTAGGTGAGATTTTCCTTTCTGAAGGAAAATATATTGTTAAGCTATTGGAAAGATTTGGGATGGTGGACTGCAAGTCCGTGACTACTCCGATGGAACTCAACTTTAAGAAGTTGTGTGGAAGTGCTATAGGGCTTGATTTGGGAAATCCTACTGAGTATCGTCAACTCGTAGGGGCCCTGATGTTCTTAGTGAACTCACCTCCGGACATATGTTTTGTAGTGAACACGTTGAGTCAATATATGGTCGAGCCTCATCACATTCATTGGATTGCAGCCAATCTCTCGAGATATCTTTGGGGCACAATCAACCATGGACTGAGATACATTGTCGGGAATGTGAGGCTCCATGGATATACTAATGCTGACTGGGCAAGCAGTGTGGTGGATTGTAAAAGCACATCTGGATGTTGCTTCACCCTAGGTTCTGCTTCGATCTCTTGGATGAGCAGGAAGTTGAAATCGTTTGCTTTGAGTACCACCGAGGCCAAATACATTGTAACAAGTATGGCTTGTTGTGAAGCTATTTGGTTGAGGAAGCTCTTCAGTGAGCTGTTTGGGCATGTGTTGGATACCACCGTGATCCATTGCGACAACCAAAGTGGGATTTGACTTTCAGAGAATCCCGTGTTCCACGATCGCTCCAAGCATATTGATATCAGGTACCACTTTATTCGGGATATGGTACAACGAGGCGTCATAAGGCTTCATCACATTGGGACTAATGAGCAGGTCGCAAATATTCTCACGAAGCCCCTGGGGAATGTCAAATTCTTAAACTTTCGTGAGAAGCTTGGAATCGTGGACAAGCCCTCTTATGAGGGTCCCGCTTGAGTTGGACTTTGAGCTATGGGAGCTCTAGGGGGCTTGGGGATAGCTTCTTGGAGCTATAGGCAACCACAGGGCTAGGTTCGCTTTACCTGGTTGGCGTGCTATATCCCAACCTTTTTGATATTGAGCTGGTTCACCTTCTCTTGATCTATGCCCCACATACATCCTACCCATGTAGTCCGAGACTCATGGGAAGTACCTCTCATTTGGCCAATGAGTTGGGAAATGAGGATAGAGACCATAGCATTACCGATGGATGCATCATGTATTGCCGTACTCTCTATGTCTAGGATGGGTTGTGTCCAACAACTTGATCTGGGATCAAGTCTGATTGAGGTTTTTACCTCTAAACGAACTTTGTTTCAGTGGAGAGTGGCAAGGTCTTGTGATTCACTCTCGATCAAATCTTCTTCATTATTTCTTCATGATTCAGCAGAGCAGAGCCGAAGAAGTACAGGGACAACAAGATGACACAAGATGACAAGATGGTACATGATGGTACAGGATGACAAGATTGCACAGGTTGACAGATGGATTGACGGGTGGAGTTCTCCCTAGTTGATAGGGGGTGTTAAATTTGGCAACTAGGGCCAAACTTTACTTTAGACTGCTCATATGATTGAGATGATATTTTTGTTGGATTCCTCTTTCGGAGAGGTGCAAGATTGATATAAAGATCATCTTGTTTGGATGAGCAGAAGTTGGATTTTGAATTTATTCTCTCACATGTGCAAATTGTCAAGGTCAGTCGGAATTGTAATGCAGGCTGTCAAGCCCCAAAAGATGTGCCACCACCCCTCATTGATGGATATAAAAGGGAGATTCAAACCTTATTTGGACATCATATCATCTCACATTCTTTCTCAGTCTCATTGGTTCATACAAGCCTCAAGGAGACATTTTCTCTCCTTCGCACATGTGAAATGGCTGCTGCAATTTTCACACTGTTTTAGGGCTTCTGCAACAGCATTGACCAACGTTGACCTTGGGTCAACTCTCATACTTTGACTTAGATTTTTGGGACAAAATCTGAGTTTGGGAGGCTGCATTTGGTGGCACGAAAATCAAGGAAATATGGGCTGTTTGACTGCAGCATTGACCGCAGATTTGACTTGTGTGTTGACCAGGTTTGACCGAGAATTTTAGAATTGTTTTGGGCTGACTTTGACTGTTATTTGAGGCTGAGTTTGACTGGGTTTGACTGAGTTCCATTGGGGAGGAATATTGTTGGTTTGACCAGCGTTGACTTTGCTGGCTAGGGCATCCTGTTGATCGCTGAAAATTGTACTTTCTCTCTCTGCTGAATTTGAAGAATAATAAGAAGATTTGATCAAAGGGTTTTCCCCACATTGGGATTTTTCCGTAGCATCCGCCAAATTATTGTGTCTTCCTGTGTTGGTTTGTCTTGTAATTATTTGTTTATGTTCTATCAACATTTACTGTCAATGTTAATGTGATTGCTAAACAGGATATTGGATTGGGCTAATAAGAAAGATTGAAGTAAATTTCTCTAAGCATAGAACATACCATCGTTAGCTAAAAATTAACATATTCGCTAACCCCTATCTTTGTAGTGATTCCTAACCATCTTGTAACAGGGTTTCATCACAATCTTTGGTCTCAAGGCAAATTTTCAGAGCTGTTTCATTGGAAAGTTTACTTCAAGAAGGTTGTAGGCCTTTTCGGCTTCAAACCTATGTCACACACATATAAGGTTTTGTTAAGGGTTTTAAATTTTCTTTTTTGAGTGAAATTTTTATCATAGCCGCAAGGGTTTGGAGCTTTTCCTTTTACCCAAACTGCATACTTAGAAGGCTAGGTCTTTACATTTTCCAGAAGGCTCACATTTTGTTTTAATAAGATTTCTCCTCTTGTTTTGGGCATAATTTTGTATATCTAACATTGTTTCTTTGGCAAGGTCGAGAAAGGATGTTTGGTGTCATATTTCTTATTAATTGAGAGCCTAGGGTTTATCTCCTCCACCTGGTGTGGGGCAGGGTTTTTAGTGCGAAATTTTGAAGATTTAGGAACCCTGAGCTTTAATGAAAGACCTTTAAGATTTTGAATAAAATTTAATTAAATTGTGGGACATTTTTTGGGTTGGTCGTAGGCCATTCAAGCCTCCTTTTTCCTTGAAACCGAAAGCTCTAATTCATTGCTAACTTTGTTGATTTTGCAAAAGTTTTTTTGCCAAACTCATCATTCTCCTTGAGCATAATTATGTGTAAAGGCAGTGAGCTGAGAGGATTCGATCACTGGTGTCTGCAGTCTAACATTTTGTTTTGCAGGGATATCTATCATTGAAGTGACAATCCTCCTTTCCAGTAGAATTTCATCATAATTTTAAGCCATTGTATTGAAGAAAGCTGTGGAAAATTTATCTTCTGGGTCGAAAGCTTTACCATTGTCATCATTTTGTTGAAAGGCCGAAATCATCTAAACCCTGATCCTTGAAGTTATTTCGAGCCACCTCAAGCGGAGCTACTTATACTTGAGGAAATATTTTATCTTGTAAAGCTATATCATTATAAGATTCTTAAAAGAAGAGTCCCTCTCCTCTGTCTAGAGGGCATCTTCCATTGTAAAACCTCATTAATAGAATTAAGCCTTTTCTCTTGAGGGAGCTTGGAATTTCATTATAGGGCATCCTTGCTCCTTATTTAAAAGGGAAAATTGATTGACTTACTAACTCACTAACCTAGATTAGTTACTAACTCATCTATTGCACTTGATAACTTGCTCTTGCATTTAGTCTCTTTTGCATCACTTTATTGTTGCATTGCTATTTTGCTACTTGATCAAAATTGCATTTAAAATATTGTTGTCTCTATCTCAATTGTATTTGAAAATCTAAGCAGTAATCTCTCTTAGCAATCTCATTTTCCATCTAATAAGTGCAGTTTCATTGAACAATTCTTGCTTATTTCAATTGTCTAAATAAGTAAAGAACACTATTGTTTAAAGGCATTGCAAGATTTGCTCTAATACATTCAAATCATCATTGTTTCTTTGAGTATTTCCTATTGCTTCATTGATCATTGTCATTAGCTAGTAATCTTGTGCTTTGAAATATCTATTTTCTTTGTGATTACAAGCATATTGGCATTTTACTTTCCTTAAAGCAATATCATTGTGTCTCACTAAAGAATTGCATTCTCATTTTGCATTTTAGTATTAACTTTGCATCCCTAAAATTTACCTCCAAGCATAAGTTTGGTTGAAAGAAAGTTAGGAACCCCTTCTCCACCCAATTTGCGACGCTTGACTCTTGCTCAACAGTTAAAACAAGTGACCTTGCAGTTCTCTTGTGGGCAATCCCTTGTAGGAATGGAGGCACTTGGGTCGTTAGAATGCTGTGGTAGGTATCATTGTTGAGGCCTTCGATTTCTTTCTACAACTTTGGGTGAGACTTGCTTCTAAACAATTGAGGAGAAGGTTTCACCTAGACTAGGCATTAACTAAAATCGACTAAGTCTTTCCATTTCACCTAGTCAGGCTTGCATTTCATACACCTAACTTGCATCTATCTCGGGCATATTGTTAAATTGTTGGCATCTTTATTTCACTTGCAAAGTTATAATATTGCTTTTGTACTTATATTTTAATCATATTGCTCATTGTCTTTGATATTGTCATCTTTATTTGAGCATCTCTTTGAAACAAGTACAATTTTCCTTTTTTCTCTTGCAAGTTATATATTATTGCTCATATTTTAGTATTGTGTCATTTTCTTGTACTAACATTTTCCTTGCAACGTTGCTTATCTTTTCAATTTGAAATATTTCCATTTTGCAAGTGGTTTAATATTTATTGAGCATTGTCTCAAGGCACCGGTCTATATTTGCTTATCTTCTTGATCTATTCAAGATATACATTGCTCACTTAATAATCACACTTGCTAGTCTCATTTCAAGTTATCTGGAGTGGTAGTGATCTTGCCCTTAGTCTTCTAGGACTTGTTGTTCCAACAAGTTTTCCCCTCATTATCACTTTTAGGGACTACCCCCCTTGACTTAGCTAGGAGAGAGCCTAAACAAAGTGAGTAGGGATTAGAGTGACAACCCCTACTCTAAGCGTTGCGCCTTAAGTGTACACTTTGGTGACAACAATGATCATTAATATACTATTTAAATCTATGTTCTCATATATTTTGCAACTAATTCAACATTCTGCATGCTCTTTTTGAAAATATATGCCTCAAATTTTATAAAAATATCTATGTTGCACGGGGACGTGTCCCCACTAAAAAAACCCGCGTACCCTGTGTCCCTCATTTCAGGGACTTGTGGACACTTAGGAAACGTCCCCAAATTGTTGGGGACTTCATTGGGGACTCGGGGACTTCCTTGCCGCCCCCATCATGTTCTGAGCAGATTTCAGGGACGTTCCGAACAGAGTTCAGGGACGTACTCAAGGTTTCAGGGATTTTCTGGGCAGATTTTAGGGATAATCTGGGCATATCTTTAGTTTTGACAATCATGGACATTGATGATTGGACAATATGATCACTTTTTCCCATCCATTATTTTTGTATTGCACTGAATCTAAATCTGTTGTACAAGTTGCAGTGCAAAACATGGGTTTTGTATGATGACGGGTTTCAATTGGGTTTCTAGTAATTTAAATATTGTATTTTCAACAATAAAATTACAATAAGCAATGCCTCTACGTCAAGAAAACAGGAAATGCAACATTTCAAAGGGCTGATCCTTGTGGTAATTGCTTTTGCTTTTTCTCAGTTTTCAGGTCATCTCAGCTTTTCAATATTGTACATGGGTTTCAAAGAATCATTCAAGTCTAATGCTTCCACCATCCCAACCTCAAGCATTGCGAAAAAAAATCAGATAGTAGTAACTTGCATTGGGCAGTAAATGTTTGAATAAATTCTTATTCAATCGCCTTCTTAATGAATTATGCATCTAATCTCTTTATAGAATCAGAGTTCTTTATAGTAGTTTTCCATATAGCTGTAAAAGTTTGCAAAACGTAAGGGAATGCCTTCTATGTTTAGCATAATCATCATTAACAAGAAACATGAAGAAAAACTGCTATAGAGACAATTCTCTGTCACATACACTGTTCATGGACTTTATGCAAATTGAAAATAGTTACACTTAAGTTTACTAAAGCTAAACTACAGTTTACTCGTATCCAGCGACCAATAATGGAAAGTCACTTGACCATTTTAAAGTTGCTCCAGATTTTTCAAAATTGGCAAGAGTAAAGCCTCTGCATAATACTATATAATATAGCTTGTTATGATTATAAGCTTGAAGCAAATGCAGATTCTAATAGTGAATTCTGAATATATATATATATATATATATATATATATATATATATATATATATTATTGCCGTCCCCAACCCGCCACCCACTGAAGAATTTGGGGGTGCGCTGTAGCCATCCTGGGTACCTGTCCCCGGTCCCGAAAATCAATGCAACATCAAAAAATATACATCATATAAAAGATGCTTCTGGAATGCTTCATTCCTATAGTCTTTTGAGAAGCAGTGCTTTGCACTCGAGCTTTGCTTCTGCTTCCAGCAATATTGGGCTTGATTGTCATTAGTAGTAGTTTCTGGTGCAATTGGGATGCCCGAAGCAAACAGAGGTGCTAGTTTAAAGCAGGTGCCATAAATGTCAAGGACTTTGTGGTTTAGACTAATTTAAAAATTACTTCAGGAGAATAATGCTTGGTCATCTACTTTTGCCCGACGAAACTGTCTAAGTTGCCTTACAGCAGATTTATTGTTGATTAACTTTTCTGTATTCAAAACTTGTTCCACTTGTTGCAGTGTTTCTCTAAGTATTTCTCCGGCTCTGCCTAATTTCTCTGTTGCAAATTGATCTGACCTGCAAAAACTTTAGCCTTGGAGTAGCATTGTTTTTCTTCTTCCTGTAAATTGTGTAGCTCTGGTTTATGTATTTTGAAGGCATTCTGTAAAATTTGTCTTTGGCCTTTTGTTTGTACTGGATATGTTTCTTCTAAAGTTTCATGTACAGCTTGCTATGTATTATTCATATTTTTGTGTATATTCAAATAAAATTCCATCAACTGTCTAATAATATAATTCATGTGACCTGCTATGATTTTCTTTTCGTAGAAGGAATTGGTTATTTCCTTTAAATTTTAATTCCTGCGACTCTTTTTCAAGTTCTTTTCTACTCTGCTGTAGTTGCTGCCGCTTGTCTTTAGCAAATCATCAATCTCTTGATTAGTGTTGGAGTATTTGATTTGATTCCTTCAAGGGCTTCGCGGCTTTCTCATTAGAGATGTTAGCAGATTGGGGATGTCCGTTGATGGCTGAACTCAAGTATACCGTTAGTGAAAGGCATCATTCTTTGATGTTCTAATAGTGGTGACGTTAACATTGATCATGTGTGACGCATGACTTTATTTTCACGGGGTTGATCATTTGTCTGACATCTGCTTTCTGTCATAAGTTTTGCCTACAACAACTCAGCATTCTTTTGTTCTGGCTATCTGGGTGTGCCTATCTGGTTTTCCTTTTTGTTGGTCACGATGGTCCAACAGGTCCATATCTCAGCTGCTGCTTTTACCCTTGAAAATAGAGATGTTGCTGGGGTCTTTTCCAGGTTGTTCCCTCCCCATCAGATGGGGTGCTGAGCCCAGATTATTTGATGTTGCTGGTTTTTTTTTCGAGGTTGTTCTGTTCAGTCGGATGGGGTGCTGATCCAATATTATTTGTATGTTACTCTGTTGCATGCCTTGACTGATGCTACATGTGTTATTGATTGGGCTATATTAGCTGCTGAGACCAGTTGTGTTTTTGTTGCTGAATTTGTTCTTTGTTTTGTTGATGGTGCTGCTCCGGTGTGCTGGAAGTTGAAATATTTGTCGGTTTTGGAGTGTATGAGATTTGGAGGGTGTTGAGTATGTTGTCATTGATGTCAAAGCGGGATCAGGTGTAGGAACATGATGTCATAGAGGGTGCAGGAACAAGATGTCATAGCAGGTACAAGATGTCGAGCAGGTGCAAGATATCGTCATTGATGTCCTTGGTATATTGAATGAGATGATGCAATGATGAAACCCTAGCCTTAGGGTTTGGATTCCCTGGATGATGGACATATCTTGCACTTGTTAAGGATTTTGATGATGTAGATTCTTGAATATGTCTTGAAGACCCTTGCCATTGGATTCTCTTCGTCACGCTGATTCCCTTGATATGTGGAGCGTCTCGTGGGCCTTCACGGTTTGAGAGATATGATTGATTGAAGTTGAAGTTCCATGCCAGTGGTTCAAAACCCCAATGAGCTCTTAGTTTGGATGATGTGGCAAAGCTTTATTGGTTACCTATGTTTTTTTAAAGTGAAGAAAAATTATTTTGTAAATTGAGATTCTTTCTGTAAAAACCACATTGGAATTTTTTTGTTTGCTCGTTTCGAACCATCCAGTGTCATTGTCAAGACTAAGATGGAAAGTCTAATATGGGCAAGAGAATAAATAGTGAAGACGATGCACAAAGAATCGAGTCAAACGGTTGAAATAAAACGGTCACAAAAAATACTAAAAACTAAATAACGTTCAAAAATATATTAATAATAAATATTAAACCAAAATATTTATTAAGAATATAAAGAAAAAAATGACTAAATAAAATCAAACACAACAATTCATATTACAAGGTCTATATATATATATATATATATATTTCAAAGTCAAAATATAGTTAAAAATTAATTATAAGTCATGGGACATAAGAATAATAAAAAATAAAAACAAATCAAAATTAAATAAAAATAAATTGAAAATAAAGAAAAGGTCAAGACTAAAAATATTAAAGCTATCTTCAATAAATTCCACTTAACAATAATGAATCTAAATTAAGAATAAAATCAAAATAAAATAAAATAAATTGAAAATAAAGAAAATGTCAAGACTAAAAATATTAAAAACAATCTTCAATAAATTCCACTTAACAATAAATAATCTAAGTTAAGAATAAAAATACATTGTAAAGTAAATTTTAATAACTTATTTAATATAAAATAAATATAATTTATTTTTAAAAGTAAAATTACACATGATTATTAGACAATAAAGAAACCAAATAGACCAAAGAAATAATAAAGGAATATTATTAAAATATAAATGTAATAAATAATATAAATAAATTAAATTGAGCGAAAAGAGTCTTAAATAATATAAAAAGTTAGGATGAAATATTAAATTAAGGAAAAATTGAAGTGAATACATGATCAAAAAATAAATCAATTAAATACAATGATTTTAATTAGTCAAATGAAACAAGGCGGAAAGAGGAGGTAAGAAAAAACAATTAAGAAGAAAGGGCAGGGATCTAACAACTACTAATCTTCTTGCCATCATCTCTATTAAGATTACCTGACCTCCTTTCAATCTCTATGGCTTCCCTAAACTAAATTTCGGTGATGGAAATGATCAATCTTTGCAACCACCTGAGCCTCTTCTATACAAATGTGGTGTTTTGTCTTTTTCGCATGTTCTGCCAATGTTGAGGAGCGGGTCCTACCATGGTTGATGTCGGCAACATGCTCATGGATCCTTTGATTTATTGAGCGGCCAATTTTATCAATGTAGGGGGTTCCACAGGAACATGCGATCATATAAACACCTTTCATATTTTTAGGGTCCATAGGGTCTTTGACTAATCTCAGGGAGCTCCTAATTGTGTTTAGGGGCCCAAAGGTTGAAGGAACCTTATGCTTCCTAAGGATCCTAGCAATCCTATCAGTGGTTCCTTGGAGAAAGGGAAGGCGAACTCCAGAAATCCGATCTTTGGGTTCTTTTAACATCCTATTACCTTGGGTTGCTTTAAGGAAAGTTTTGAGACATTGGTGTCTACTATAGCCATATTTTTGAAAATTTTAAGGAGATGGGTCTTCTCATCATCAAGATGATTAACATCAGAAAGTTGAAACCCTTAAAGCACGTGTAGCTAACGTGTTAAGAACTCCTAGTTTTTGAGTAGGATAATGATGGGACTTAACATGAAGATATTGCTTTGTGTGGGTTTTCTTTCTAAAGACTTGGTGCGGGAAAGAACCATCATACTTCTTTGATATAAGAACGTCAAGGAAGGGAAGGCTACCATTGATTTCACATAGTTAACTAGATTGAGCTAGATTGATTGTTTAGATGATGAAAAAATAGATCCAACTTTTCCCGTCCATGAGTCCAGATGACGCAGATGTCATCCATAAACCTTTTTCAAAGCCTTGGCTTGAATTGGATTGAGGCTAATGGTTTGGATTCAAAGTCCTCCATAAACAGATTAGCCACGACCAAGGAAAGAGGAAAACCCATGGCCACACCACAAGTTTGTTCATAGAATTCCCCGTCAAAGCTAAAGAAAGTTGAGGAAGACAAATCTCAACCAATCTAGCTGTATTTGGATCTGTAATGCGGTTGATAGCCTTAATACCTTCATTAATAGGGATATTAGTATACACGGAGACTACGTAAAAACTAACAAGAATATCCCCAATATCAAATTTTATTCCCTTTAACTCATTGACAAAAGATGAAGAGTCTTTGACAAATGACTCTGTCCGACCAACAAGGGGCTTTAGCTTTTGAGCTAAATACTTTGTTAGAAGACAAGTTGTTCCACCAATTGTGTTTACAATGGGTCCCAATGGAGCCCCTTCTTTATGGATCTTGGGAAGCCCATAAATCCTAGGAGTAAGAGGGTTACTCTGGATGAGCTTATGGCTAATGGAGCCAATGGTGCTACTGGATTTTATGGCAAGAGCTACAACTTTCGAGATTTTCTTCAAGGGATTTTTATTAAGCTTCTTGTAGCTCCCATTGTTACATAGGTGATCCAACATTTTTTGTTGTTTGAATTATGTAGACAAATACAACTTTTGTGATACATATGTGGGAGCATGATTTGTCCAATGTTATCAAGGAATTTTTGGCTCCATAGAATTTAAACTTTTAAAATTTAAATTCTCTCCCTCCTTGATTATTAAGTCGGCTTACTTCATCCATCACTATAAAAATGAGTTGGTTCATTACAAGCACCATACTTTCGTGGGCTCCATTTCTAAAATAACCAATGGCGAAAAGGAGAGTGAAGATCTGGATTTCTCTGTGCCTTGGACATTTTGCTGGTTTTCTGGGATATGGTTTTAACTTTTAGGGTTTTGTTTGGGCTTTAACCAAAAGGGTGTATAGTTAATTGCAGGATCAACAAAGGAACAAGGATCAAGACCTCATCGCATAATATCTGAACTTTGACTATGTTTTTCTGAGTGTTATTCTACCTACGGATGAACTGATCTACTGTGGGAGACTTGAGATAAAGACCAACGAAGTACTCTTAGGCATAAGGGTTTCATTTGTATGCCTCTTGTGACATAGTAAAACTTCTCTTGGGTTATTCGTTGTGCATATGGATTATGTCTCTGGTTTGGGATTCGCTAGAGCTTAGTTGTGTTCTTTTTGCAGGTGACAATCTTCATATCTTTGGATTCCTTGTTACAGACCAACGAAAAAGAAATTCTTGTTGCCTATTGCATCAGATCTGCGATCTAGACCCACCTTGAATGAAAATTGACATCTGACAGATGGACCCTTTCTCATGATATGCGAAGTGGATTAGGTTTGCAACTTGTCTTGAATTTAGATCACCTTGCAGACTTATGAGTGATGTGCACAAAGTAATTTAATTCTTGATTATGGGCCCTCTCAAACTAGCGAAGCATAAGTTTTGATGTGATACAGACTATGATACAAAAGGACGCCTAATTTATGTAATGCCTCATCTTGATCGATTCCTTTATGGAAACACCTTTTTCTGAGCAGATTCTTAGTATCATCTTGATCCTATGATCCAATTACTTATGGCTTGCATACATCAACGACTCTTTGTGATAGTTGTTTTCTATGGTGGTTTGTCATACTTTGAAATAACCTGGTATGGTAATCTATGATGATGATGTGTATGTTCAACAATAACATTTGTTTCCATACATGATAGTAACTTTGCCCTTATAACAGTAATAATAAACAATGGCTGTAACCCTTGATTGTGACTGATCTCAGAAGAAGACATTCATCCCAAGGAGAAAATAGAGATTTCAACACTTATATGGCCAGTATGGATATGGTAGATTGAAGTGTTGTAGAAAGTTTTGAAGAAATTTGTCTATAAGGAAGTGTATTGATCACTGAAGCTCTTATCTCTATTTGACTTTAATCTGAATACATTGTGGCCTTTGTGAAGAAACAAAGAGGCACAACATTGTTGAGTTAATTTGGCTTATTCATTTGAAAATTTTGTTTTAGTCAATTTTTAGGTATGGACCAGTGGCATACTAATACTAAAGATCACACGTGACTAAGTTTTCTATGACAAGATGAGTGGAATTTCCTTGCAAAGGTCAATTGAAATTCTGAGACTGTTTTATCCTTGATGATACATCTATGAAATAGCTCGAGAGGATTTTGGTTAATCTATGCATATTGAGGGCTGATTGAAGTGACTGAGTAGTTCTGAAGGACCTGTAAAGTTATATACTGTGGCATTTTCTTTTTGATTCGACCTAAATCTACTGGAGGAGCTAGTGAGCTCCTAAGAGCTCAATTTTTTTGAAGATATTAGGCTTTACGAACTTATTTGGTCTGGTCTTATGTTTATAAACCAAGCAATTGACATGTGCATAGGCTATTGTCCTTGCAACTGTTCTTCTTACTTGTTGTACACTGAAACCCTGTGCAAACCTAAGAGATACAAAAAAATAAGTAGTGGTATGACAATAAACTAGTGACATAGCCAAAGTGACAAAATTCAGTGACACATTCAAGAGGATTAGTCTGGGCAGAGACTGTTATGTTGCTAACTATTTACTGTCATTGTTTATTGAGTTAGTTAAGATAGGGTGGTTCTGTTATGCATTAGATGGTGTTGATATGCTTCGAGGACTTGATTGATAAGTCTAGGATTGCAACGTAAAATATGACGGGTGATGCTTGAAGATGTATGACTGTGGATTGAGCGATGTATTCTAGTCAAGTTATTACATAAGGGTTAGCATGCTAAGATAGTTGAGACAGTGCCTCTAACCCTGTGACAGTAAACTGGTTGACTCTACAAAACTTTTGATGACTGTGAATAACAATGACATTGTCTATTAACATTGAACCTGAAGAACATTGACACAACAATAGTCTTGATGACAGCAATGGAGGAAGATATATAGCAATGATGTTTTGAGCATATAACATAACATTACTCAGCAACAGTTAAAAAGGACTTGGCATATTTTCTGTTCAACAATGTGGTTTTTGATTCTAGAACTACAATATTGTGGATGATCCTTATCGTTCTACAACAGTAAAGGTTGATTGACTTTGTCTTATGAGCTAGTCGTTTTTGGACTATCTTTTGCTACCTTCACAAAGTGCGATATGTTGATTGAGAGTTGGATCTGATCACCTAGGGTTTGGGTTGTTTGTGTTAGCAACTTGGAGGCATGGCAATGAACCTTATTGCATGACAATGACACTCTAATGACAATATGAAAATCATGAATCTAGAAGCAACCTTGACTTACAAATTTGTATTGAGCGTTTTATGATTTATGATGTTAGCAACAGCAGTGGTGACAGGTATACCAGAGGTAGGAGTGAATTAGCTGCAGACAATAAGATTAGTGAATGGTAGCAACATTAGCATGTGGCAGCAGGAGGAACAATGGCAGCAGTGGCAGGAGTAACAGTGAGGCAGTGATGGCAGTGAAGAAGACTTGAACATCAGTGGCAGGAGTAACAGAGAGGCATGGCAATGAACTTTATTGCATGAAAATGACACTCTAATGACAATATGCAAATAATGAATCTAGAAGCAACCTTGACTTACAAATTTGTATTGAGCATTTTATGATTTATGATGTTAGCAACATCAGTGGTGACAGGTATACCAGAGGTAGGAGTGAATTAGCAGCAGACAATAAGAGTAGTGAATAGTAGCAACATTAACATGTGGCAGCAGGAGGAACAATGGCAGCAGTGGCAGGAGTAAGAGTGAGGCAGTTATGGCAGTGAAGAAGTCTTGAACAACAGTGACAGGAGTAACAGAGAGGCAGTGATGGCAGTGAAGAAGACTGCAATTGCAGCAATGGACAATTTGAGCCGTGACAGTAGCAACAACAATGGTAGTTGTCATAGTAGTAGTTTGTTGTATTTGGTTCATTGCCCATGGTATGGGAGCCCAAAACTTTCCAGGGAGCATTTGCTTCCTTCCAGCCTTGCTGGTGAAACCCCTTGGGGAGTCTTGTACTTCCTTCCAGTTCCACTGGTAAAGTTATATGTAACCCATACGTAACCAAAATTTGTTGAGAGACATATCATGTGTACTGTTCATGTGATGCTTTATGCTCTGTTTCATGCTCTGAATATTTAAAAGAACTAACCAATTGTGAAATATTGATTCACCCCCCCTGTCAGTATTTCCAACATATGGTTTGGAGTTGAGGTTGCTTAGTTGTATTCTAGGATTTAATATCTCATTTTTCTGCCTTTCTCCTCTTCCTTGTGTTAGATTTCCTATTCCTCTTTTGTTGTTGTTCTTCTGCCCTCTTTCTTAATGTTTGGTTCTTCATTTATTATTTTGTACTTGTCACATTCTCTTTGGCTTGCTGAATTCTTCTTTCTTCTCTTTCTTACGCTTTTCTGTTATTTGCTTCTCTACCTTTTCTTTTTGTTTCTCTTGTTCTTTATTTTACTCCTTTTTGTTGTTTTCTCAAGAGTTCTCCATCCTAAGATAACAGGGAGGAATTCTTGGTACTTGGTGGTGTTGAGAATTTAGAGGGCTGGTGATTAATTCAAATTCTCTTCTTGATAATTACTTGTGAGCTTACTTGAGTTACTTATGTTTTCTCTTCTTTAGCTTATTTAGTCTTTCATCAAGTCAATTATCAAAATACACAAGACAGAAAAATTAGGGTCCTAGAGCCAGGGCAAAACCTCTCCTCCTTGGAGAGGAAAACCCGTAAGGAATTCTTGTTATAGATCTTCAAATGACAAGTACCATGACCAAGACTCAGACCCTTGACCTAGGAATGCTTCCAAGACCTTGTCACTACTTCTCCAATGACTCCTTGAGCTTGTCCTTCTTTCTTGCACCTTTTTGCACCAATCTGCACTGTTCAACACCTGCCTTAGAGAGCTTGATCTCTAACCCTTGATTTCTCCTTTACGTTGAATCCTTATAGACTTCTTATTGTCTGTCTTTATGACCAAAACAGAGCTCGCATTAACCACAACCTAGACTTCACACTAAATACTGTTACTATCTTTGGACTTACCACAGTCCCTTCTACGCATCTATCATATACTTGATATCACACTAATTGTAGGTGTATTTCTTCGATCTGATCTCAGACTTGTCTGCAATCTTCAAGTGATATATCTCTGTCCCTTATATGCATCAATTGCAGGTGTATCTCATCGAGTTCATCTCAGACTTGTTTGTATGCTCTTCTAGCTGAGTCGCACTTGGATTTCAGAGGAATCCGCAAACTTTAACCATTGTAAAACTTCAGAGAAATCCACATTTTTCTGTCCTTAACCCGTACTGTATCCAGTCCTGAGATCCACACTGTTTCCTATCCTGAAATTCCTGCAACTCAGTCCGAAAATCTCAGACAAATCGAATCTGTGACTATTTTTCTGTGCAATATACTGGGGTATATATAGTTGATCTTGTCTATAAATGAGCCGACTTGTCCTTATGATATTAGGTTGGCTTGATCACTGAATATATAGGTCGACATGTGGTGAATTTATTCCAACGTTAATGAGGGTGGACATGACAAGGTCTCTTCATATTTATGACCCTTAATTACATTTATAACTAGAAGACAAAACCTAATAGACATCAAGAAGAAGTCTATTGACCTATAATAAAACCTTGCTCATGAAACCCATGAAGCAAGCATAATTTTACTTTACATAAATACATATAGACAATATGAAGACCGATCCTAATTACACTTTTCAACATTCCCTCTTAACTAGGGAGATATTCATACATGTACATGGTCACTTTCAAATTGAAGAATCTTATAAGAAGAATCGAATTGGTAATCACATTTGTATAGCATCATATCAAACATCATTGTCCTAGTGCAAGGCCTTGACTAACAACCCCATCTCGCAATGAGACAATGGGCTACAATGCTGGCGAGACACGACTGATAGACACCATAGTCATTGTCTCTCCAAGGTACATACTCCACTCAGGTGTTCCCAAAGTATGACCTTCTTGGACTATTCTTCTCTTGGGTAGCCAGCCCTCAAAGAATATTGGTCCCTGAATACTCTTATCTTGAATGCCCTATCACATTCTCAAAGAGTATCGAATGCAAGATGATTACCCAATCCTCCATTTTGTCTTCCGAAGTGAATACCAGAATGATGTGTCTATCTCTCCCTCTCAGCCAGGGAGGATCTATTCCACAAGGAAATGTACTCATTCCCCTATAAGGAATGTACCTAAGCTCATTCTTAGGAACTTCTCGGTTTCTTCTAAGTAAGAAACTTATCACCAGGCTCCCTCTCAATCAGGGACCTGCAACATCAATGGTGAGACACCTAGCTTCTCATGAAGAATTCCTCCCCTCAATGTCATGGATTTTGATATTGAGGAATCTTCTTTTTTAGCTCCATAGGATAGATATTAGGGGAATTTTGAGGTCTAAAATGGGCCTCCTAAGGAAATTATAAAATAATAGTGGAAATAATAATATAAGATTTGATTACATCATCAAATTTTAGAGGGAAAAAAGAATAAACTATTTTTTCAACTTATCTCCTAAAGTTTTTACGCAAATTTCAAGCGCGAGTACTTGTTGGATGCAAAATTTAATTCCTCATCCAAGGAGTATCCATGTTGCATACTTTCGATGATCCTTCTACACAAAAAATAAAAAATACATGAAAAACATGATTGCAATCATGTTTTTTCATGTATTTCTCATTTTTCATGTAGTAGGGTCCATCGAAAGTATGCAACATGGGTACTCATTGGATGCGAAATTAAATTTTGCATCCAACGAGTACTCCCACTCGAAATTTGAGTAAAAACTTTGGTAGATAAGTTGAAAATACAAGTGGAAAAAGTAGTTTTATTATTTTATTATTTTTTAATCTTTTTACCCTTTTACTTGAAAAATGGTGAATCGTCCCCCATGGTTGACATCATCATCTTGAATCCTATTGGTTCTTATAAAGTTTATTTTGGTTGTACATTTTTCTTAGGAGGCCCATTTTAGACCTCAAAATTCCCCTAATGGATCATCCATCACTTTCATTCATGAGTCATGTCATCTACTAGAAAGTGTTTCATCAGTATTTCTTATCTGGTCCACCTTTTATGCCATGCTGCTTTCTTTCGAATCATCTCCAAGGATCTTACATCCTTTCACATGATTAGCAGCCCTACACAAAGTCATCCAAATAAACATATACGTATGAACTTTTAAAAACAAAAGTTACCTCATTGATGATCTTTCACCATGACATCTTCCTGTAGACATCGACATCCTCTATTCAAATTGACACATTTCCTCATGATATGTCTTGTTTAGGGTCTTCTTCTTTATCAGACTTCTATTAGAGTCTATATATCCTCTAGGAGATATTCCAGTCACATTTTCTTTGCTTTTGGATGATTACTGCCTCTTGAAATGGTTGCACTTCATGATCTCTTCCCTTCTACACATCTTCATTCCCAGGAACTTTCAATTTTTAGTTCCTTGTTCATATACAACATATTCTATATGAGGATATATATATGTTGATTTCATCTGTCAGTGGACAGAGAGAGAGATCCTCCTCCATAGATCATACTTCTAAATATAGAAGTCCACTACCTGCAACCATATGACATGACTTCACAACTTCCAGTGTCAGCATATAAATATATATACCTCATCCCATTTTCCTTTGAGTCATCCTATAACAGTTTTACTAGAATGAGGAACTTCATTCCATTGTCCTGCTTCATCAATATGTCATTGCATCCTAATCCCATAATTTTGTAACATATAATTCTTTGATGAAACCTTTCTGCTTTCTTTTTAACCAGTGAATTCATAGAGAATTCCATTAAATGTTAGCACCTGTTTCCATGATGACCCTTGATCTTGATGACTGCCTTCCATCAGTATTGTTATTAGTGAGGTTTTCCAGAAGTTGATTCACCAAGAGCTCCTACCATGCTTCTATCATGATGTTATTACTATACATTGCTTCCTATCATACTATTTTACTGCCAACATAAATCACTTAAAGAGGAAGATGATCTCAATCATAGTAGAGATATCTTGCTTATTCTTTCTTAGATTTCTTTGCATCAGTTTCTTCCCTTATATCTGTGACATGGGCTTCTTCCTTTTTCCTCTTGTCCTTTCCAGATTTAGGACAATCTCTTTTATAATGCCCAAGTTCATTACATCCAAAGCATCGTACTTTGTCCATATTCTTCTTTTATTTTGAGGACAAAATTTTCCGAATCTTCCTTTCTTCCTAGATATGGATGCAAAGGCTTGATTCCCTTCACTTGATCCTGTATGAGCTTTGGCTTTCAATCTTGTTTCCTCTATTTTACATAGAGACCATAAATCATGGAATGGTGTTGCTTCTTTCTTCCCGTATAAACTTGAAGTGAAGTTTCTCCATTCTTCTGGTAGAGCATTCAACACCACTGTAGTCATCTCAGTGTCAGACATTATTTCTCCCAGTTCCTGCAGTTGGTCTCTTATTTCAGAAATCCTCATAAAGTATGAAGTGATTCCTTCTTCTCTTCACAATTTCATTTTGTATAGTTTTTGTCTCAAAGAGATTGCTTCTCCTGCAGTACTCACTGAGAATAGCTCCACCAGTTTCTCATATATTTCTTTTGCAGACTTTAGTTTTGATACATAGGAAATGAGTGAGCCCTTAATGGATTCTATGAGAATTCTTTGGGCTTTAATTTCTCCATTCATGTATTTGGCATGAGATGGAGTATCTTCTTTTGAGGGTTCAATAGTAGATCCTTTGATGTAGTCCATAACTTCGTCTTCAATTAGATTCAAATCTGTCTTCTTATTCCAAGCACTAAAGTTTGATGACCCAACGAGCTTGTTGTTCTCTTTACAATAAATCATCTTGACAGATTTAAGTAAGGTCATAGATACTTAATTGAGTAGAGTGGCTTGCAGCTTCTTTGATGATGATGAAGATGAAGTCAGGAGCTTCTTCCAAGATTGAAATCTCCAATGTTGGTTTTTGGATCCTTGATGATAAAGGATATCTTCAAAATATGATGTCATTTTCTAACAATGTCTTGAATGTAAATGTTTGATGGCAAAGATTATTTTCTTGAATGAGTTGATTCTTTGAATGAGATAGAAGATCTTTGTTGAAATAGCTTGACAGTCTTCCTTGCAAACTGATTTGATTTTTTCAACCCAAATTTTGATCTTCGCTTTTTGGAGTGTCTTCTTTGTCAAGTAGCCCTTGTGTTCAACACCCTAGCTCTGATACCATGTTGAGAATTTAGAGGGTTGGTGATTAATTCAAATTCTCTTCTTGATAATTACTTGTGAGCTTACTTGAGTTACTTATGTTTTCTCTTCTTTAGCTTATTTAGTCTTTCATCAAGTCAATTATCAAAATACACGAGACCCAAAAATTAGGGTCCTAGAGCCAGGGAAAAACCTCTCGAATTCTTCCTATAGATCTTCAAATGACAAGTACCATGACCAAGACTTAGAACCTTGACCTAGGAATACTTCCAAGACCTTGTCACTACTTCTCCAATGACGCCTTGAGCTTGTCCTTCTTTCTTGCACCTTTTTGCACCAATCTGCACCGTTCAACACCTGCCTTAGAGAGCTTGATCTCCAACCCTTGATTTCTCCTTTACGTTGAATCCTTCTAGACTTCTTCTTGTCTGTCTTTATCACCAAAACAGAGCTACGTGATTCTGCACCTTATATCCTTCCTTTGACTTACTAGCAGCCCTGATTTTTACATTTATTTCATACCATTAGATAATAGTCTTTGATCCGAATCTGTTGATCTGTCTTTAATCTGCAGATGTATCGTTTTTTTCTTGCTACACTCTTCAGTCATGAAGCTCGCATTAACCACAGACCAAACCTCACACTAAATACTGTTATTATCTTTGGACTTACCACAATCCCTTCTAAGCATCCATCATATACTTGATCTCACACTAATTGCAGGTGTATTTCTTCGATCTGATCTCAGACTTGTCAACAATCTTCAAGTGATATATCTCTGCCCCTTATACGCATCAATTGTAGGTGTATCTCATCGAGTTCATCTCAGACTTGTTCATATACTCTTCTAGTTGATCCACACTTGGATTTCAGAGGAATCCACAAACTTTAACCACTGTAAAACTTCAGAGAAATCCACATTTTTCTGTCCTTAACCCGTACTGTATCCAGTCTTGAGATCCACATTGTTTCTTGTCTTGAAATTCCTGCAACTATGTCCGAAAAACTCAGACAAATCAAATCTGTGACTCTATTTTTCTGCGTAGTATACTGGGGTATATATAGTTGATCCTGTCTATAAATGAGCTGACTTGTCCTTATGGTATTAGGCTGACTTGTTTTTATGATATTTGGCTGACTTGATCACTGAATATATAGGCCGACATGTAGTGCATTTATTCCAGCGTTAATGAGGGTGGACATGACAAGGTCTTGGAGCATTTTTGATGACTAGACTCTTCATATATATGACCCTTAATTACATTTATAACTAGAAGACAAAATCTAATAGACATCAAGAAGAAGTCTATTGACCTATAATAAAACCTTGCTCATGAAACCCATGAAGCAAGCATAACAAAAATACATTTTATTACCTTTGTCTTCGACTTTACATAAATACATATATACAATATGAAGATTGATCCTAGTTACACTTTTCAACAAGTGGAGTTGTTGATCTCCGATTCCCATCGGTCATGATTGTTGAAAGGAGTACCCCGTCCTCAATGTTTATTAAAACCATGGACGATAGGGAGCTTGTGGCATGGGCTGGAGGTGTTGATTCCAGATTTATGAAAGAAGAAACATGGTTGTTAGTTATGGAATGGGAGTGTCCATCCCTAGTGGAGGTGCTGATTTTCCATTATTGATTGGGAGAACCTCCACTAACAAATAGGCGACAAAAGTGTAGATCACCTATTCCTTGGTGGAGGTGTTAGTCTCTAGTGAGAACCTCCACTAACAAATAGGCGACAAAAGTGTATATCGCCTATTCCTTGGTGGAGGTGTTAGTCACTAGTTATTGTCAACATAATGATATTAAATCTTGTTGAACTGATACTTTGCTTTTGAAAAGGGAACAATGGATCGAATGGGAGATCTAGATCCTTGTTTTATACTTACACATGTAATAGGATGATATCGAGTCTTGTTGAAAATGGGTATTATGGCTAATTCTTGATAATTGGATAGGAGCACTTACTCTGATGGGGGTGTCGATCCTCAATTTATTTTGATTCTTTGGCATCAACAATGGTGCCCTTGGAGGGAGGAGATTGTAACCCCTCGATCTACTTGGTGCATGTTGTCTAGTGTATGTGGGATTGTGGTGTGAGATTTCCAATTTATGGTAGAATGGTGTGTATTGTTTGGTTTTTCTAGCACAATGGTGTAAGCTGATTATTGTGGCATTGTGGTGCTTGTCATGTAGCATGTGGCACATTGACATGTGTTATATGGTTTATGTGGCAAATGACACACCTTCATCATACATTCCATATGGTGCGATGGCGCATGAACATTTATTATGGTAATGGATGGTATATATGTCGTGTTGACTAACATTTGTGTGTTCTTGTTATTATGAGGCAACTACTAATTTCAGTTAGGCATCACATTGATATCATTAGATGATGGGAGCCACTTGACACTTAATATCATGATGGAAGCATATGTTGCAAGGTGGGTTTCAAGTTAGGGAGTGTACATGGCAGGGTGTGTGTTACACCCTTGTTTTGACCATCCCTACTTCTTTGTGTTTATGTTGAGCCTAGTGTGGTGGCTTAGCTTTTTACCCTTGTATATTTTGTTGTTTAGCTTAGGGGCCTAATCTATGAGAGATTGAGGGGGCATGTGTTTGCGAAATTTAATGACATGCAAAATAAATCAATGAGAATAAAGTGGGGATGGACACATGGCACGAGATTTGTAAATATGAGGAAATAATGAATAAATAATGGAAAATTAAAAGGTCGCTACCCCAACTCTATAAAGAGAAGGATAGTGAAAGCCTTGTGGGGACTAGCTTGTGTTAGTTAGACGCTGATTGTTAGAAGATAAGATTGTCATAATGAGATTTTGATGTGTTGCTTTTGGATTGCCATTGAATTTTAAAGGGGGCTTGGGAGTGTTTTGCTTGGTCTCTTTTTGGTTGGAGGTTTATAATGCTCTTTGATGAATTCAATAGTAGGAGAAGAGGGAGGTCTCGATCCGTGTTCCTATGAGTAGTTGAGCGCTTTTGGCATTCCTAGTTTGTGAAGTGAATATTGGCCTGGTAAGTTGAGAGGTGGTACTTATAGCTCCTACATAACAAAGCGTTGGGACTTGAAGGCATAAAGGTTGGGAAAAATGTGTGCACATAACATATGTTTGCCAAGGAGGTTGTTGAATTGCAAGAGCACAATGTGAAGAGGATCATCATCATATTTCAAAGGACCCTAGGTGCATGCTTTGTTAATGTTATGTTTTCCATTACTTAAGTTTAAATTGATGTTATAGGCAATGGCTATCATTTGTTGTGGAAATGTTGATGATCTACAATGAGGGACTTGTAGCGCCCTTGCTTCACTAACATGGATCCTCCGCGAAGTTAAATTATAGTCTCTGTTCTCAGTTGTGTACAAAGATCTTTGTTCTTGGAATGACCACATGACTTATGTTCTCTGTGTGACTTTTGGTCAAGAATAATAAGGAGGGCTTTGTCATTAATGTAGTTTTGAATGCAAACTGCTTTGCAACACTATATGCTTTGTAATATGGAAATAAACAAATACAATGTTACTCAAACAAAATTCAATTGCTTACCAATTGGCTTCTTTCGATGGATTTCCTGTTGTAAATACTAAGGGGGGTGAATCAATACTTCTTAGCAATTAAGACTTTTTAATCCTTTTCATAACATTAGTTATTCTTCAATTATTATTAATGTTCTTCTTCAACAATTATAAACAATAATCAACAGTAGACAACATCATACAACAATGCAGGAAGATAAAACAATAAATAGAGATTTTAAGGTGGTAAACTACCTCTGGGTCAAAAACCACCGAACGCTTCTCTAGTAATTGTCTTCTTCTCTCTTTAAAAGAAATATTAATTACATAGGGATGTGTCAACCCCCTAATTCACATGCCACAACCTGTAAGACGCTACTAAACCCTAATATCCTGCTGCAACCAGAAGGACGCTACTAAACCCTAATATCTTGCTGCAACCAGAAGGACACTACTAAACCCTAATATCTTGCTGCAACGAGAAGGATGCCCCAATACCATGATCATGCCACAACCTGATGAGTGCCCCAACGCTCTGTTTACCAGTTGCTGTCGGAAAGGATGCTTTGTTGTGATGTTAGTTTATTAGCCACAACTGAATGGTCGCCACAACACCCTGTGGAGGTGACATAATACAAATTATTAAAAAAATAATACTTTTTACATGATTCGAAAGACCAAGAAGAGTCTTATAAAAGGTGCAATGACTCTAATGACTCAATATTAATCGTAGGAGTCAACAATGACTAATATAATGATGACCCAAACATGAAACCCATGCTTTAATAAGTCATTGTAACAATAATAAAAATCCTTTTCTTTATTCTTTTGACAAGTAAATTACATAGTGACTCAATTACATTTATGAAGACCGAACCTAGTTACAATTTTCAACACTCCCGTTTAACTAGGGAGGTATTCATAAGGAAGTTCTCAAACTATATGAACTATGAAGAGTTTAGGCACAACATTGCCATGGACTAGATTCATGACCAGAGCAATCTATCTAGATGGAGAGGTGGGACTAAGATGGATTGTAGCTTTCAACCTCTCTGGGTATCATCAGAATTACTTGCTAACCATCAACCCATGGATCTAGGTGTGTATCTGAGGTCAGATCTCTAAAACCAACGCCACCCTCCCTACTTCGAGAACTAGACATCAACACATAATGCCAATGTTGGGTCCCTATATTACTAGTTTAGTCCCTTATTGTTATTAGTGTAGCCCCCTTATTGTTATTGTTGTACCCCTGTAACCCCAATATTGCTATTATTGTGCCCTTACATTATTATATTTTCGGAGATATGATCTGTGCAAGTTAGGGATTTTTGCAGGCTCCTGAATTTAACCTAAACATGTCATCGTTTTTTTCTACGATGGTTCAGAAGCTGAAATTTTTACAGAGCGGAGCCGTAATCCTAAGGAATGTCGTGGAAAAATTTCAGAACTTGATTCGCAATATTTTCGGAGATATCGTTTGTGGAAGTTAGGGATTGTGCAGCCTCCCGAATTTCATCTCAAAGAGGTGACCGTGGAAAAATCATCATAACTCTCTTTGAGCATTGGATTAGAATTTTGTAAAAAGTGGGCGCAAGTACACAGACTGTAGTTTCCTCTGTATCAATTTTAGAGCCAAAGGAGGAAACAGTGACACGTGGCACGTCGTACAAGGTCTCTCTATTGAACCAGTCCATAATTAGGTCATTGTGGGAGATTTGGCATAACTTTGTCTTGAAGAATCCAAATCAGGTTAGACCTCTGGAATTTGAAAGAAGATTCAGAGGGCTACTATAGGGCCCGATTTCAGATATTGAAGATCCAAAATCACATATATAATTCAGTGTCAATATCTATCTCTTCAAAAACAAGAAAAATATGTGCATTTTTTTTTCGAATTGCATAAGTCTTGTGTGAAAAATCAATTTGAATTGATTCCAAGGGCATATTGTAGAATAGATATCAATATTGGGTTCTAAAAATGCCCCCTAAGAAGAATTCAACACCCATTAAGCATTTAGAAGTCTCTACTATGACTCATGAAGACAAAGAACAACAACATGACATGTCATATTACAAGAGCAAGTGCACCAAATTTCGCTCTCGCAAAAAGCAACAAAAAATGAAGTGGAAGTTTTGAAGAAAGGCATGGAAGCTAAGATGGATGACATGAAAGACAACATGGAAAACATGAAGAATGATCTAAAAGCAGACATGGAAGGTTTGACAAAGTTGATACAAGAAATGTTTCCTAATGGCAAAAAGATAGTAGAGGAAACTCATCATGAGAACAAAATAAATGTTAATCATGATTTTATAGACTCCAATGTTGGATGGAAGAACCACCATATTCCAAAGATGGATATGAGAAAGTTTGATGGCAAGGATCCCGTAACATGGATACTACAAATGGAGCAATATTTTGATCTCAATAATGTGCAAAACACACAAAAGGTACACATTGCAACTTTACATTTAAAAGAAAATACATTTGTATGGTATCGATGGCTTTGCTCCCGTAAAAAAATCGTCACTTGGTCAATTTTTACGGAGGAAATGACAACACATTATGAGAATACAAATAGCAACACCTTCTTTAGCCAATTGATAAATCTCAAACAAAAGGTTTAAGTGGTGGAGCACATTGAGGACTTCCAAAAAATGAATATAAGGATAACTGATATTCCAGAGGAACACATGATTGATGTCTTCATAGGGACTTTAAAGGATAACATCCAACATGAAGTTTGCGTTTGGGAACTTGATTCATTGGAGAAGGCATTCAGATGAATATGAACAAGGAAGCCTACCACTCACGTTTATAAAGATGGAAGTGTTGCTACTCCTAGACCTCCACAACCTACAAGGTTGACACCACAACAATTGGAAGAAAAAAGAGCAAAACAACGTTGCTACAATTGTGATAGCAAATACACTAAAGGTCATAAGTGTGTCGAGAAGAAATTATTTTACATAGATTGTGAAGAGGAGGAAGAATATGAACAAGAAACTTCAAAAGAAGAGGATATACACCAGGAACCAACGCTAGAAGAAGAAGAAATGAGTCAGACCATAACGTGTAATGCATTGGCAGGTATTACCACTCAAATTCTCAAGATAGAAGGACATATCAAAAAGAAAAAGGTAATAGTGTTGATTGATTCGAGTAGTACCCATAATTTTATTCATTGTAAAGCAGCCAAGGAATTGAATTGTTTCCTATACCCAGCAACATAATGTCAAGTGATGGTTGCAAATGGAGGAACTATAAATTGCTCTGGAAAATGTCATAATATCAAGCTAACCACGGGGGAATATGTATTGAATAGTCCAATGCTTTCCATTTCAATGGGAGATGCTAATATTGTACTAGGAGTACAATGGTTACAATCCTTGGGGACAGTATCTTTAAATTTTCAGGAACTTTTTTTGAAATTTTTTTGGGAAGGAAAGGAAGTCGAATTACCGGGTATCGTGGGGAGGCCAGGAAAGATAATAAGCTCTAATGTCATGAAAAAGCTTCTAAAGAAAGAACACCGAGGCGTAATTGCACAATTATGCTCACTAGAAGTTCCAACATCAAAATCATCTATTTCTCCAGATCTCCAAAAAGTCTTGGATAGTCATTCCAAGGTGTTTGAAACTCCCAAAGGACTCCCACCTATTCGTGATCATGATCATGCCATTCATTATTCCAAGAAGAGTTCCTCCAAACATCAGGCCTTGTAGATATCTTTATGTCCAAAAGAGCAAAATTGACCCATTCCTGTGATTGATGAATTATTAGATGAATTGCATGGAGCAATTTATTTTACCAAGTTGGATCTTCGTTTAGGATATCATCAAATTAGAATGAAGACTGAAGATATTCCAAAAACAACATTTCGAACTCATGAGGGTCATTATGAATTTTTGGTCATGCCTTTGGGCCTTACCAATGCACCTTCTACATTTCAAGGGTTGATGAATTCCATTTTCAAACCCTTCCTTAGAAAATTTGTGCTAGTATTTTTTGATGATATACTAATCTACAACAGGTCTTGGAAGGATCATGTTCAACATGTCGACAGGGTGCTCAAACTATTTTAGGAGAAACAATTATATGCAAAAACATCCAAATGTTTCTTTGGAGTACAAGAGGTGGAATATCTGGGTCATATTGTATCTCACGAGGGTGTTAAGGTAGACCCTAACAAAATTAAAGCCATTAAGGAATGGAAAGTCCCCACAACCATAAAGCAGTTGCGAGGATTTCTCTGGTTAACAGGGTATTATCGCAAGTTTGTTAAGAATTATGGGAGAATAGTAGCACCTCTAACAACATTATTGAAGAAAGATGCATTTTCATGGACTCCCGAAGCAACTAAGGCCTTTGAACATCTTAAAGAGGCAATGTGCCTAGCACCGGTCTTAGCTACGCCAGACTTCACAAAAACCTTTATTGTGGAATGTGATGCCTCAGGAAATGGAATTGGTGCAGTTTTAATGCAGGAAGGAAGACCCATTGCTTTTGAAAGTCATCCAATCAAAGGAAAGTATTTACAAAAAACTATTTATGAGAAGGAAATGTTAGCAATACTGCATGCACTAAAGAAATGGCGAACTTACCTAATGGGAAGACACTTCAAGGTAAAAACTGATCATGATAGTCTTAAACACTTTTTGGAACAAAAACTATCTTCAGAAGAGCAGCAAAAATGGGTCACAAAGATGTTGGGTTATGACTTTGAAATAATCTACAAAAAAGGGAAGCTAAATGTTGTTGCAGATGCACTCTCAAGAAAGAATGAAGAGGTGGAAGCATTGCTTTGTGCCATTTCTATTATCAACCAGATTGGATAACGGAAGCAAGGGATGAATGGAAGCAGGACGAAGAAGTGTGGACACTATTTCAAAAGTTGCAGCAAGATCCTAGTACATATGATACGTTTAGTTGGAAAAATGATTCCTTATGGTACAAAGATTGCTTATATCTTTGTAAGAATTCCCAACTAAAACAAAAGATTTTTTTGGAATTACACACTTCTCCTTTAGGAGGACACTTAGGATTTTTAAAAACTTACCATAGGGTGAAGAAATATTTTTTTTGGGATGGACTTAAATTTGATATTTAAAAGTTTGTGGCAGAATGTTTGGTTTTTCCAGCAAAATAAAGTTGAGACAATTAAGACCCCGGGTCTTCCAAAACCTTTATCCATTCCAAGTCAACGTTGGGAGGATATTTCAATGGATTTTATCACATGTTTACCTATGTTCGAAGGAAATAGTGTCTTCATGGTGGTAGTTGATAGAATTACCAAGTATGCACACCTTTGTGTATTATCTCATCGATTTAAAGCAAGTACAATTTCTACTACATTTATGGACCCAATTCAAAAGCTACGTGGAAACCCAAAGATTATTGTGAGCAACAGAGATCTCATTTTTACTGGAAATTTTTGGGCGGAGTTATTTTCTTGTTTGGGTACTCAATTAGCTCATAGCCCATCTTATCATTCTCAATCCGATGGTTAAACTGAGATAGTGAATAAATGTTTGGAAGGATATCTTCGTTGTTTTTTATCTAATAAACAAACTTAATGGGTCAAGTGGTTACCTCTCGCTGAATGGTGGTATAACACTTCCTACCATACTGCAGCAAAAATGACCCCATTTATGGCACTTTATGGATATCATCCACCGTCCATCACATCATCTTTAAGAGAAAATTCTAAGGTTCAAGCAGTGGAAGATCACATCGAGCATCAACAAGAAGTTCTCCAACTCTTAAAGGATAACCTTAATTTGGCACAAAATCGAATGAAACAATAGGCAGATCAACATCGCAGCGAGAGAAGTTTTGATGTAGGAGACTGGGTATTTTTACAGCTACAACCATACAAACAAATGTCCCTCAAGCAAGCTGAGAAGGATAATAAATTATTACCAATGGTCTTTACAAGGTGTTGCAAAAGATTGGTACTATAGCATACAAATTGGAGCTTTTTGCTTCTTCGTGAGTGCATCCAATTTTCCATGTTTCATGCTTAAAGAAGGCTATAGGTGAAAATCTTCTAGCTCAAACAATATTGCCAGAACTTGATGAGGAAGGAAAAATCATATTGGAACCTGAAGCGGTCACGGAAACAAGAACTCGATAGCTACGAAATCGATCAATTTCAGAGTATCTCATCAAGTGGAAGTACTTACCCATTGAAGATTCTACATGGGAGGATGAGAATTTTATACAAAAGCACCCAAAGCTACTCAAGCATTGTGGACAACACTTTTTTGAAGGAGAGGGGCATGTTAGGTCCCTATATTACTAGTATAGTCCCTTATTGTTATTAGTGTAGCCCCCTTATTGTTATTGTTGTACCCCTGTAACCCCAATATTGTTATTATTGTGCCCTTACATTATTATAGTTAGGTCGACTAGGATTATATTGTGGCCCCATAGACTACTATATATAGAAGGAGGTTTTGGTCATTTGTATCACTCAAGAATTGTTCATTTATGTAATGTATTGGAGGTTGCCCCCTCAAAGTGGCTGATTTCTAAGGCGTTGATCTCTCTTCTCTTCTATTTTTGGAGCTGGTTTCATAACATCCAACCATATGTCCTCCGAGGCAATGCTTCACTCATAAATCATCAACAAATCTATTCCAAATTTTTATCAACAAGATCAACAATATTTATTAAACCAAGCAATTTTCTAAGATATTCAAAATTTCTATTAGACTTTGTTAGTATGTGAGCTAGCTGTTCATTTGTCGGGACATTCTCCAGCTTCACGATCCCATCCTGCACAAAGTTCTTGATATACTGGAACTTAATTGTTGATATGTTTCATCCTAGCATGAAACACATGATTTCCATACATCTTGATGCAGCTTTGGTTTTCACAATTGGTCACAGTAGGACCTAGAGGCTTCTCAAACAGATTTGTCAGAAGCTTCCTCAACCGTACAACCTCTTTTCCTACTTCACATATATCCACATATTCTGCCTTAGCACTACTCAATGCAACCAGATCTTGCTTCGTACTCATCCATGAGACCATATCAACTCCCAAACTAAAGCATCCACCAGTAGTTCTCCTTCCATCGGTCTCATTACCACCCCAATCCGAATCTGTGAAGCCAATTAGCTTGCCTTCCTTACTATCATACTTAAGGCAGTGATGTATTGTGCCACAAAGATATCTCTATATGTGCATAGAAGTTATCCAGTGATCATGACGAGGCTCCAACTGCAACTAACTAAGAATGTTTACAACAAAAAATATTTCCGACCTAGTGTTTACTAGATACATTAGGGAACCTACCAACTTTCGATAAGAGGTAGGATCCACGAGACTTGCATCAGAGATCCTCAACTTCTTGATATTGGTGATCATTGGAGTAGTCATGGGTTTGGTATCCATCATCCCAAATTTCTTCAACAATTTGATGATGTATTTTCCTTGCCACAAATATATCTCCCCAAGTTTCTACCATACTTCCAAACCTAGGTAATAGTGCACTAGTCCTAGATCCTTCATCTCAAATTCAACTGCCAACATCTTCTTGCACTCTTGAATCTTTTTCTCCACACCAATGATGAATATATCATCCACATATAGCAGAATTATGACTGGCTCATTATTCTCTACCTTGATGTAGAGATTTGGATCAACATAACTTTTCACGAACCCAATATTTAGAAGGTATGCATCCATTCTTGCATACCATGCCCTAGGTGCTTTCTTCAAACCATATAGGGCCTTCTTGAATTGACATACATGCATATCTCTATTATTTACCTCAAAGCTCCGAGTTGTTTGATGTATACTTCCTCATCAATGGTCCAATTCAGAAATGATGTCTTTACATCCATTTGATGGATATTCCATTCAATGGTGGCATCTGATGAAACCGAAGATCTAATAGTGGTATGGCTTGTAGTGGGTGAAAATGTTTTTTCATAATCTATGCCTTCCTTTTGAGAGAAACCCCTTGCAACAAATCTAGCCTTGTACTTGTCTATGCTTCCATCAACGACATACTTTCTTATAATTCCATTTAGAGATGACAACTGATTTGTCACTAGGTCTAGGAACGATTTCCCAAACCCCATTCTTCACGATGGATTGATATTATTCTTGCATTGCCCTCTTCCAAACTTATTTATGTGCAACTTCTTTGAATGTATATGGCTAAGCTTTAATTATTTTTGTTATATATGCAACATATCCAGAGTATCTCTTCAACCTTTTTCTTTCTCTAAAGGTTCCTTTTGCAGCTTCATGTCCTTCAGCATCTTCGAGGGTTGATTTTAACCAATTTGGTCTTTTCCTAAAGGTTGGTATGACCACAAGACGAATAGTCTCATTTGGTCCTCCTCCTTCTTGAATAGTAGTAGGATTGTTGTGATGTACTTCTTCTTCTTCGAATATAGGTATGTCTTCGTCATTGGAATCAATAGGAATGTCCTTGGATCTTTTGTAGGCTTGATTCTCATCAAATATTACATCCCCACTTCAATATGTCTCCCTTCTTTCATGTAGATTCTATATGCTTTTGAGGAGAGACTATAGCCAACGAAGATTCCTTTTGATGCTTGTAGAGTTAACTTCATTCACTTGTCTTTTGGAGCGTGGATATAGGCAGGACTCCCAAAGATTCAGAGATGATCCACACTCGACTTATTTCCTGTGAATGTTTCCTTAGGTGTGATGTTCTCAAGAATTCTATTAGGGATTTTATTTTGAATGTATACTGCTGTCATTGTTGTTTATCCCCATAAGAATTTTGGTAAGTCTTGGTCAAGGAGCATTGTTCGAATGCCTTCTTCAATTGGCATGTTCTTTCTTTCAGCTACCCCATTTTGTTTGGGATAGTAGGGAACAATGAGCTCCCTCTTAATTCCTGCTTATTTACAATATGCAATTAATTCTTCAGAAGTGTATTCCCCACCATTGTCGGACCTCAAAGTTTTTATTCTTCTTTCAGTTAGGGTTTCCACTTCAGATCTAAACTCCTTGAACTTCTCAAATACTTCATCCTTCTTGAGAAGGTAGAGCCATGTCTCTCTAGAGTGATCATCTATGAAAGTTACAAAGTAAATATGACCTCCAAGTGTTTTGTCAGACATGGGTCCACATACATCAGAATATGAGGTCTAATATTTCTTTAGACCTTGTTTAACTATTTGAAAATTGTTTTCTTGTATGTTTACCCGAAGAGAATCCCTTGCAAACTCCTTCACTATCTTCTTTGATATTGGGGATTCCATGAACTAGTTGATTAAGAGTAGGAATGACCTTGTAATGTAGATGACCATATCTCCTATGCCTTAGCTTAATGGGATTGATTTCCATATATACCAAAGCTTGAGGAGGTGGTGTAATGACTCTATATACTTTTCCTTCATGAACTCCAATAACCCTAGCTTTATCGATACTCGATTCATTTCCCCGAACCAAAAATTTTCCATCAACAAATGCAACTCTATCCCCTTTATCTTCTAAACAAGAAATATAAAGCAATTTATTTTTTAAACCTGGAACATATAGTATGTTGTTGAGATGTAGCTTTGCTCCATTTTCCAACTTCAAAGATGTTGATCCCAAGCCTCTAACAACATAGCTTTTGTTGTCTCCCAATTTCACTACATGAGAAGATGGTTCCTTTGATAGAGTATGAAGTTGTTTTATTTCTCCTATCATGTGTCTTGATGCTCCACTATCAATAATCCATGCATTATCATCACTAAGAGAACCTGTAAGAGTAGCCAAGAACCCTTGACTCTTGATCTTGTTGAATAAGTAGTGGAATAACTTCTTGATCCAACTTCCTGGAATATTGAATCCCATTCTTATATAGCTTGTCATAGAGGGAGTAGATATTTCCTTTGAGCCAACATAGTGATCTTCAATCTTCCTTGACCTTAGCTCTAATACCTTGTTGAGAAATCAATACTGGTGGATTAGGGTTTGAATTCTTCTTTCTTGATAATTACTTGTGAAAAATGTTGGCTTATTTTACTTCTTTATTATATTATCTTTCATCAAGCAATTACCAAATTATGGGTGTATGAAGATCACAAAAACACGATACACAAGATGTAGGCACCCTGCTAAGGCAAAACCCCTCTCTAGGGGAAAACCCAGTCAAAATTCTCTTCCTTCAATAGTTTTCCTTGAGACTTTTCAACCTAGACATAGACCTGGTCTTCCTCCACACCAAGTAAGCCCTTCCAGACCTTCGACCTTGTAGCAGCAACGATTTAACACCAACAACTTCGACTATGCAACAACATACAACAAAAGGTAGCAATTAGCAGCAACAACAGTGAAAAGACTCCGATCTTGCAAAGTAGGGAAGGAGAGAGAGAAAGAGAGAGCGCACAACTTCAATTTTCTTCTTTTATTTTTCCTTGACCAAAATCACACTTATTTTGACCTCCTCCTACTACTTCACACTTTTCCCAGCTGCTTCTTGAGATATCAAGCTTGAGTGAGAGTGCATGTCCAAATGAATTGGATCTGCTTCAATATATAGGCTCCAGGTGAGGTCGAATTGCCCAGATTGAGGCTGATTTGATCTCCTTTAGTCTAGCTTGGTATGAAGGTGACATACTACATATTTGACTAAAAAATAATTATTTTTACATGATTCGAAAGCCCAAGAAGGGTCTTATAGAAGGTACAATGACTAATGACTCGATATTAATCCTAGGAATCCACAATGGGGACTTTGACTAATATAATGATGACCCAAACATGAAGCCCATGCTTTAATAAGTCCTTGTAACAATACTTAAAATTCTTTTCTTTATTCTTTTGACAAGTACATTACATGGTGAATCTATTACATTTATGAAGATTGAACCTAGTTACAATTTTCAACACCCTAAACATAGCTTTGCTGGTTCTTGTGCATATATGATTTGTTTCCTTAGCTGCAGGGTCTGCTCACAACATAATTACCTGACCAAAACGAAACTCAACACAACTACTTCGATAAAAGGACTTACCTTGGATGCTGAGAGGAAGAAAGAATTTTTTGTCTAGTCAATAGAAGCTTCACTTCCCTAGTTTCCTCAGGAGGACCAAACCTTTAACTGACTAAGAAGATCCTTCACTATGCCAAAAATTTAAGAGATACACATAAGGAACCGTTGTGATTTGTTATTTCTTTGAGGATTGATTTTGTGTGTTTTTATAGTGGTAAGGAGGGATTTTAAAGTTAGACGTTGGAGGAGTCTTTAGTATTAATTAATTTCTTAATATGTTAATTTATTTAATAGTGTTATGAACAAGTGTTCTTATGCCCTAATGAAAATGTGTGCTACCTTTTATGATGTATAGAATAGGCTTATAAAAGTCATGGAGTTACATGATGGATTGATGACCTTCACAAGATTACGACTCCATAAGCTATGATAGCAAACACTTTAATAATAACTAATAATAACTAACCCTTAAGAACCTATTTAAAGTTTGAAATCAATGATTAACTTAGTGCATATGGTCCTACCTAAGTTGTGGAGTCAGTGATTGTTTTATTGTCTTTGATTATTTGAGTTATGTATCTTATATGTGGTGAGATTACATTGATAAACAATGTAATATATTGACAACTGTAGGAGGAGGTGTCATGTCACTACCCCTTGGGGTTTTAGCGCACAACACTGGGTCTTTAATTTCAAACTCATTTTTCTCTCAAACTAGGAGGAACCAAAAGGCGTACCATATATCAATAGAAACATCTCTTCGAGGAGAATCTAATGACCTAGATCTCCAACAAAAAATCAATGATTTTACCTACCAAAAACCCTCGATAAAGTCAGGGTACATCCTCAGTTCAAGGAACCCAAACCCTAGGACTTGGGTTTTCAACAATCCAATAATGGAGCAGCCAACTTGATGTAATATGACAATTACTAGGAAGCGTTCATTAATCATTTGACATTAATGACTGGTGTTTTTAGTCAAAGTCAAACCCATTTAACTCCATGGGTTTGTTGGAAATGTTGTCATTGATGGCAAAGGAAATGACCAAGGAGGAGCATCGGAAATAGAAACAAAGAAAAGATAGAAGCAAAGTAGCAGAGAACAGAGACAACAGAGAGGTAGCAGAGGCAGCAAAAAGAGAAGTAAGGAGCAACATCAGTCAAGGAGCAGAGGAAGCAAAGGTAGTAAATTGAAGCAGAGAACTATTCAAGGTGCAGAGTAGTGAGGATAGTAGAAGAGGGCCATTTAATAGCAGATCTGGAGAGACAGATTAATGAATATGCGTAAATTCAATAGATATATGGTAACCTCTGAAATAGGCTCTGAGATGAAACCCTGCAATTGAAGGAAGAATAGATGTCAATTTAGGTGGATTAATTGACTTGTAAATTGAGTAAATCGATCACTGGAAGGATCGATTCCGCTTTCAATCACATGTCCCAAAGTTACATGTGTCAAGTTAAATGCATTTTGGAACAAATTGAATTAAGTAATCCCTACTCGAATGATGTCCGATTCTTTTTAGATGTCTGAGTTATTATATTGTGAAAAGGTGGAATTGGTGGCCTCGGTGTGAAGAGGTCTAACCCTCTCAGACCCTGATTAAGCTGAGTCACTGTGTGTAAAGACCCTACAAGGGTCAACCCCAACGTTATACAAAAAAAAGAGAGGGGCTACACTGCATTATGAAGGATGAATGAGATTGTCGGGGGACGATGATATATCGGAGTGCTGCAGAAGAGCGTTCAAAGTGACACTGCTGATGAATAAATGGTACGCAGAGTTTGAGAAACGTAGAAGTGGAGTTATGCACTCGACGAGAGAAATACACCGGTCGGAGGTTCTATCCTTGTCTGAGATCATGAATCAAAACAGTGGAAAATGAAACTAAATCAAAGAAAAGCTCTTTGTTTGCTGGAGCGAAGGAACTGTGAAGCGATGGCATGGTCCTGAAATGAAACATTAGAACTGTGCGACAGAGCGGTTTGACTACAAATGAAACGTTGTTAAAGAGCACGATGGAACCCTAAGGGAAAAGGAGAGGAACCACGAGTGTTGTGAACAGTGACAGTGGGTTTGGAACACCCGACAGTTTTCATCGCACTGCTTTGGTAAGGTAAGTGGTATTTCCAATTCGAACGCGATCAATGCCATAGGCTGACACGTGGCCTTAAGCAGTTTTGAAAACCCACTCTCATCGCGAGTTAACGCCCATGCATAATAGTCTGCGCGAGATTTGATTGGGGTCGTTGGATCGTCAAGACGGATACGAGAACATGTCAACCGTCGATATGAAAGACATGTTAATCGGTGGGGCCGAATGTCAATTATATGGGCGTCTTATTAACGTTGTAACCTCTGATTTGGAAGAATGGTATTAATATATATGGCAATTTGAATCATCAATATATATATATATATATATATATAAGATTGTTGTTGGCCATTCGATAGGATGGAGCGTTAATGGTGCGGCGGAGTTAAACAAAAGAAAGAACGGATCCTTGAGCCGATAACAGAACCTTGAGTGAACAGTGAAACCGGGGAACAAAGAAACCATGGTTTTCGCGTGGTCTCAAATATGGTAAGAAATTTTGAAGAAACTAATGCGATATAGCCTCTTGATTGCCGCGTGTCCATAAGTGGTTTACGAAAACCATTTATTTCGTGCGATGTTGGAGGATTAACCCTCGTGCTGTTTGGTTGCGCGATATGCGTTTTAATCCGCTGGATCATCGGTGTTGATGCGACGACGCCCCAGCCATTGGATGTGAGCGGAAGGTTAATGCTGGGCCCCATCTCCATCGCGTGAGTTAAGAATTAAACCCCGAGCGCTTTCTGAGCACGACTACTGTTGGAGTATTGTATGATGGCGCGATAACATTATAGCTGTTGGATGCACGAAGGGTAACAAGATACAAAGAGCTCGAAATTGTGGCCCTGAATACATTGAGGTTTATTACAAAGTTGAGATATACATTGATGCATTCATAAAGCAGGGTTCAATATGGCTAATTGACCACTGGAGTCAAATTATAAAACCAGAGTTATACACTGAGTCTTATATATGTAGATTGAAACAAAAAAAAACAGTGGGCCAGTGTGATATTTGGGCGTAATATGGAGTCTTGACGCATATTAACTTATGTGAAAAGAAAAAGTTTTATTGTTGGTTTATTATATGTCATATAGACCAACAAATAATGCGAAGAGTTATGAAATGCATTGAACGAGGATGTGGGCCCGACTATATGGGTGCGTGGAAAGTTTGGGGAAGATTGATTGAAGGAGTAATACATGTCAAAGTATATATATATATATATATATATATATATATATATATATATATGTAATGTTATGATAAAGTCGAACCTCACATATGAGTTATATTGTAGATGCGAAAGATAAACCTTGAGCATAGAAATTTTTTGGGTTATGGTTTCTAAGGTTCGAATGTCAAAATAATAATGCCAAGAATGAACATTAATTGCTTGAAATTGCATAGAGAGCATATATTGGGTTTATGACCATGGCGATATTAAAGCCTCCGCATTCAGTGATTTAAACTGCCAGTGAAGGAAACCAAAGCATTGGAGTTTGCCCATATTTAAAGATTAGCAGTTATATATATACAACAGACACATAGTCATGGTGAACAGGAATATGCACAAGAACGAATTTGACAAATGTACAAGCATAGAAAACTGGACAATATGCAGAAGACAGTGAGCAGAAGAAGGCAGAACAGTTCCCCGACAACATCAGAAAAGACAAGTCCAGCAAAGCCAAAGGCCAGAAAATGGGCTGAGTGAAATTGTCTTTATGTAACTGAAAATGTGAATGTAAATGATTTTATATTGTTTGTGATGCATTGGCAAGTCTCCGGAAGAGAACAAAACTCCCACTGTAATATTGAAATTAATGCATATTGTTATATTTTTCTGAATGAGCGGGTAAAAGAAATGGGAAGGCATAAGGCAAAGAGGCATGGCTGTCCATTTCAAAATCCCTGAGGAATGCCAACAGTCATAAGGGATTTCTATAAATAAGATCACCTTGATATGCGTAAGTTTTTTTTTTGAGAGAGTGAGGTTAGAGAATGCAGAGTACAGAAGATTGAGGCAGATAAGATAAGAAGGAGGAGGAGCAGAACGAGATGCAGAGAAGTTAGAGAATGCAGAAATGAAGCAGTGAGGCATAGAAGAAAGAGGCGCTGAGCAGAGAAGGAGGAGGCACTGAATAGAGAAGAAGGAGAAGCTGATAGAGAATTTGAGAAAATGCAGAGATGATACATGGTAGATATGAGAATTGATGAACAACAGAGTAGATGGTACAGAACAGAGTTGATATCCAAGGTAAATTAGCAAATGTTTTTCTTTTGAAAGAGTAGGGAAGTTGGAGCTTCCCTATCAAGTTGTAGCTTGATAGATGTCAATTGTAGCTGACTGAGGTAGGAGCCTCTTGTAGGTTGGTGCCTGCAGAAAATAGATGGGAGTTGGTGCTTCCACTTCAAGTTGTAGTTTGATAAAATGTCAGTTATAGCTGACTGAGGTTGGAGCCTCCTGTAGGTTGGTGCCTGCAGAAAATTGATGGGAGTTGGAGCTTCCTTGCAAGTTGTAGCTTGCAGAATTGAGGTAGGAGCCTCCTGTAGGTTGGTGCCTACAGAAAATCGGTGGTGAGAGGGAGTTGGAGCTTGCCTTTGCATCACAACAATAATAAGATGTGGTTTTCTCCCTTTATGGGTTTCCACTTATATCTGGTGTCTCTGTGCATGATGTTTATGTGTTGATCTGGTTTATATCATCTGCTTAATACTTGCTGATCTCATATTAAGTCTACTGTTACATTATATTAATGCTTTCTGCTCACATTCTAAGATTACTCACATGTTAAGTTGAACATGAAATGAAGGTGTAAACAAGTGTTAATGAAAAAGTTTTAAAAAGTCCATGAATGTGTTAAACTGATTCACCCCCCCCCCTCTCAGTTTAACTAAGGGTTCAACAATTGGTATCAGAGATTGTTCCTTTGGTGTAATATTAATAGCTTGAAGGAGATCTGGTTGAGTCATGGACTATCAAAATGCACCTGTGTTAAATACAAAAAACTTTCCTGAATGGAGAGATAAGGTTAAAATAGGTTTAATGACCTATGAACCTGAGGTATGGAAGCTTGTATGTGATGGTTATTGCAAAGAATCACCCACGGTGAAAGAAAAAAAGAGGAATTCTAAGGCAAAATGTGTGATATATAACAATCTTCATAACAAGGATCTTGAGTTAATAATGGATTTAACTTCAACAAAATAAATCTGGGACAGACTGCATTTCATTCATGGAGTAGACACTGAGGATTGCATTGTCAAGAAGGAGAAGAAAATTAAGAAGAAGAAAAATTCATGTCAAAAGGAAAATGTTCAAACACATGAGGTACCTGCTAGTGTGAATGGTAGTAAGAACCATGAAGAAATTGCAGCTGAAGAAAAGGCCAAACTAGACACATCCTTGACTGAAATAGAAAGACTAAAGAATGAAAACAAAGACCTTAAGACATTGGTGCAAATATGTGATGAGAGAGAATATGAAGATAAGAAAGAAATTATTGGCCTGAAGACACAGCTTGAAGAAGCAAAGAAAGTAGAAGACACTCTGCTGCAACAAATGAGAGAGAAAAGTCAGGAATGTGAAAGATTGGAAGAAGAAGTAGTGAGCCTAAGAAAGAATTTAGAAAAAGCCCAAAGAGAACTATTAATGAATACACCTCTAATGAAAAGCTCTGGACAGTTGGACCAAATTCTCAATGCTCAAAGATCTCCTCTCATAAAGGCTGGGATAGGATATGAAGGAGAAACTAGTAAGCCCAAGGTAGAAGATAACAAGAAAATAATCTTTGTAAAAGTTGTAAAGGAAAATGTAGCAGCTCAGCAGATTCCTACAAAAATAGAATCTAGCAAGAACATGATTTGTGAAGAAACAAATAGAATCAAGCAGCAACATGGTAGGACAGAGAATGAAAGGATGAAACAGTCAGCTGGAAAAGGCCCTCACACTCCTGAATATGAATTGAATAAATTTGGAAGATGTCAAAGGAGGTTCGTTCCTCCTATGAAAAATATCACATGTTTCTCTTGCCACAAACCTGGACATACTGCAACATATTGTAAGACAAAGCAAATCCAGTCCAACCAGCAAAGGATGCAGCGAATTAAAAGAACACTTCAAGCAAGCAAAGGGAAAAGACAATATTTCACCAGGTACACAAATCATTTCCATGGCTATTGTTATGCATGCAATAATTTTGGACATAAACTTCTTGATTGTAAATTATGTTCAAAGAGGGGAACAAAATATTATACTCGAGTTCAAATGTACTTTGATAAAATAAGATGTTATGTATGCCTCAAACTTGGTCACAAAGCAAAGGACTGTAAACTGCCATATATATTAAAGAACTCCGAACAGATGATGAAATCCAATCCAATCAAACAAAACTATGAATCTAAAAGGAGTGCAGAGATTATGAAGAACCCCAACAGAGTATGGAAGGAAAAGAGAAAAGGGGAGCCTATCATCTCAATAACATAATGAATTTAGCATAGTCTCAGGGGGAGCTGCTCTAGAAAACAAAACAAATATCCAAACAGTGACAAATATGAAGCAACATCCCAGGGGGAGTGCAGTTCATAAATAGACCCCATGAAAGCAGTCTGAGAAGAGCTCCATGTAATAAGAACAACTATTATGAGATCAGGAAGGAAAAATATAATTCCTGTAACAGAGAACTATAGAGGAAGAAGATTATTTGAAGTATTCAATAGCTGACAGATTGATAGAAGGAGAAAAAGCAGCAAGCAGCCATGATGATAGAGGAAACATCAGCAATGAACATGTAAGCTAAGAAGATATCATCACATTAAAGGATGATCACAAAATGCATCATACTGCTAGAATTAACAATGAACCCCATTAAGAATGTTGAGTAAGAAAGGTGCCTATCATCAGTTCATTACATCTCTCATGAGGAATGCTGTTAAGTGAGTAATAAATATTTGAGTAATCAGCCCATGAAGATACATAGAAAATAAATTGAAGATGTCTTCCTAAAGATTTGAATGTTAGAACAATTGAATTGAATATAAAGCAGCAATGATTCTAGAGCAGTCCTGGAAAGGAACATGCAATGGCTTTCCTTGGAACAGTATGTCAGAATAAGTGGCAAGTTAATGATATTGATGGTTGTTGGTGTGAACAATGAAAAGATTAATAGTAGAAACTATGGGTTCATGTGCAAACTGAAGTGAAATCTATGTATATTTTATCAAGGAAATATCAATTGGTACTTAGTACAAGCAACATGCCTATCAACAGAATATCAAGTGTTATCATGGAGCAGCAGTAAGGTACAGGTCCTCAGGATCAAAGGATTATGGCAAGAATACATCCAGTATAAAAGAGTTAATGAAAAGGCTAAAGGATCATTTTTTTTGTTTACTCTTGGAACATTATATTGAGCATTGAAGCAATATCTTGTTCTATATAATTGAATGCCTTCCTTAAGTCAGCACTTATATATCTTCAAGGCCTTTGACTTAGGATTATTCATAAACTGTGTGAAGTCTGGTTGCTGAGACTTCAATCAAACAACCTTAAGTTGTGTGGAAGATCATCATGATAGAATAGTTAAAATATCTGAAGTATGAAGGACTATTTGATCTTTAAAGAGAGATTGATCATTGACATACATACCCTCTCATGTCATAAAGAAAACTGCATGATTGATAAGTGAGACTGATCAATACATTGAAGGGTTTGTTTTGAAAGTACAGTGTGCAAGCAGTGAAAGTCATTTGGTCTCTTATATTGAAAGATATTGACTATTCTCACAATAAGCTGTAAGCTCTAGTGTGATTCATTTGTTCAACGGCAACGAGGACCTTTCGGTGTTTAAGTGTAATATCCCTTTGTCGAGGTGTCTAGCACACATCACCAACAACAAGCAAGAAAAATGAACCACGGCTATAAAAGGTACATTAGCATCATCATCATAATTGAACATGTGTTGTACGGATGTGTATTGCAGAAGAAGAAATATTCCATCTACAATCTTCCTCAATAGATATGGATTTTTGATGAAGATAATACTAAAGAATGAAGTATATTTGAAACCTTCTCAGTACTCTAGTTTTGATCCAATGATGCATCATTGAGTAGATAAGGCTGGTGCAAGGGGTTCTATGAAGTGTCATTATCTTCACTTTCAGCCTTATACTAGTGAAAGGAGACAGTGCCTTGGGATTGTATTAATTTACATTATACAGTCAAGTTCAATAATCCTCAAAAGTGTTCCCTCAACAACATCAGTTTGGAGCAGCATGGTACAAAGTCAGAATAAGAAGGCCTAAAGAGATCTCAGAGAGAGGAAATGAAGAGATAGAAAACAACCCTTTGCCATTGATGTCAAAGGGGAGGAAAAAAGGAGAAGACTTGGAGGAAGCATTGAATTATTGGTGGATGGGTTGCCATCAATGCCAAAGGGGAGAGCTGTTGTAAATGTTGTCATTGATGGCAAAGGAAATGACCAAGGAGAAGCACCGGAAATAGAAACAAGGAAAAGAGAGAAGCAAAGTAGTAGAGAACAGAGGTAGCAGAGAGGTAGCAGAGGAAGCAAAAAGAGAAGTAAGGAGCAGCATCAGTCAAGGAGCAGAGGAAGCAAAGGTAGTAAATTGAAGCAGAGAACTATTCAAGGTGCAGAGTAGTGAGGACAGTAGAAGAGGGCCATTTAATAGCATATCTAAAGAGACAGAGTAATGAATATGCCTAAATTCAATAGATATATGGTAACCTCTGAAATAGGCTCTGAGATGAAACCCTGCAATTGAAGGAAGAATAGATGTCACTTTAGGTGGATTAATTGACTTGTAAATTGAGTAAATCGATCACTGGAAGGATCGATTCCCGTAGGATTTCAATCACATGTCCAAAATTTATATGTGTCAAGTTAAATGCATTCTGGAACAAATTGAATTAAGTATTCCCTGCTTGAATGATGTCTGATTATTTTTAGATGTCTGAGTTATTATATTGTGAAAAAGTGGAATTGGTGGCCTCGGCGTGAAGAGTTCTAACCCTCTCAGACCCTGATTACGCTGAATCACTGTGTGTAAAGAACCTACAAGGGTCAACCCCAACGTTATACGAAAAAAAGAGGGGCTACACTGCATTATGAAGGATGAATGATATTTTCGGGGGACGATGATATATCAGAGTGTTGCAGAAGAGCGTTCAAAGTGACACTGCTGATGAATAAATGGTATGCAGAGTCTGAGCAACGTAGAAGTGGAGTTATGCACTTGACGGGAGAAATACACCGGTTGGAGGTTATATCCTTGTCTGAGATCGTGAATCAAAACAGTGGAAAATGAAACTAAATCAAAGAAAAGCTCTTTGTTTGCTAGAGCAAAGGAACTGTGAAGCGATGGCATGGTCCTGAAATGAAACATTAGAACTGTGCGACGGAGCAGTTTGACTACAAATGAAACGTTGTTAAAGAGCACGACGGAACCCTGAGGGAAAAGGAGAGGAACCACGAGCGTTGTGAACAGTGAAAATGGGTTTGGAACACCCGATGGTTTTCATCACACCGCTTTTGTAAGGTAAGCGGTATTTCCAATTCGAACGCGATCTGACACGTGGCCTTAAGCAGTTTTGAAAACCCACTCTCATCGCAAGTTAACGCTCATGCATAATAGTCTGCGCAAGATTTGATTGGGGTCGTTGGATCGTCAAGACGGATGCGAGAACAGGTCAACCGTCAATATGAAAGACATGTTAATCAGTTGGGTCGAATGTCAATTATATGGGTGTCATATTAACGTTGTAATCTCTGATTTGGAAGAATGGTATTAATATATATGGTGAGTTGAATCATCAATACATATATATATAATATTGTTGTTGGCCATTCGATAAGATGGAGTGTTAATGGTGCAGCAGAGTTAAACAAAAGAAAGAACGGAACCTTGAGTCGATAATGGAACCTCGAGTGAACAGTGAAACTGGGGAACAAAGAAATCATGGTTTTCGCATGGTCTCAAATATGGTAAGCAGTTTTGAAGAAAATAATGCGTTATAGCTTCTTGACTGTCGCGTGTCCATAAGTGGTTTACGAAAACCATTTATTTCGCGCGATGTTGGAGGATTAACCCTCGTGCTGTTTGGTTGCGCGATATGTGTTTTAATTCGCTGGATCACCGGTGTTGATGCGATGGCGCCCCAGCCGTTGATGTGAGCGGGAGGTTAATGTTAGGCCTCATCTCCATCATGTGAGTTAAGAATTAAACCCGGCGCTTTCGAGCACGACTGCGATTTGGAGTATTGTATGATGGCGCGATAACATTACAACCATTGGATGCGCGAAGGGTAACGAGATACAAAGAGCTCGAAATTGTGGGCTGGAATACATTGAGAATTATTACAAAGTTGAGATATTCACTGATGCATTCATAAAGTAGGGTTAAATATGGCTAATTGACCACTGGAGTCAAATTATAAAACCAAAGTTATACGCCGAGTCTTATATATGTAGATTGAGACAAAAGAGCAGTGGGCCAGTGTGATATTTTGGCGTAATATGGAGTCTTGACGCATATTAACTTATGTGGAAAAGAAAATTTTTTATTGTTGGTTTATTATATATCATATAGACCAACAAATAATATGAAGATTTATGAAATGCATTGAACGAGGATGTGGGCGAAACTATATGGGTGCGTGGGAAGTTTGGGGAAGATTGATTGAAGGAGTAATACATGTCAAAGTATATATATATATATGTAATGTTATGAATAGAGTCGAACCTCACATATGAGTTATATTGTAGATGCGAAAGATAAACCTTCGACATAGAAAATTTTAGGTTATGGTTTCTAAGGTTCGAATATCAAAATAATAATGCCAAGAATCAACATTAATTGCTTGAAATAACATAGAGAGCATATATTGGGTTTATGACCATGGCGATATTAAAGCCTCCGCATTCAGTTATTTAAACTGCCAGTGAAGGAAACCAAAGCATTGGAATTTGCCCATATTTAAAGATCAACAATTATATATATAGGGCAGACACACAATCATGGTGAACAAGAATATGCACAGGAATGAATTTGACAAGTGTACAAGCACAAAAAACTAGAAAATATGTAGAAGAAAGTGAGCAGAAGAAGGTAGAATAGTTCCCTGACAACAACAGAAAAGACAAGTCCAGCAAAGCCAAAGGCCAGAAAATGGGCTGAGTGAAATTGTCTTTATGTAACTAAAAATGTGAATGTAAATGTTTTAATTGATTTTATATTGTTTGTGATGCATTGGAAAGTCTCCGGAAGAGAAAAAAACTCCCACTGTAATATTGAAATTAATGCATATTGTTATATTTTTTCTGAATGAGCGGGTAAAAGAAATGAGAAGGCAGAAGGCAAAGAGGCATGGTTGTCCATTTCAAATTCCCTGAGGAATGCTAACAGTCATAAGGGAATTTCTATAAATAATATAATCTTGATATGCATACAGAGGTTAGAGAGAGAGAGGTTGGAGAATGCGGAATTGAGGCAAAAAAGATAAGAAGAAGGAGGAGCAGAACGAGATGCAGTGAAAAGTTAGAGAATGCAGAAATGAAGCAGTGAGGCAGAGAAGAAGGAGGAGCTAATAGTGAATATGAGAAGATGCAGAAATGATATAAGGCAGATATGAAGACTGATGAACAACAATGAAGATGGTACAGAACAAAGCTGATATCCAAGGTAAATCAGCAAGTGTTTTTCTTTTGAAAGAGTAAGGAAGTTGGAGCTTCCCTATCAAGTTGTAGCTTGATAGATGTCAGTTTTAGTTGACTAAGGTAGGAGCCTCCTGTAGGTTGTAGCCTGCAGAAAATAGATGGGAGTTGGTGCTTCCACATCAAGTTGTAGCTTGATAAAATGTCAGTTGTAGCTGACTGAGGTTGGAGCCTCCTGTAGGTTGGTGCCTGCAGAAAATTGATGGGAGTAGGAGCTTCCTTGCAAGTTTTAGCTTGCGGAATTGAGGTAGGAGCCTCATGTAGGTTGATGCCTACAGAAAATTAGTGGTGAGAGGGAGTTGGAGCTTGCCTTTGCATCACAACAATAATAAGATGTGGTTTTCTCCCTTTATGGGTTTCCACTTATATCTGGTGTCTATGTGCATGATGTCTATGTGTTGATATGGTATGTCTATTCTGATAATACTTGCTGCTCACATATTAAGACTGCTGGTACAATATCTAATCTGTTTATTAATTGCTGCTCACAAATAATGATTGCTCACACATTCTGTTGATCATGAAATGAAGGTGTTAATAAAGTTTAATGAAAAGTTTTAAAAGTCCATGAATGTGTTAAACTGATTCACCCCCCCCCCCAGTTTAACTAAAGGTTCAACAGGGTTGACATCAATGACAACACCATCCAACAATCTACCCATTTATCATTGATGACAACACACATACTCCTTCTAAGAGTAAAACTCCCCTTATCTTCATGCTTCATCTCCGTGACTCCCCTTGATAATCTGCCTGCATCCTGTGGACCTATCATATGTCTATGCTCCCCCTAGCAAGAATCCTTCTGGCAATAATCCGTCAATGATGATCCCTGTGGACTTGTAGTCCTGCATGTTCTCCGCCTGGCATGTTGTGCATCATATAGATGACCTTTGGTGAGTATGATAACCTATTATTAATGTCGATACTTTGATTATCGATCATTGTGGATCTATATCCTCTAACTGTTCATCTCCCCTTAAACTTGTTATAGATTTGACATACTGGACTTGAAGGTACCATTTTGTCCATGCTGTTTGTTTATCAATGGTAGACTTGTGCCACATACTACTGTAATACTCCCGCTCTTCAAAATTGAAGGAGTCTATGAGGAAAATCGTTCAAAATAGCGAGTCACCTAACAAACCATCTTGACTTGAGTCATTATCTGAAGCAACTGTTAATTCCTCATGACCTTTTAAGAACCCTGAAAGCATAACTGCTGAGATCTTCTTTCCTTCTTGCTCATCCTCTACCTGTTTTCTTTTCCAAACCTTCTTATTCTCGTTGTCAAGCTTTTCATTCTTGGTTGATTTCATCTTGTACCTGTAGTGACGAGCTATGTGTCCATAGTTATGACATTTGAAGCATTCAACGTTGTCCACAGGCGATTCCATTTGATATTTGCAATCACGATCTATATGGCCATAGTTATGGCATTTTAAAAATTCAATGCTTGACCCATCTGGCATCCCTTCTCGTAATCCCGCAAACTTGCTTTGCGGATGATAATGGTACCTTCCAAATACTTCACAATATCTAGCCATATGTCCTTATTAAGTATGTAAAAAACAATAACCATTAAATGAACGTACTTACATGGATGATTCATTCAAAGGTGGCGGTCCTTAATAATTGTACCTGTCAACATATTTACAATCCCCAGCCATATGTCTAAAGTTAGAACATGAAAAACAATAACCATTAAATGGAAAATCATACCTGGATGATTTTATATACTCATTCTTTTTCGGAGGTGGTACCATAGTCTTTTGTTGTTCTTTGTCCTTGACTGCTTTGGCACCATTCTTCGGAGTTACAACTTTCTTCTTTGGTTCAATCTTCTTTTCATTATCACTCTGCGAAGATGTGGATCTTGTACCTTCATGAATTGGAGCCTTACCTATTTTTTTTGGCAATTCTTTATTTGTCTTGTCCATAACCTATAAATGGTCTTTTTATTTGAGCTTGTTGATCTAATTAAGCGTTGCATCAAGATCTAGGCTTGGTTTTGAGCAAGATCTTGAAACCATCTTTTCAAGATCTCCCTTCTTTTTTCTGCCTCCTCAACCTGTAACTTGAGGAGATTTGTCTTCCTCTACTTCTCTGTTGAGAACCTGTATATGTTTCTTCTACTTCTCATTTCCAATATTGAGCCTTCTTATTTCTGTTGAAGATGTTTCTAATTCCTTTAATTGTCTTTCCATGACTTTCTTTTCCATTTCTGCTTCCTGTACTTGTTTCTTAAGCCTATTAATCTCCACCATGGCTACATCAAGTTCTTGTTGCTTTTGATTGAAATCAACTTTTTTGGCTTCTTCCAACTTCACTCTAAGGCTGCTGATAATTTCATTTTTTTTATTAAGGTTGCTGACATGTCATTTTGCTATCTTTAGTTCTTCTTCCATAAATTTAGCCCTTTCCTTTTCACTCTCGAGTTCATTTTGAAATTCGATTTCAGCCATCTCTTCATCTTCTTCAGAAACTTCCTTCCTATTATTATTTTCTTTGTTAGTGATAATAGAATATGAAATCATTTCAATAACCATAAATTCCTTTGAATCCTTTGAATGCTTGGTGGCTTTCCTTTTTGATTTTCCTAGTTCTGCACTTTGACATTTGCCTTCTAACTGTTAAGCTGCTTCTGAAGGAACTTGCTCTGATACCAATTGTTGGAAATACCGAGAGGGGGGTGAATCAATATTTCTTAGCAATTAACACTTTTTAATCCTTTTCATAGTATTAGTTATTCTTCAATTATTATTAATGTTCTTCTTCAACAATTATAAACAATAACTATAGTAGACAACACCATACAACAATGTAGGAAGATAAAACAATAAACACAAATATTTTTAGGTGGAAAACTCCCTTAGGGTAAAAAATAACCGAACACTTCTCTAATAATTGTCTTCTTCTCTCTTTAAAAGAAATATTAATTGAATTAAGATTTCAGCGACAACTGAGGCATGCGTCGACCCCCTAATTCACAGGCCACAACTTGTAGGAGGCTTTTAAACCCTAATATCTCGCTGCAACCAGAAGGACGCCCAATGCCCTGTAGATCAGGCCATAACCTGATGAGTGCTCCAACACTATGTTTACCAACTGTTGTCGAAAAGGATGATTCACTGCCTTGTTAGTTTATCAGCCACAACTGAATGGTCGCCATAACGCCTTATGCAAACTACAACTTTCCTTAGCACCAGTGTTTTAAAAATCAAACTCGAGTTCAGAACCGGCAGAGGGTCGACTCCGACTCCGACTCCGACTCCGACTCGGTATAGACTCGATTGGTTCAGTTTCAACGACTCGGTTTTGTAAAAAATGCATTATATATATATATATATATATATATATATATATATATATATATATTGGTATAAAAAACATAATTTTAAAGATTTTTATTTATGTTCCCAAACACAAAGCATTACAATATAGACACAAGACAACATATGATCAAAGTAGGCTCATGAATATATCCATTATATCAAAATTGCACCTAGTGTACTGTCCAATACATGATGATGATATAGAGATCAGAACAAAAGACATAACCAAGAAGGATCTAAATGGCCTCTACAAAAAAACATGAATAGTCACTACTGCTAGACATCAGATAAGGCAATATCATCTGGCTCAAACTCTGAACCAGAGGGGGAAACCACTCGCTCCTCCTCCTCATCAACATCCTTAACTAGAATTGTAGCATGTTGAGCCTGAGATAGACGAGTTATGAACTTCCGTCGTGGCTGACTAGAGGAAGTGCCTGCAGTTGCAACTGGAGAACTTGGGACTGGGCCTGCTACTAGTGGATCTGCATTGAGCTGAGCCTCTATGTCAATTTTTGAAGATGTTCTATGCTTGATGCAACTTTACTTTTATCCCTAATGTCAATCAACAATCACATAAACAAGAAAGTAAAGTGCTAATAAAACATATCGGTAGATCGACATAAGACAAGCCAAAAAAATTTAAGTGTGTTGGTGCGTTACGACGGTCAACAAGATGCTTCAACTAGCAAAGTCTCAATACGGTCAGCCAACCAGAAGTGTCACACACACAACCCTTAAAGACAGCTCATCAAAAATCAACATAATTCAACAAAGGAATCCCACATCCAGATTTCCGGCATCATCCATATTTACGACATCTATTTTTGGCATCATCCAGACTTACGACATCATCCATATTTACGGCATCATCCAGATTTATGGCATCCATTTCCGGCATCATCCATATTTACGGCATCATACATATTTATGGCATCCATTTTCGGCACCATCCATATTTACGACATCATCCATATTTACGACATCCATTTTCAGCATCATCCAGATTTACGTCATCATCTATATTTACGACATCATCCATATTTAGATCATGAGGATGTGTGTGATGATATGATTGAAATGTTGTCCAACGTTGACTCTATTTAAATCAGTCATTGAGGTTGTGTGACACATTTGTTGGGGGTGTAAAACCTTAAGGCCGACCTGCACATATTTTGAAAGTATTAAAAATAAATTCAAAATAAATGTTCTGCTCATCGGATCAAGATGATATTTAGATCGATCTTGCACCTCTTCAAAAGAGGAACCCAATAAAAATATTGGTGTCTTCATATGAGCATCACAACATGGAGTTTGGACCTAGTTGTCTAATTTTAATACTCCCTTTCAACTAGGGAGAACTCCATCCACCTGTGCAATAAAAAATTGTGCGTCATCCCGCTGTAACTTGCTTTGCTGGCCTCTTTATTTCAAAACATAAGTGGGTTAGTCATAAAGACATTATTCCCGACTGACAGATTCAGCCCAGAGGACCGAAACCTCTATAGGACTCATAAAGAGTCTCATACCAACCTGGAGTCGGTTTATCTGACCTGAAGTCAGTAGGAGGTCCGAAACCTCACTTGGACTCAAGAGAGTCATATATACTCACTTGAAGTTAGTCTCATTGACCTGAAGTCAGTTGGAGGTCTGAAACCTCACATGGACTCAAAGAGTCACATGCCAACTCGAAGTTGGTTTATCTGACCCGTAGTCAGTAGGAGGTCTGAAACCTCACATGGACCCAAAGAGTCACATACCAACCCAAAGTTGGTTTATCTGACCCGAAGTCAGTAGGAGGTCCAAAACCTCACTAGACTTGATCCCAGATCAAGTGGTTGGACACGTGTCATCATAGATAGAGAGTACGGCAATCTCTGATGCGTCCATCAGTCTTTGCTACTAGTCTCTAGATTTTCTCACCTCATTGGCCAAATGATAGGTACTTCCCATGAGTCTGGAACTCAAATGGGTAGGATGCATATAGGGCATAGATCATGGAGGCGAACCAACTCAATCATCATAACGGTGGGGCCCAAGCACACCAACAAGGTTCGACAAGCCTAGCCCTGTGGTTGCTTATAGCTCCGAGAAGCTATCCCTAAAGCCCCACATATCTCCCAGAGCTCATCGTCCAACAGGACCCTTAGAATAGGGTCGTTCCACGATACCAAGATTCTCACGGAAGGTTAGGAACATGACCTTCCCCAAGGGCATTGTGAGAATATCCGCGACCTGCTCATCAGTTCCTATATGATCGAGCCTTACGGCGCCTCCCTGTACCATATCCCGGATAAAGTGGTACCAACCATCAACATGCTTGGATTGTTCGTGAAACATGGGATTCTATGACAAACGAATCCCTCTCTAGTTGTCACAAAGGATAACGGTGGAATCTAGCACATGCTCGAACAACTCACTGAAGAGCTTTCACAACCAAGTGACTTCACAACAGGCCATACATGTTACAATGTATTAGGCCTCAGCGGTGCTCAAGGCTATCGACTTCAGTTTCCTGCCCGAAGCAGATCTACGTGTGAAGTAGCATCCAAATGTGCTCTTGCGATCCATGACACTGGCGGCCCAATCGACATCAGTATATCCATGGAGTGTCATACTCTCGACAATGTATCTCAGCGCATGGTCTATCATGCCTCAGAGATATCTCAAGAGTTTCTTGGCACCAACCCAGTGAATGTTATGATCAAACATGTGTTGACTCAAAGTGTTCATTTCACAACATACGTCCGGACGGGTGTTCACTAAGAACATCAGGGCCCTTATGAGTTGAAGATACTCAGTAGGATTTTCTAGCACAGGCCCAGCACTGCTGCCACTTAACTTCTTAAAGTTGAGCTCCATTGGTGTCGACACAGACTTATAGTCCATCATACTAAATCTTTCCAGAAGCTTCAAATGTATTTTCCTTGAGAAAGGAAAATCTTGCCAGGTCTCTGCCAGACCTCCAGGCCTAGGAAGTAGTGCATCAGTCCTAGGTCCTTCATCTCGAACACAGCAGTGAGCTCCCTCTTGCACTGATGAATGAGAGGGACAACACCTGTCAGGAAGAGGTCGTCCACATACAACACTAAAATGAGAGGCTTCTCTCTATCAACCTTCAAGTAAAGTTTTGGATCAACATTACTACGAGTGAAGCCTGGCTTCATTAGGTAGTTATCTATCCTCTCATACCAAGCTCTGGGTGCTTGCTTCAACCCATAGAGGGCTTTCTTCAACCTGCAAACATGGGTGTCCCGATCCTGGACTTCGAACCCCAGAGGTTTCTCCACATACACCTCTTCCTTTATCGCACCATGCAGAAATGCGGTCTTCACATCCATCTGATGAAGACTCCATCCTTGCGTAGCAGCAAGGGCTATGATAGATCGGATGGTGGTATATCGGGCCACAGGTGAAAATATATCATCATAGTCTATGCCTTCCTTTTGAGAGAAGCCATGAGCAACGAATCTTGCCTTGAACTTTTCATCACTTCCATCAGATCCATGCTTGATCTTGTAGAGCCATTTCGAGGTGACAACTACTTTGTCCTCCGGTCTTGGAACCACATCCCAGACATCATTCTTCATTATGGACTCATACTCTTCGTGCATAGCATCCTTCCAGACTTGATGCTTTACGACTTCTTCAAAAGATCCAGGCTCAGATTGTACAATAATACTCATGGCTACTAGATACCCTTGGTATCTACTTAGCTTCTTGCTTTCACGAATGTCCCCCTTTGGGGCCATATGTCCCTCGACATGCTCGAGAGTGTCCCCGAGCCATGATGTTATCTTCCTTATTGAAGGAGGTGGATCAATCTGGTCCATTGGTCCTTAAGCATTGGGCATCGTCTCATCCTTCGGTTCTTCTGATTTCCAGTCCTTGCTTCATGATCTTCCTCAGATCTTGGAAGATTGACTACCTTCCTCAGGGAAGCATCTTTGTCAAAGGTAACATCGTGGCATATCTCCACTTCCCTTTTACCAAGCACATATACTTTATAGGCCTTTGAAGTTTCGCTGTAGCCCACAGACATTGTGGTCTCCCTCTTGATGCTAGCTCCTCTGCAAAAGTTCTTAAATTCATTCATCTCATATAATAAGAAGATTCTCCCAAGGATGTCATGGGCAGCATACCAGACAGATAAAAATGTACTAATTGCTAGACATCATATGTCTTTGTGACACTTGAGGGGAAAGGTCCCCTTGTATGATTTCCTTCGGCACAAGACTGACATACACCTTCATGATTATTTGAGAACTCAGGCATCCCCGTCACCACCTTCCTTGCTTTGGGAAGGGCCTTGTAGTGAAGTTGTTCAAACCTTCGGTGCCATAGTTCAGTCTGTCGGGTAGTATCACATGTCATCGCTCCCAATGGACTTCCTCCAACCTGGTAGAGTGTACCAACTCTAAAGCCAATCGTGATAGCTTTCTTGAAACTCTTCTTCCACATGTGCACCTTCCATCAATGAATGCCGCATTGAAACCTTTGTCTTCCATGGCCGAAACAGACACAAGGTTCTTCTTCAAATTAGGTACATATAGTACATCTTGCAAGCAGAGGACTTGACTATGAGACAAGTGGAGGGTCACAGTCCCTATCCCTTTCACGGGATATGTGGCATTGTCTCCAAGGATAATTTGTAGATTAGTATCCTTCTCAACCATATCAGTAAGTGATTCCTTGAACCCAATGATGTGCCTTGAGGCACCACTATCTATCAATTAGACATCCATAGTGTCGGGTGGAGATGCAGTAGAGAGGGAAGATACAAGAATGAATTCATTTCTTTTATCATCAAAAACATTTGATTCCTCATACTTGGATTTTCTTGACCTTTTGAAAGGTTGCCCATTTCCGCTGGAGGGAGCCTTCATTTTCTTGACCTTCTTGAAAGGGCATTCTATAGCATAGTGACCTAGCTCAGAGATGTAGGCAACTAGACTCTTATGAATGAGTCCCTGATCATCAACTTTGTTTTGATTTCCCCTTCTTGTACTTTGATTTGGCAGCAACAGTTGCAGTGGATGGAGGCTCTTGGATTTTACCCTACACATAGTCCATGACATCTTCCAAGCATGGAAGTCATCCTTCCCAGTGAATTTTTCATCAGCCTTAAAGCCATTGTAGTTTTAGGAACCCATCCTCTTCTTTGATGATTGCTACAAACTAGGGCTTTGTCTTCACCTTAGCTCTGATACCATGTTAGTTTTTGAAGATGTTCTATGCTTGATGCAACTTTACTTTTATCCCCAATGTCAATCAACAATCACATAAACAAGAAAGTAAAGTTATGATAGAACATACTAGTAGATCGACAAAAGAGAAGCTGGAAAAATATAAGTGTGTTGGTGCGTTACAGCGGTCAACAAGATGCTTCAACCAGCAAAGTCTCAATACGGTCAGCCAACCAGAAGTGTCACACACAGCGCTTAAAGACAACTCTTAAAAAATCAAGATAATTCAACAAAGGAATCCCACATCCAGATTTCCGGCATCATCCATATTTACGGCATCCATTTTTGGCATCATCCAGATTTACGACATCATCCATATTTATGGCATCCATTTCCGGCATCATCCATATTTACGGCATCCATTTCCAGCATCATCCATATTTACGACATCCATTTCCGGCATCATCCAGATTTACGACATCATCCATATTTATGGCATCATCCAGATTTATGATATCCATTTCTGGCATCATTTAGATTTACGACATCATCCATATTTACGACATCATCCATATTTAGATCATGAGGGTGTGTGTGATGAGATGATTGAAATTTCCTCCAACGTTGACTCTATGTAAATCAATCACTGAGGGTGTGTGATGTTGTGGTTTCTGTGATTTGGCAATACCAAATGACAAGACAACATCAAACCACTTTGGGATCTCAGGATCTAGCCCTCCTGGATCCAAAGAGGGATTTCTCTATAAAAGCAAAGAATAATATATCTTTGAAGTCCAAATTAAGGTATTAGGCTAGTTATAGGGCGCAAGGGTTTTTGATTTGTTTATTTGGTTAGAGATCATTAACTGAGAAGGTTATGTGAAGTGAAGAAGGAACTAAGTAGAAGGGTGTTTCAACATGGGAAGATAGGTCGAGAAGTGCCAATCCATTCAGCTATGGAGTCATAAAAGGGTTTACTCGCATAACAACTATCCAAGGGTTTCCATAGGGCAAGTCATCTATACTAAATGATCTTTTTAGATAGATGGTGGGATGGAACATTAAGAAGTGGGTGAAGGAAATAAACCAAAGTGCAGCCTAAGATCAGGTAAGGACTTTGAACCTATCCTTCTTTTGACATACTCACAAAGGAAACTCTCGATAAAGACACAAAGGGTAGCTTAAGATCAGGTAAAGACTTTTAACTTAGCCTACTTTCAACATACTCTTAAGGAAAACAATCCAACAGTCCTCATAACCACTTTCAGACAGTAGAAAACATTTAAGATTGAACACAGAGCAAGGCCTAAGATCAAAGAAAGACTTTTAACCTTCTCTGCTTTTGACACCAACTCACAGGAAAACTTTCAAGACAAACTGTTGGAGAAGAAACTAGAGGACAGGGCTAACCATAGACTTCCCTAGTGAAATCTTTACTTAGCATCAAATGAAAATATCTTTCAAGGACAATACCTCAAGTTGTACCCAACCAGACATGGGCTCACCAACATTTCTTGACTGGTTATACTCTATAGAATTATCCTTAAAATACACAGTTAGAGGAAAACATAGAGATAAAGATTAACAGTGAGATTTAGGGTACTTCCAATAGTATGTCCTAATCTATGCTTGCTGTTCTTTATCAGAGAATAATGGACAGTATGAAAAAACATGAAAGGAGACAATTACGGTAGGAAAACATCACCAATAATATAGACCAGGATCCTGTGAATATGTTTGTTCAATTGATGTGCAAAACTAGTCACATACTTTGAGTCCAATGGCTCTTTACAGTGCAAACTTTCTTTCCAACCTACTATATTACAAACTACTCAGCTACTCCCCCTTCAATAACAGTTCAAGCAGTCAATCAAATCCCAACCCTTTACAATGAATCTTCAATGAATACATATAGGTGAATAAGGAGGTGGAGTAGTAGATATGAACTTAAATGATTCATTAAGACAGAGGGGAGGAGGTATTCGAATGCCCACTATGCTTAATGGTTCTGCATTAATATGTTGGTACCCTTTAGGCTGGTTTAGAAGTCTTTGTCAGGTTGACAATAACTTCAGGTATGTTCCTTGAAGTACTCTTTTGGCTGTAGTACTCTGTTTTATCTTCTGTGACAAGTAAGGTGAAGATTTTGTCTTTAAGGTCTTCCATACTTCATAACCAATGCGCTAACAGTTCCAGGAGATTTTTGTCAGAATAATAACTGTTATGGGCTCGATGAGGCATAGAGAATTCCTGTAGGAATTTGTCCTTCTTAGGAAAAAGAACATTCTGTTGATATTAAATCACTGATATGGCTTGATTTGTGCTTTAGGCTTCATTACGCCTCCTTGATCATCTTCGGGTCTTTATCTGTCCTTTATCCTTTTAAACATTGGATTATAAGCATTAAGTCTTCAACATTAGGCATTAATCTTTTAATTATTCTTCTGATACTCTTTGCTGCTTCTTCTGACCTATGTTTGTGAATATACTGGCTACAGTGGTGCTAGAGGGTTTATGTCAGGGTTAATAACCTGATCTTCAATGAAAACATGCTATTAAACCCTCTCTGGTGTCTTCCTCCGCGATCTTTGGCTCTGGGATAGTCCTTTTGCGCTCAATATCACCATGACTGTGACTGTGGAGACAGAACGAATTCACCACTTTGTAAACCCTGCAAAACACAATTTAAAAACATGTGGGAGTGAGGATGGCTGCTTCGGAGGCTCGTGGGGATGGAGGAGAATTGAGGAAAAAGATAGATGCAGCGGGAAAATGGGCTAAAAAACCTGGCAGAACAGCTAACTAGGTGCTTTGGAGGCTTGGGCGCGACGAGGAATAGGAGCCGTTGGATTAGGGCAATCAACAACAGAGATTGGTTGATGAAATCTTTTGAGAGTTTAGATGAATGGAAAATGGATGGGGGCGAGATATAACGTGGACCGTTCGATTAGAACGATCAATGGTGGGGATTTCCTGATGGAATCATTTGGGAGAATGGATGAAAAGTAAGTGAACGGGTTGCGATAAAATAAGAGCCGTTCGATCTTAGAGATCGACGGCTGGGATTAAAAGCCAATGTTGCGTTGCGGAGGGCGGTAAGGCGGAAAATCAGAATGGTTTTCGTGCAACGAAATGGAGGGAAAGCGGTTTTCACTTTCGGAACGCGATTTCCACATGGATTCTCAAAACCACCTTTATCACGTAAATTTGAAACATTAACTCTTGGGCGCAAAAATTATGCGATATGCATTTATAGCCGTTGGATGATGGGCGGAAGATCTGACGGTGCGGGTGATGCGCAATGAGCAGCAATGTGTGCGGGCGGAACATGTGGTGGGGTTGAGTTAGGACCATTAGATATTTTGAATGGAAGGTTAATATTAAAAGACGGGGTGGGTTGTTTGAAAGGAAGGAAGGGATGTTATATGGACGGGTGGGATAGATCCTGGCCATTGGATCCGCACAAATGATCGGTGGAGATTAAAAAGGGAAGCGAGTTTTTTAACAAGAGGAAAGCGGGGTAAGTGAACGAGCGGAGAAATGGGAGCCGTCGGATCTGTAGGAATGGACGGCGAAGATCTAATCGGCGATAGCGGGGTAAGTGAATGAGTGGCGAAATGGGAGCCGTCGGATTTGCAGGAATGGAGGACGAAGATCTAATCGGCGATCAGCGAAATAGTGAAAGGGAGAAAGGAAAATGCGAAGTGCGATGAAATCTTGGCCGTCCGTTCTTGTGTATTCGACGGTGAGGATCGAATCGGGGAATCGGGCCATCAGAGGAAAAGAAAAAAGGGAAAACTGTGTTTGCAATGTGCGATTAAGCGCTGGCCTTAGGATCAAAAGAGATCAACGGTCAGGGTCGAATCGGCGGGGTGATGATGGAGGGTTGTGGGGGGAGCGCGATTAGATCCTGGCCGTTGGTTCTTGTGGATTCAATGGTCCAGATCAAATCGGCGGGCACTGATGATGGGCTCATGAGCGGAGTGAGATTGAATCTTAGCTGTCGGTTCTTGTGGATTCGACGATTGAGATTAAATCGGGGGATCGACATCGGAGGAGGGAAAGGAAAGGAAAAAAGGGAAAAATGCGATTGTCGATTTGCGATGGAGTAAGAGCCGTTGATCTGAAAACTAGATCAACGGGGGAGATTTAACAATGAAGAAAAGGGAGGAATGACAGGTTTTGGAACGGGGAGCAATATGGGCCGTTAGATCTGGGCGTAGCAGATCAGATCAACGGTGGAGAATTGATTGGGAGATCACATTAGTGGGAGGCAAATAACCATGTAAAACAAGTAAAATGTGTTTTGCGATGCGATGCAATGAATATTTGCGATGCGATGAGCGCTTCACGCTCGGTCACAGTGCTGGTTATATGGAGAACAGGGGCTAGGGCTAAGGCCGAAAGGGGCTTAAGGCCTTAATGTAAAAAATGGGTTTTTTAGGATTTTTGAAGGGTTTTTTGAGGAATTTGGAGGTTCCGATAGATGGAATGAGGGATTTTTTAAACAAAATAAAGGGAAATATAAGGTTTAAAAGGGGTTTAGGATGAGATGGAGGTTGAAATGAAGGATTATAGAGGAGTTTTGTGAAGGGAATAAGGGTGACAAATGAGGATTTTTTGTGGGAGTGAAATGGAGAAAATGGAGGCCTTTTAGAGAATAGGTTTTTTTTACAAACAACAGGGCTCATTAATGGAAACATCAGTGAAGATTCTTTAAAGGATAGAAGACACATGGAGGCTTCAAGAATGATAGATTTATAAGGGAAATGTTTCTCTTGAAGACTCAGAAACATATTTAGCCACCTGTTTGCTTTGACAAAATTTTATAGGTGGATAACATGTGACACATTTGCTCGGAGTGTAAAACCTTAATGCCGACCTACGCATATTTTGAAAGTATTAAAAATAAATTCAAAATAAATGTTCTGCTCATCAGATCAAGATGATCTTTAGATCAATCTTGCAACTCTTCGAAAGAGGAACCCGATAAAAATATTGGTGTCTTCATCTGAGCATCACAACATGGAGTTTTGACCTAGTTGTCCAATTTTAACACTCTACCTGTGTATCGAAGTCCATCTCCACACCAATATCCTCATCATAGTCAAACTCTAGTGGACAAGTCTCCACTACCCAAGCTGATGTTGGATCAATATCCTCCAACACAATGGGATCTGAATCAGGTCTTTTGTTCAGCAATTGGTTGCGTCTTAGTCGGAGGTTGTACTGGACATACACTAGATCATTTAACCATTTTTGCTCCAAACAGTTTCTCTTATTTGTTTGAATCCTCTCAAAGAGATATCAATTGCGCTCACATCTAGAAGCACTGCAAGTTTGCCTCATAATGCAGATTGCAAACCTCTGCAATTCAGGAAAATAGTTATCAAATGCCTCCCACCATTGTGCTGCAAAAAACATAGTTGTATAATGAGTTTCAGCTAGCTCAAAAAATTATATCCAACTTTGAAATTAAAACAATTATACAAAATAATAAAATATGAATTTGAAAGTTGAAATTCTTTGTTTACCTAGCTCATCTTATTCCTTTGCAATCCTTGCAAGGTACCTTGGCTTTGCTGAACACAGCGATCTAATTGTGTATCAAAATCTGATCACTCTCCCTGGGGATCATGCGATTAATGCAGTCAATCAATCCATCTCTAACCTCCCCATTCAAAGCTCTTGCTTCCTGAGCTTTATAATGATACCTTGGGTTCAAAAAGTATCCAGCTGCATGTATATGATGATGGAGTTGATTGTTCCATATTTGATCAATGATTTCCAAAATGGGCCCATACTTATCCACTCTGTCCTTGTATGCTTCCATTATTTGTTCCTTCGCTTGATCCATAGCCTCATAAATGAAGCCCATAGCTAATCTTTCCCCATACACCAACCACAACACCTTAACCAGTGGCTCAACAACCTTCACAATCTCTGCTGCCTTTTTCCAAAATATTTCTTTATTAACTTTCTTTTTCACATATTTTCCATCTTGTTTGCGAGCCCATTGAAATTCATTCCATTCATCACTGGAAAACAAATTTTGCAAGTTTATATGTTGGGAAAGCATAGATTGCAATGTCAAAAAATGTGTTACAAATCTAGTGATAACAAGCCTAATAATTTCCTTGCCTCCTGTGTGTTTCCTCATCAGGTTCATAATCCATGAGTGATTGTAAATATATTTTGTGATTCTTTTGCCATGATCTATAGTGTTCTCGATCCAATCTATTTTACCAATATCCTTAAGCATGAGGTCTATGCAATGTGCAACACATAGGGTCCAAAAGATGGTTGGGTGTTTTTCCTCTAACAATTTACCAGCAAGAACATAGTTAGAGGCATTATCTGTGATGATTTGAACAACATTTTCCACCCCCACCTCTTAAACAACCTCATCCAAAAGCTGAAACAACAAGTGTGCATCTTTCACCCTATCAAATGCATCAATTGATCTTAGAGCATGGTTCCTTGTGGGCAAAAGACAAGAAAGTTTATGATGATACAGTTCCTGTGATCAATCCATCCATCTGACAGATGGTACATCCTGTATGTGCCCATGAGTTTTTGAATTCTTTAAAATATTCATCAATGGAAACAATGCATATTAGGGCCTTTGAAGCCCTTTCGAACAACATATATGTCATCAAACATAGGTTCATAATATGGTGAACGAGAAGCATTGAAGGGAATATCAACATCATACCACCATATAGCAATGTAATCTGTTAGCCCTCCGTAATTTGTAAGATTGGAAAGAATAAGCGACAGAGGACAACATCAAACCACTTTGAAGTCCAGGACTTAACCTTCGTAGACTCAGAGAGGGCTCTCTATATTCTTTATGATTTATGATTTAGCTTGATTATTATCTTTGCTGATATTACGCTAGTTACACAGATTATGAGAACTGTTGGTTTTGATTTGTTGGGTGTTTGGACAGATAGAGTTGTGAAGCTTAATCCATTGGGCTATGTAGTCATAAGAGGCTAAATTGTGCATCAACTTTTTCAAGGGGCATTCACAGGGAAAGCTAACTATGTAGACTGGATCTTATGGGTAGTTTGAATATGAGATGAAAGAAAGCAATGAGTTCAACAATAACTAAAGAGCAGTTAAGAATTCTTTAACTATACTTCAGAGGAAAACATTAAGATAACAAAAACAAACATAATCAAGGTGCTCTCTGAGCAAATCTTAATCTAAAACTTATGTTTTGTAATTAGAGAAACTGATGCACAACATGAAAAGACAGAGAAAACATCATCACAGAGGAAAGAACATCACCATTAACATAACTCATGAATCACGTGAACGGTCTCTTTATTATTGATGCCCAACTCAAAACAGTTACAGTGCTCCAAAACAATGATCTTTTGCAACACAAAGTCTAACAAGGTTCCACCTCTGATAATGAAAATTCGAGCATTATTTAATTACAACTTGAGTTGGTAGCCCTAATCTACTTGGGTCAAACTTCATTTATTACAAAACAACTGAAATTAAATAGGCATGGCCATTCAAAGCTTGAGAAAAACATCTCTGACAACATATCGCCTGTAAAATTAATTTTGAGCAACTCTTTATGGAGCTAAAAGCTTTGATGGCTCTGACATCTGGCCCTGCTTTTCAAAAGATCAGCGTTGGGTAATTAAGCTTGGTGAAACGCTAGCTACTTTCATTTATTGATGCTGGTGCTGATGTGTCTTGTTGTCTTTTCCGCTTCTGCTGGTATACCATGATAGTTTTATATGAACGCCCTTTGCGAAACTCGACTCCCTTCACTTGCTACTGTGACGTTCAACCCGCCCTGCCTTTTGCCCCTTGTCGGGTTCTGCTCGAGTCTTTCTGCCGGTATAACATAAGAAGTTTGCAAAATTCCTTGCCCGATTCGACCCTTACTACTTCTCTTAGGTAAATGGTGGAAAACCCTTTAAACGGTGGCCGAGTCTTGCTGTCATGCTTAGCCCCTTTTATTCACAAAATCGCGCACAAACAACATCCGCCTGGTCGTGAAGGGATGGCGGTTGGCGAGCGTGGATGGATGATGGAGGACGAAGGAAACAAATTTTCGGAGGGGGCCACAAGTGGTAAGCGGTAATAGAGAGGGGGGTGCTGCGAAATTGTGAGGGTGCGACACGTGGAGGAGTGGGTGGTAATGGATACCACCCATTTCGGACCCCCCCCCCCCCCCCCAATGGTTTAAAGTTTGAAGACCGAGGGGGGTGCGAAAACCATTAAGGACCATCGGATGCAGATAAGAGGAGCGGAGAAGGAGGAAAGGTGGAGGGCTATTAGAGGTGGAATGACGTGGCACTTAGGTGGGACCGGACTTGACCCCCTCTACATGAAATATCGTAAACAACTCATTTACTCGGACCTGAAATGTTTAGATTTTAGTGATGAAGCCGCATCGCATCTGCACTAGTATCGCAGTTCGCATCCCACTGTCTATACCTTTTCCTTAGCGCTTATCCTTTATCCTTTGTAATTTTCAATCGCGGTCGGGCCCACCTGGCATCACACATTTCACTTCACAGACTTTACCATTTATCTCCGCGCCTATCTTTTATCTTTTGCGATTTGCGATCAGGTCCCATCTGACATCGCACATTGCACTTCGTGGACTTTACCGTTTACCTCTGCGCCTATCTTTTATCTTTTGCGATTTGCGACCAGGTCCCGCCAAACCCACACATTGCATTTCGAAACTTTTATAACACACACTTACCTCCCGCGGTTATATCGTAAAACTTGTGATTATAATCTCCGCCATTGATGCTCAGATCCAACAGTCCTCACTGCTCCTTTTCTGTGTTTTTCCAACTTTGCTTTTTTGGTCGTGCGCATTTGTTTCTTCTAGTTTTTCGTAGAATAATTGACTTGTTTCATGACTTGCCCCACATTTACGACTTGACCCTTTGCTGTTTTTTTGCCTTAACTACTTCTTTGTTGCCCTTGCTTCCTTTGATTATAATTTTTCTCCTCTTTGCCTCTTTGCTTTTGCTAATGGTCTAATGCTGCTCCTTTTTGACTTACCAACAACAATTTCACCTTCTACTGAAGTGAAAGGCATAATAGATTCTTTTGAAGTTCTTGATAGTCAAGATTTCCTCCTTTCCTGAAAATAAATGATGGCCATGGAATATTATTTTCAGTATGGAAATCTAAACAATAATCAGTCATCTGGTGATACTGTGAAATGCAGGAGTCTAACAGTGGCTCCAGCTGGGGATGGTAGCTCCTTCAGGAGGTGTCAAGAACACCGTAGACTAGTGGCTTGCTCCATTGGGATGATCCCATCCTGCAACCTATTCTACTACCATATCCGTCGCTGAAAACCTTCAAGCTGAAGTCAACATTCTCTGCAAACTGAAGTATGGAACACACAAAAAACTGAAAAGTAACCTGAAATTGAAAAACTGGAAAAATGCTCGAAGTACTGGGCTCATTTGCAAACCTACCTACCCAATCTACGGTTCTAATCATTTTTTCTCCATTTAGGGTGCATTTAGACTTGCCGACCCTGACATCATTTTTTCTTTTTTGAATTTCTAACTGATCACCTATCCCTTATTCCTCCTATTAGTTCAAATTAGGCCGTTGAACCAATGTCATTTTCTACCTATATAACTGATAAGCCAAGATTAAATGGTTCAACAAATCTTCATTTTCTAACCTATCAGCAAAAAATTCAAAATTGTACAATCATGCTTGAACTGTATGATTTCACATAACCCTTCTCAAAATAGTAGTGGCATTTTGATTTGCAACACTTTTAGAAAGATTTATTTTTTGTGTGGGGCTTTCTTTGTTCTTATCAGACTAGGCTTATGGCCTTCACTTCGGGCTTCAACCTTGTTCAACGAATTATTGAAAATTGTAATGTTACGGTATTCACAATGAGGAAAGTTGAATCTGAATTCTTAACAGAAATACTGTTTTAGCATCCTGCCATTGACAGGACCCCCAAACAACTCTATTCCATCCATATATTGTAAGAAAAATGCATTGTTTCCTCTAGAAGAATGAATAATGTATGGGCATTTCCACAGGTTTAAAAACTTGCCATATGCTTACCCTTATCTTCTCTTATGGAATCCCATTTCAACACTTTATCTCTGATATTGAAATCATTTTCTTTTGTCCTTTCGTCAAAGATCTTTTTCATATTTTCTTGCACCACCTGAGTTCTGTTGTAGACCTCTTCTCTGGATTGTTGTAGCTGATTGGTCTGGCTTATTCTTCTTTGTACATCATTTTCTTCAGCCTGCACCTCTTGAATGAGTTTCATGGCTATCACTCCTAAGGATTTTGGGAAAACTACATCCATTCCATAGACTAACTGGTATGGTGACATGCCAATTGATTTCTTAGTTGTTAGTCTGTCAACCCATAATGCATGCACCAATTTGTTATGCCAGGTTTCTTATTGTTTTCCAACAGCTTCTTGATGATGTTGGCCAGGCTCTTGTTGCAGGATTCAACTAGTCCATTAACTTGAGGGTAATAAGTTGTTGAATGCCCCAAAGAAATGTGATATATATGGCAAAAATCCACCATCTTCTTGGATTTAAAAGCAACAACGTTATCTGTAATAATTTTTGTAGGACAACCAATTCTAGACAAGATGTTGGGTTCAAGGAATTTGATAATCATTGAGTGAATAATAGTTCTGGAAGGAATGGCCTCTATCCATTTGGTAAATAGTTTGTAGCAATAAGGATCCATTTATGTTGGGCATAGGAGAAAGGGTGAATTTCTCCAATGAATTCTAAAACCCATTGTTAGAAATGAGCTTCAATAGAGATTGGCTGTAAGGGAAAAGGTGACAATTTTCTTTTTCCATAAAAAATTTGGCATTTATGACAGGTAGCTACCATTTTGTGGATGTCTGGGAAAAGAGTAGGCCAATAGAAACCAACTCTAAGGATCTTGTTAACAATTCTTTTCCAATAGAGGTGGCCCCCACAAGCCCCTTCATGGAATTCTTTCATAACCTTATCTACATCTTCCTTAAGTAAACATTTAAGCAATCTTCCACCAGAATCTTTCCAGTACAAAACATTTTTTAGGATGCAGAATTTTACAGCTTTCAATTTCAAGAATCTAGCTTTTGTTTTGGAAAAACCAAGAGGAGCAGTTAATTTAAATATAACATATAATATATCTGCGTACTAGGGAGAATTTAGGAATGCTTCTTCAATAGGTGAAGCCGCCAGCTTCTCTTGTTCATCCAGTGAATGAATCATGTTAATATCTAGTGCTTGAAAATTTGTTTTAGCCATCAATTTGGCCAATCCATGCCCTTTGATTAGTTTGGTGGTTCTAATATCTAAATCATACTCCAAGATGACAACAACCCACTTGCTTCTTTTTCCATCAGGATCCTGTGTTAGGATATCTTTGACAACTGTATTGGGCACAAATCCAATGATGTGTGAATGTAGATTGTAAACTCTGAAATCCTTCAGTGATTTGATCAAGGCCAAAGTTTGCTTTTCCATGATATTGTACTTCAAAGGTGCGTATCTTAAATCTTGGCTCAAAAAGGCTATGGGCTGCTCTTGTCCCTCTTTATTTTTCTGCAACAATACAACAACAATTGTGTGCATTGATGCAAAGGAAAAAATGATGAAATCCTTGGTGAAATCAGGGACGATCAGAACCGATGCCTTTGTGAGTGCCTGCTTTACCAAGTCAAAAGACTGTTTAGCCTCCTTGTTCTTCATCCAGATTTATGCAGGAACGCAACATAATACATAAATTACCATAAACATAGAGATGCAATGGAAATAATGCTTCATTTCATTAATATCAAATAATAGAAATATTCTTACAAACATGATGGAAATAAAATAGCTAGGGTGTTGGTAGCGAATCTTTGAGAAGAGATGTGGCAGCTACAGACCTATGAACTGTGTTACATTGAGGCTTGAAGACCTATTTATTATTGAGAAAAAATGGAGAACTCTAAACGTCCAAAAACCTAACCGTAGGAGATGAATGTCCAAAAACTTCCAAAAACTATGGGCCCCGTTTGGGTAAATTGGTGTTTCAACTTCCTAGGGACGTAACTTCAACATACGATCTTCATTTGACGCGTATCATACCTCGTTAGAAAGATCTATCCGAGGAGTACAGTTTTCGATGTGAGCAACATGGTTCCATACCTTACTCTATGGACATGAGTTCAATTTGTGTGAATAAGAAAGATAAACTTTGCGAGAAGACTATCACCACATTATTCATTGGTGACATTCACTTATACAAAGGGTAGTTATTGTCCAATAGAAAAATGTACTAGCTATATAGTCTCCATTCTTAAAAAAAAGAAAGAGTGGAAGCCATAATAAGGTACTAGCACCCCAGTAGTAACACCTCGGTAGTAAGGAGCAGCCTGGGTAGGTTTGATGTCCTTGAGAAATCTAAAATAGCATTGGGACTAATCCAACAATGGGGGACTCTCTTATAGTGTCCAATGGGAGGAATAAGCCATTGATACTCCTATGGGAGGGAAATAAGCAATGGGAAAAGAATTGGGGAATAAGCCATCGATAACGATATTTCATATCATCGCATGCCTATCTACGTTTCACTTTTCCATTTCAAAGAGGTAGGTGATCTCCTTAGCACCCACCCATTCCCTCTAAGTAGTACACAACAACTTGAATTGAATCCACCATGTTTGGTTGGGACATAAAAAGAAATGGTATACACTTTCTCCTTTCCTTATTATAGGGAGTGTAAGTTCTTACTATCCTACCTAAGAAGGTTATTCTAGTTTAGTTCTTGAATGAGATTATGTGAATGAAATTCCCACTATTCCTTCAACAATGCGAAACCTGTAAGGGGAGTAGTTCTCTCTTGGATTCCACTTCATTCAATGTTTTCATTTTTGTAAACCTAGTGAAAGGCTCTCTCTTTACAGCTTAAGAAGAAGGCATTTCCCAGTAGGGCTAGAGCCAAGAGGAAGTAGAAAATCCCACCCAAGTTTCCAACAAATGGGGAGACTGAGGACGTATAACAAATTACAAAACTTCCTTTCTATATATAGGAGTCCATGGGGCCATAATGTAATCCTAGTGGGGCCACAATGTAATCCTAGCCGACCTAAAAATAATAATTTAAGGACACAATAATAACAATATGGGGGTTATAGGGGTACAATAATAAGAATAAGGGGGTTACACTAACAACAATAAGGGACTATACTAGTAATATAGGGACCTAACACAAGAATTGTTCATTCATGTAATGTATTGGAGGTTGCCCCCTCGAAGTGGCTTATTTCTAAGGCGTTGATATCTCTTTTCTTCTATTTTTGGAGTTGGTTTCACAACATTTGGTATCAGAGCTTTGGATTCTAGGGTTTTGCTGCTCCAAACAGGTCATCGTGGCATTTTCGATATAACTTGTTTTCTGCGAAGTTTTAGAAGTTGAAATTTTTAGGGTGCGAAGCCGAAATCCTAAGGAACATCGTCAAAAAAGTTCAGAGCTTGGTTAACAACATTTTCAGAGATATGATCTGTGGAAGTTAGGTCTTTTTTCAGGCTCCTCAATTTAATCTAAACAGGTCATCGTGGAATTTGCGCTATAACTTTGTTTCTACGAAGGTTCAAAATCTGAAATTTTTAGGGCACGAAGCTGAAGTCCTAAGGAAACTTGTCAAAAAATTTCAGAGCTTGGTTCGCAATATTTTCGGAGATATTATTTGTGGAAGGTAGTGATTTTTCAGGCTCCTGAATTTCATCTAAAAGAGGTGATCGTGGGAAAATATTCATAACTCTCTCTCTGAGCATCAGATTGGAGTGCTGTAAAAAATAGTCGCAATTAAATGAAATTTAGTTTATTTTCTATCAATTTCAGAGCTAAAAGACGAAACAGTGACACATGGCAAGTCGTACAATTTCGCTCTAGTGAACCAGTCCATAATTAGGTCATTGTGGGAGATTGGACATAACTTTGCCTTGGAGAATCCAAATCAAGTCAGACTTGTGGCATTCGAAAGATAATTCAGAAGGCTACCTTAGTCCCCAATTTCAGATATTGAAGAGTTGCAATCACAAAGATAATCCAATTTCAATATCAAGCTCCTAAAAAGCAAGAAAAAGGTGTATATTTTTTTACGAATTGCATAAGTCTTGTTTGAAGAATCAATTTGAATTGATTCCAAGGGCATATTGTAGAATATATATCAGTATTGGGTTAAAAAAAAAATGCCCTGTAAAAATAATTCAACACCTATTAAGCCTTCAGAAGGCTCTGCTATGACTCATGAAGATGAAGAATTGCAACATGATCTATCAAAATTACAAGAGCAAGTGCACGAAATTTTGCTCTCGCAAAGAGCAACAAAAAAATGAAATGGATGTTTTGAAGAAAGGCGTGGAAGCGAAGATGGATGGTTTAAAGAAAGGTTTGGAATCTAAGATAGATGACATGGAAGCTAAGATCGATGAAAAAATGAAAGACAACATGGAAAACACGAAGAATGATCTAAAAGTAGACATGGAAGGTTTGACAAAGTTGATACAAGAAATGTTTCCTAATGGTGAAAAGATAGTAGAGGAAACTCATGATGAGAACAAAATAAATGTTAATTGTGACTTCATAAACTCTAATGTTAGCGGGAAGAACCACCATATTCCAAAAATGGATATGAGGAAGTTTGATGGAAAAGATCTTGTAACATGGATACTACAAATAGAGCAATATTCCGATCTCCATAATGTGAAAAACACACAAAAGGTACGCATTGAAACTTCACATTTAGAAAAAAATACATTTGTATTCGATGGCTTTGCTCCCGTAAAAAAATTGTCACTTGGTCAATTTTTACGGAGGAAATGATAGCACATTATGAAGATACAAAGAACAACACCTTCTTTAGCCAATTGATAAACCTTAAACAAAAGGGTTTAGTGGGGGAGCACATTGAGGACTTCAAAAAATTGAATATAAGGGTAACTGATATTCCAGAGGAACAAAAGATTGATCTCTTCATAAGTACTTCAAAGGATAACATCCAACATGAAGTTCGCGTTTTGGAACCTGATTCATTGGAGAAGGCATTCAGGTTGGCAAGAAAAATTGAATGTAAAATTATGGCGACAAGGAAGCGTACCACTCACTTCTATAAAGAAGGAAGTGTTGCTACGCTTAGATTTCCACAACCTGCAAGGTTGACACCACAAAAATTGGAAGAAAAAAGAGCAAAAGGGCTTTGCTACAGTTGTGATAGAAAATACACTAAAGGTCATAAGTGTGCTGAGAAGAAATTATTTTACATAGATTGTGAAGAAGAAGAAGAAAATGAATGAGAAGAGGATATACACCAGGAACCACCCCTAGAAGAGGAAGAAATGAATCCGACCATATCGTGTAATGCACTGGCAGGAATTACCACTCCTCAAACTTTCAAGATAGAAGGACATATAAAGAAGAAAAGGGTAATAGTGTTGATTGATTCAGGTAGCACCCATAATTTTATTCATTATAAGGTAGCCAAGGAATTAAATTGTTTCCTATACCCAGCACCCGAATGTCAAGTGATGGTTGCAAATGGAGGAACTATAAATTGCTCTGGAAAATGCCATAATATCAAGCTAACCATGGGGGAATATGTATTGAATATTCCAATGCTTTCCATTCGTATGGGAGGTGCTGATGTTGTACTAGGAGTACAATGGTTACAATCTTTGGGGACGGTAGCTTTTAATTTTCAAGAACTTTTCTTGAAAAATTTTTCAGAAGGAAAGGAAGTCGAATTACGGGGTATTGAAGGGAAGCCGGGAAGGATAATAAGCTCTAATGTCATGACAAAGCTTCTAAAGAAAGAACAACGAGGTGTAATTGCACAATTATGCTCACTAGAAGTTTCGACATCAAAATCATCTATTTCTGCAGATCTCCAACAAGTCTTGGACAATCATTCCAAGGTGGTTGAAACTCCCAAAGGACTCCCACCTATTCGTGATCATGATCATGCTATTCATTTGATTCCAGGAAGTGTTCCTCCAAACATCAGGCCTTATAGATATCCTTACTTCCAAAAGAGCGAAATTGAACGTATGATTGCAGAAATGTTAGAGGCGGGTATAATTCAACCCAGTCAAAGTTCTTTCTCTGCTCCTGTAGTATTGGTACACACGAAGGATGGATCATGGCGAATGTGTCCGGATTATAGGGAGCTCAATAAGCTCACCATTAAAGACAAATTTCCCATTCCTGTGATTGATGAATTATTGGATGAATTACATGGAGCAATTTATTTTACCAAGTTGGATCTTCGTTCAGGATATCATCAAATTAGAATGAAGACTGAAGATATTCCAAAAATAGCTTTTCGAACTCATGAGGGTCATTATGAATTTTTGGTCATGCCTTTTGGCCTTATCAATGCACCTTCTACATTTCAAGGGTTGATGAATTCCATTTTCAAACCCTTCCTTAGAAAATTTGTGCTAGTATTTTTTGATGATATACTAATTTACAACAGGTCTTGGAAGGATCATGTTGAACATGTTGAGAGGGTGCTAAAAATTTTGCAGGAGAAACAATTATATGCAAAAACATCCAAATGTTTCTTTGGAGTACAAGAGGTGGATTATCTAGGTCATATTGTATCTCACGAGGGTGTTAAGGTAGACCCTAAAAAAATTAAAGCCATTAAGGACTGGAAAGTCCCCACAACCATAAAGCATTTGTGATGATTTCTTGGGTTAACAGGGTATTATCGCAAGTTTGTTAAGAATTATGGGAGAATAGCATCACCTCTAATAACATTATTGAAGAAAGATGCATTTTCATGGACTCCTGAAGCAACTAAGGCCTTTGAACATCTTAAAGAGGCAATGTGCCTAGCACCGGTCTTAGCTACGCCAGACTTCACAAAAACCTTTATTGTGGAATGTGATGCCTCAGGAAATGGAATTGGTGCTGTTTTAATGCAGGAAGGAAGTCCCATTGCTTTTGAAACTCGTCCAATAAAACCCATGTTGCTCCTTGTTTTCCCAAAAAACGTCGTTTAGGGCCTCAAAACGGCTCTGGAATTTCAGGACCTGAAAAAATGCTAAAAATAGTAAGCTGCGCTACAACATAAAAAATGAAAGAATTGATGGTGGGGGTTCAAATGGAATAGGTGGGTGAACACAAATGTCCACATAGATCATTAAGGGCCCAAAATGGATCCGATAGTGCAATACCCGAAAACTTGCTAAAAATAGTAAGCTGTGCCGAAAGTGAAAAGCTGCAAGAATTGATGGTGCGGGTCCAAATGGAATAGGTGGGTGGCCACCGATATCCACCTGGATCATTGCTCCCTCCTTAAGAAGCAATTGTCCCCATTGCGTTGAGATCCTCCATGAGATGAGACACGTTCTGTTGTCGAAGATGTCATGGACCTGCGGGCAAACATGCTAGATGTATTTAGTAAATTTAGTTTCTTTATCAGTCTCAAAAAATACATGTGTGGATTCTGTCTATGTAGTTGCATGAGGTATGGCAACATCAGGAAATGGTGCATCGGGGTTAGATCAATGGAGTGCTTGTCATGACGGTGTAGAGGAACCCCTGTGAGTGAGGAGAAAATTTCCTCGTATTCCTCCATGACTTTGTCCATTTGCTGCAGCTGTGTAGGGGAGCCCCGTTTCGAGGTTGTGACCACAATATTCTTCTTTCCCTATGAGCGAGTTGTAAGGAAAATAAATTTCCTGGTTTGGGAAACAATCTTACTGTGTTGTTTTGCGGTAGTCAAAGAGATGTCAAAAGGCGGTACTACCTCCGGTATCCTGTACAAGTTATTTCCCAAAGTAATAACAACGACACGAGGCCTAGACTCATACATAACATGTCACCTCCATAAGTATGGTTGGCCCAATAATACATCATCTACATCAACACAAGAAACATTACACAATACCTCATCCATGAATGGCTTGATACTGTACGGAAGGCGGCACTGCTGGCGGATGCGGAGATCTCTCCCTGGGTGGAGCCACCAGATGGTATACGACTGTGGGTGTGCTATGGTCGGTAGGCCGAGCCGCTTCATTACCTCTGCTGAAATTAGGTTCTTTTGGCTTCTGCTATCGATAAGAAATTGCAGTGGACAACCCTTCACCCACATTTGCGAATGGAAGAGGCGCTCCCCCTCCTCTGGATCCTCCCTCTGGATCTTGGTGGTGGCAACAATGGCACTGGGATCTGCATCAATGATCTGCTTCCCTTTGTCATTGCCTTTGTCTGGTTCTGACTCAAGATCAGAAAATGTATCTGATTCAGGTGCCTTTAGTTCGGCCACCAATGACTGTTTGGCCCGACACTCGTTTGTGATGTGAGTGGGGCTATTATGAAATTCACACCACTTCCTTGTATTCTTCTTTGGATTTGTGGTGTTGTTCTGAGTCGCACCGCTTTGGCCTTGCCCCTTGTTCTTTAGTTCGGGGGCACCTTTCGAATTCACAAATCCAAAGTTGCTTCTTCTGCTTAAATTTCTGTTTGATCTTGGTGGCATAGCGATATTTCGTGCCAAGCGATGTAATGTCGAGGAAATCCATTTCCTCCTAAATGTGTTTGTGCAGACAACCGCAGTACTTGAGCACCAAATGTCTCTCTGAATCTTTAATTCCCAACTTTGTGCTTGGGGTATGGAACGAATGCGTTAGTTTGTGCACATCTTGATCCCTTTGTTGATGCATCGTGGTCCATTGGATGTATTTTTCCTCATAGATCCCCACGGGGTAATATTGCTCCTTGATGCCGTCTTGGAACGAATTCCAAGTGGGTGTGGCCGAGAACAAAGAGGCTTCTTCTTCGTTCTCTTGCTCACAGTAGGTTTCCCACCAATCTTTGACATGGGGGGCAGCTTTGAGGAGTGCAAAAAATAATATTTTCTCAGTCAGAGAAATCATGGATCGAGAAATACCCTTCCAGAAAATTAAACCATATATCTACAACATCTGCATCTATTTGGCCTTCAAATACAGGAATCTAAAAGTTTACCTGTACCTTGAATGGAGTGGCGCCTCCAGAGTGGCTGTTGGATGCAAATGCGCCGTAGGTGGGCATTCGTTGAAGGATCTGATCCAAGTTATCCATCATCACGTTCCTTTGTTTCTCAAGGGCCTCCTTGAGCAATATTTTGATAGGATCTCCTGCTCCCTCGTCTTTCTTTTCTTCCGCCATGGGAGGTCGTCGGGGTTTGCGAGGCTGATCTTGCAAGGGTTCAACCAGATTGAGCCCTAACTTTTTATACCCTGACCACGTTGGGGACATGCAAAGAAAAACAAAGAAAGAGCAGACCGCTCTGATACCACTGATCCGGATTTATGCAGGAACGCAACAAAATACAAAAATAACCATAAACATAGAGATGCTTTGGAAATAATGCTTCATTTCATTAATATAAAATAACCTAAATATGCTCACAGACATGATGGAAATAAAATAGCTAGGGTGCTGGTAGCGAATCTCTGAGAAGAGATGTGGCGGCTACAGACCTTTGAAATGTGTTCCATTGAGGCTCGAAGGCCTATTTATTATTGAGAAATGATGGATAACTCTAAACGTCCAAAAACCTAACTGTAGGAGATGAACCGCCAAAACTATGGGCCCCGTTTGGGTAAATTGGTGTTTCAACTTCTCGGGGATGTAACTTCAACATACGATCTCTATTTGATGCGTATCATATCTCGTTAGAAATATCTATCCGAGTACAATTTTTGATGTGAGCAACATTGGTGTATGGACCCATGTTGCTCCTGGTTTTCCTAAAAAACGTCGTTTAGGGCCTCAAAACCGCTTCGGAAGTTCAAGACCCAAAAAATTTCTAAAAATAGTAAGTTGTGTTGTTCCAAAGCTTGCCTAATAAGCTCCTCACTGCTGCTCCAAAGCTTGCCCAAAATACTCCTCAATGCTGCTCCAAAAACCAACTCTACAACTCTTCACAAATTCCTCACAAATGCTCACTCAAATGTAGTGAGATAGTTGTGAGGAAATGTGATTGGGTAGCTTTAATAGGATGGGGAGGGGTTAGAAGGCTGAATAAAACCCTAACAACAAATAAAATTTCAATTTGGAGTCTGATTTTGAGGCTAAGTGGGGTCCGCGACCAGACTTTCCTAGGTCGACCGGTCTAACTCAGGCTCGGTCGAGCCGACTGGTTTGTGACTGAACCAGCTGAGTCGGGTTCGGTCATAAACTGGCCTCCAAACCTATTTTTCTACTAAGTTGGTCCGGCCGGAGGGATGGCTCGGTTGGCTTGGTCGATCCGGAGCGAGTCCGACTGATTTTTAAAATTATGCATAGCACCACCCTGCCACCCTGAAGTGTTCTCACGCCACAACCTGAGGGTGAATCCAATCACCTAGAAGAGTCGGTAGATCACGTTTCACAATTTTCACACTGGACCCCCCTGTGCTCTGAATCAATAGACTAATGATGGAAAGAATATGTTGTGTATTTTGTCTTGTCCTGGTAGCCACTGATCACTGTAATACTGTTCTCAACTTGCTCACTGCACAATACTGCCCAAAATGATCACTATACAATATCACACATCAAACCTTGATTGCCAATGCTTCCAAGTCAACTAAACACTACACAAGCTGACCACTACTTATCGTTGTACAACTTGTTATCACTGACCACAACCACTGCTCAACTCACATCACTATCACTGCTCAAATCCACATCACTTCCATTGCACACATAGGTCACTGGACATTTGATCCTTTCTCAACATCAAGAGCTCACAATGCTAGCTACCACTGCACATCACAAATAAATAGGCATCAAAAATCATATGTAGATAATCATTCTTCACATTGCTTCATTATTCTAAACTGCTAACAATGCTGCAACCATCTGTCAGTGCTATCAAATGATGGCACTCAAAAAGGTGCCTCAAGTCATCCCTATGGCGTGTTACCAATTATTTGAAACTCTGCCCTTGGAGAGCTAGTAGCATACATGTAAACAATTTTGCTCAATTGTTCAAATCCTGCTATCCATATTTACATCAATATGCTTGTACAACTAGAAGATATTTCCTTCAAGACCTACAACCTTGCAAGGTTATATTTGTGTCAATATACACTCTCTAGGTCATCATTACAAGAAAAATCCCGAGGTCATCACTTTCATAAATGCATGTACCTCAATCTATAGGTCAAGTCGAAGTCAAGGTGCCAACTCATTGTTAATGTCTTATTAGTCCTATGAGTCAAACTCAACATGTCATGTTAAAGTCATGTAATTGTTTTACTAATGTGTTAAGTTAAGGTCTATGTCACCTGCTGTCATATGGAAAATCACTATAGGTTGTATCACGTAAGATCTAATAGCTAGCGTACACATGTCTAGGTGTTAAATCAAGGTGACTCTAGATATTTTTCACGTTAAGATATTAGGTCAAATGTTAAGCATTTGTATGTTAGGTTCATTAGTTACGTCTAAGTATGAACTCAATTCACCCTTCTCAGTTTTTTCAATAAGCATAGATATTACAAAAAGTTATATAGTATATGAATGTTGTTACTTCAACATTATCACAGGTAGCATTACATCACTGCCACATTCATCATTATCATGTCAAGTCAATTTAAGATGTTACATCAATATCAATGTGTTTATCACATATAGTCACTACTATAGGCCTACAAGAGTTGATCTATCATTAACATATCAACCCTGGTAGAAAACCTTATTTTGATCTATAGCACAATGCAATCTGTTTGCTCTGGATAACTAGAAAGTACATTTATTATTATCTACGTAATATATACATATATGGTCATTCATCTATCTCAGTCAACAATATTGTTACAAATGTTTTGTCTTGGACATTGGCATAACATTATGACTATCAATTAACACTTATATATATTTTTAAACTAGCTCAACTATATCATCAAATACTTCCATCATACAATTAATGCCTCAACGTACTAATAATGACATTTAGTAACATATTCCTTCCTTAGTTTTTCCCATGGTTTTGTAGTTTTGGTTAAGGAACTACGATTGTATTCCAATCCATGGTAAATGGATTGTTAGTTTATGGATGTTGTGATATATATATATATATATATATATATATATATATATATATATATATTGTATTGTAATACAATGTAGAAGAATATACTGGAAACAAATTATTGTTGGTTTTTCCTAGTTCGGGTTTCCAGGATAAATTCTGTGTTAATGTGTGTGTTTTCCATTGCATCTTTTTTGTTTTTTTTAAGATTTTGTTTGCAGTAATTAATTGTATAGGGTTAAAACCTATAACTATAGATACCACTTATGCACGTTTTGTAGCTCTGTGGTCAACATAACCAAATTGGTATGCAATGTTTGGATAAGCACCGAATTTGGTGCAATAAGTCTTCAAGGACAATTTCTATGTGTATGACCTTTAACTTTAGATCAAGTTTTAATATATGGTAAATGATCCTCTTGATATGTAAATGTATTTAAATGAGTAGGAATGCCAGGGAAGCTGCTTCACCAGTGAATGGCATATTGTTCACAATGAAATGATATGTCTCCAACACTCTAGTCATAATTCAATCCAACATATATGCCCTTTATTAATTGAACATAATTAAAAGAGGAAAACCATACTTATAAACCAAATGATAAAATTTTGTATTCACATTGGAGTCTAATGCATGAAATAAAATTTAAAAATGAGTTGGTGGCATGATTTTTCCACTCAAAATACAAAATAACAAAATAGAAAATTCTAAATTTTGCGTAGGTAAAGGAAAAATAACCTATTGACGGGCAAAATTGTACCGCCGACAACAAAGGGGTCTCCCTAGTGAAAGGTCCCAATTAGACCTCACACTGTTTGGGATAGGATCCCCATCCAGTATGTGGGCCTGACTGTCACCATAAGTGTTTCCACTCTTGGTTGTTGGATGAGAAGATGATGAAGCGAAGGCAAGGGTGAAATGGCCAATCAATGAAGAAAAATCAACCCAATATTGACAAACCACAAACAAATATATAAGAAAGTATAAGCAGCAAATAAAAGGGGGTACACCATGAACATGATCGGTGAGCCAAAACCCAGTTAGACGTACATGGAAGAAAACATGCCAGAAGTTAACTGCAAAGTAGTTCACAATAGATCACTGACATGGCAAGGAACAAATAGACACCGATTCGAAAGAAAACGTACATGGAACCACTATGAATCAGTCCATAACCAATTGCGTGTATGAAAGCACATGTACAAACATAGTGAAATATTAGACAAATAGTACTATCACCACAAGAAAGCATGTGAATCAGTGTCAGAAAAAGAGAATATATTATTAATGCTGCTGCAACTTCAAATACATATTTTACAACTCGTCAAAACCCAATAGTGGAGCATGAACTATTCATCTCAATGCATGATACCAAAACCCTAGCCTCACTACAATTCCCTCCACTTGATACCAAGACCTGAGTGCCTTTAGCTCTCAAGCAAGAATTTGCTGTCTCGTCCTAGTTTGAACTCAAGTGTTAAAAGTCCCTTTGCTGATTTCTCAAAGCTGCACATGTAAGCTGAAGTGACTCTTGAGTTTCCCTTGACTCTTGACCTCGTTGACTATTGGGATGGCTTGCAACTTGGGCCATTTGCGACCTGTGACCTGGGGTCATTTGCGAACTGTGACCTGGGGTAATCTGCGACTTGCGACTTGGGGTCATCTGCAACCTGTGGTTAGTCACGACCTGAGAGATTGCGACCTAGGGCTATTCCTTCTATCCTTCTCTTTTGGAGAGCTCAAACCTTGCATAACGCGATGTCTTTCCTTGGTACTAGCCTTGTGCGGATGGTCTGGTGATAGATGTTCCATTGAGCCTATAGTGAGGTTCTTCGTGCTTTGTAAGGACCCACCTCACTTGCTGGAGAAAACCCCAACTTTTGTTTTGAAAGTCGACGAATTTTGCCTGCAAACAAATAACCTGGGTCACACGTCTTTATAATAAAATTTGATGCTGGAAACACATTTAATTATCCAAAAGAGTTATTTAATAATTAATAAATTTAGACCCCTATGTGGTCAAGTGTTGTGCCACTATGTTATCAGAGAGAATGGCTCGTGTAGGGTCTCCTTGTGCCTCTTAAATCACTGTGATGTCTATGGTATTGCTATGGACTGAGTGCTGAATGCAAATGTGTAGTTTAACTTGTTTTGGTAGCTACTACTTCATAGGGATGTGGCTCAGTTACTGCAATGAACGTTTATTCGCCAGTTGATGTTCCTAATATTATAGCTAATACAATTCTCAGGCAGTTTCAGGGTTCAACCAATCATATTTCTCGATACCTTAGTCGACTGGCTTCTAGCTCCCTCCGAAAAAACTCTCCACCTCTTGCATGATGGTGTTGCTGCAGCACGTAGCCTTTGTGAGTATTTTCCAAGTTTCGTTGATGCCATTATCATCACACGACGGTGATGTTCTTCTGTGTCCTAGGGAACTACAGTGGCTGCAATTTCCATCAAATCTTTTCTTGACCTCGTGGTTGTGATTCTCAACTATGATTTACCTATAAATCTATTACCATGCAACCGTATTTCCCTGCAATGTTTCCATGCGACTTAGCGACTTGAGGGGAAATGAGACCTCCTAGAGGTCACTCAGTCGCAAGGCCATGCAAGTCGCGTTCTTCGGTCTATTCTGAAGCTCTGTGATGCAGCGACTGATCGCACAATTGTAAGGCCATGCAAGTTACATTGTTCGATTTCTCCACACGTTATGTGACTCAGTGACTAGTCGCGCTTTCCATAGGTCACACTCCCTCCTATTTTGTCTAGTTGAGACTTCTGCGAGTTAAGAGCTGCAGGGATACGACCAATGGGAGCTACACAGCTACAACCACCATCCCTCATGTTTTCGGGCATTCCGCACAATGGATAAGGCATAGGGCCGTGTGAATGATGAGTCTCACCGATAATCACCATAAAAGTCGAGGTCGTGCGATTGTTTGCGTCGTTGAACTGTGTTTCAAATATACTAATATTATAGCTCGTTATGAGTCTGTTTCTTCTATCCGTTTGGAATAACATGGCTTTGAGAGCACAAAAATTGCGGACATTTCAAACGGAATTGGAAAGAGCGCCGATGGATCTTGGATGTGGTGCAATACAGAGGGCGCAGTGTATGATGCCATGGAGTCTGTGACTCAACACAACATAGGAGCACTATTGCTTGTAAAGCCAATAGAGGGGAAATATTATTTCCTCCCATCTACCTCATCACTCAATTAAATGAATACGCATATTGAATGCCACAGTGACCAAAATTTTATCAGCTTCGTAGTTCTGTGACATGATTATGGAATTTAAGAGGTTTAACTTGCAACGTTAATAAGTGACAGGCTAGAGCTCACACAACAAATCTGAGAAGTTTGCATCCCATGCCACGGTTTAAGCCATTCTCTATCAAATTACACTGATCCTTAAGAAACTTAAGCCTTGAATTCAAATCTAAACATTTCTCGACCAAATTCATCTAGGCGACGCTCCCATAGTGGTAAGCATGACAAAAAAAATTGCCCGAGCACCTTCGACTTTGTACAACACGCTCGTTAAGGCTCACTAAAAAAAATCAATATTACACCCGATGCGATTCGAACACAGTTCTCTTGTTCACGGATAAAATCCAGCTCTAACATATTCCAATGATGAAATGTCCGGAAATGGTAGAAGTGAATTTGTATGAGTGTCCAGCTTCTATTCTGAACCTGCTATGGTCTGGTCCTCGGCCTGAGATGCGGATTCCAAATTGGATATGACTGAGTGGCTCCCTTTGGAAACGAGTGACGACCATAGTGGAAATGAGTAACGAATAGGCATGGTGTAGACCATAGTTTGAAGTCCAAGCTAGACTGGACTTTGAAGTTCAGACTTGTAAAATCTGGTTTATTGATGAGATTAGGTAAACGAGTTGGTATTTATTGTTTATTGGGTTTAATGACCGAAATTTTGGAGTTAAATGAGTTATTTTAATTTGCTATGCTCCTTAATGAAATGAAATTAAATTTGACGTCCACGAGACTAAAAATAGTCTATGCGATTATGAGTTCCTTGTTTTTCGCCTTTTGCATTTAAGCTCGAAATGGTATTACCCTTTCCATCCGACTTGAAAAGGTCTCGGACATATCCTTTGTTCTCATCCCTACATGGAACGGAGATGAATGTGTCATGTTCCGCAATTGAGCTTTTGCAAATTTAACTTCAATTTCTTTCCTTCAGTGCGGTGGTGATATTGTCGGTTATATCCTTCACGGCTCGACCTGCGTGACATATTATAATATCAAGTAGTAGATGGTTAATATTAGAGAATGATGTCCCAAAATTTTAAAATAATTAACATGAGACTCTAAGATTGGCGGAAAACCCAAATAGAATTCCCAAATGATCCTTGGTGGAAGTGCTTTTAATGAAAATATGTCATGTACTTAAACACACATAAAAACTTCCATTGAAGTACATACATGATCTGAGTTGTTATACAAGATACCTCCTTACATGACGTGATTGTAACACAAGTATCTTGTCATGATGGTGAGAAGGTTTGCGAGGTGTTGGCAATAGGTCAAGCACGTCTGAGGCTGCTGTCATGACAACCCAGGGGAAACCTATCTTTGAATCTAATGGAGGGAATCTCAATGTTATTTGAAGCAGCACACCCTCAAGCCCTAGTGCATTGATGAGACATCAAGGAAAGTGGGTGCAGTGACTGACTTTTGCAGGAATAGCTCATGGGAATATCACTGACTGAAGGTTGGGTCGAAACCCTAATGGCTGAGCGAGTAGAGGGGGGACGTGGAATTTTGAATACACCCAAAATTTTGGGTGGTGTTGTAGCAACTACAACATAACCTTATAAAGGAATCAACCTGTTGTAGCGTTGGGAATATGACCCACATATGGCCCCCAAATGCTTAAAGGCGACATGTAATTCCTATGGAGTGGTTTTTATTGATGGTTGGGCAATGGATGGTCCCTTAATAATGTTGAAATATGTAGTTGGGGAGGTACTCTCACAACCCTTGGGGTACTAGGTTTGTGGGAAATGTGCCCAAGCAGTGGGTTTTGTACCCAAAGTTGTGGGCGCAATATCAAGAGGATAAATTAATTGTTTATTCATTGAATGCATGGCGGGCACCCTTGAAGGGCTAAGGGCACCTAGGGATTTGATGATGCGGTGAAAGATGAATGAAAGAAATTTTATCTCATGTTTTAATTGTGTTTAAGCATGAATTTCGTAGGCTAACTTGAGCATAAGAGGTAACCCTTGGTGGCTAATGAAACCACCATAAAAACTATAAAAACAAGGTAAGATTAAGCTCATTATACACATCCAAGCAACCATCTCTCATATCATTTCTACCCTAGAGAAGTGTGTGTGACCTCAGGGAGATGCATGCCTTAAAGGAGTAATGAGTGGAGCATGCATAGTCTATTTCTTGTTTTTAAAAGAGGCCAAGTATTCCTATGATTAAGGATTATTTGCTCAAGAAGTATTTGTGCCATTGTGTAGGATTTTTTGCATACGTTTGAGGTCTATTTTCTAGGTTGGTTTTTACCATAGTTAGGGATTCCTTCTATGATGCACAATCCATTTTAATTGTGTTCTAAAGTTTTGGGAAAGTTTTGTCAAGTTATGTTCATGGAGAAGAGGGTCGAGACCCTAGGAAGCTGAGGTTAAATTTTGGTTTAGAAATGTGATTAAAGATGAAACTCCTGAAGATATTTTCTTAGGGTTTTATGTTTGTTAACTGAACTTAAAGGGGACCACATATACTCTCTGTGTAGACATTAGTGTGGGATGTTTAGACAAAGGTCAGGGTTATTTCAATAGTGAAGGAAGAAGAGCTGAAGAGGCCATAATTGTTGGAGAAATAGGTGTTGAAGGTGATGGTACAAGCTTGTCCAAAAGGTGTTTGAAAATTGTGTTGTTGATCCATAAGTTCTATGATACTTGATATAGAAAATTCAAAGGTGTGCGGGCTACCAATTGTGCCCTAGTATAGTGATGTTGAAGGGTTAATATCATTGTTAGGAGGCTATATATTGTATGCCCTAGATTAGTCATCTTGATTTTGTTGAGAGACTGTGTGTGGGATGATTTTAGAAGCCCTAAGTACAACGAGTATTGAAGGTGAAATACCATTGTTAGAGGGAATATTTGAAGACCCTAAATACAATGACTTAGGAAGTAACTAAGTGATTGTTAGAGGGAATATTTGAATACCCTAAATATAATAACTTAGGAAGCAACTAAGTGATTGTTAGAGGGAAGCCTTTGAAGCCCTAAGCCTTGTCATCTTTGGAGTAGCAAAGAGATAGTATGAGGAAAATTGAAGAGCTTGTGTACAATGATATTTGAGCCAGCAAAGTGGTTGTATGAGGGAAGTTAGAAGACCTTATGATAATGACTATGGAACAACATAGAGAGTGTGTGAAGGTAGCCTAATATTAGTGACTTTGGAGCAACCTAAGTCTACTGAGATAAGGTAGTTTTGATAAGTTGAAGATACAAGAGAATCTAAAGTTGCAGACCTTCTTGTGAGAAATAGTAGAGGTGGAAAAGGACCTGCCAAGTGTTTAAGGTACGTGAACTGAAAGGGCTTATTTGAGCGCTCCTTCAACAAGTAAGTGCATTGTGCCTTGTTCAATGGAAATTTGATTGTCACAAGTTGTTGACATCAATCCTTAGTTGTTATTATATCATGGCTAATGGTAAGGGCCATGATCCCTGGTATGAAGCCCTATGTTTTTTGTATTAAAGTTGCAATATAAAAAGTTTTGGGTTGAAAAATTCTCGTGTACTAAATTGATTCGTTGTTGTACATTTTCTGTTGTGAAAAGTGAAAAGTGCTTGTGCCAATGTGTTTCTGATCATGATTTTAGACATAGACCTAATTCTGAAGTGCCGAGGAAAAATCAAGATGGTATCAAAGCTACTTTGAAGGGAAAGCTGAATCAGAGTGTGCATAGTGAAGTAACTTAAGAGGAACTGAAAAATTTCCTAAACATGGATCAAAAGGTTCACCAGAGAACATGGGAACATGATCTTGATTGGCTAGGTGACGAGATAGGTTTGGAACATGATCTTGATTGGCTAGGTGACGAGATAGGTTTGGTGATCCAGATTTTATGAAGGAACGAAATGAAATACATATATAAACATAAACACAAAGATATCAAAAACATAACTTAAATAAATTAATAACAAAGTACTGAAAATTGTTTACATGTAGGATGGACGTAAACTAGCACAAGCGATGGTAGATTATCTCTAAGAAGAGATGTAGCAGAAACATGCCTTATGAACTGTGTTACGATGAGGCTTGAAAGCGTATTTATTATTGAGAAACAATGGAAAACCCTAAATATCCAAAAACTTAACCCTAGGAGATGAAACACCAAAAGTATTTGGGCCCCATTGGGGTAAATTGGTACATCAATTTCCCGGAGTCGTAACTTTGGCATACGATCTCCGCTTGATGCGTACGATACGTCGTTAGAAATATCTATCCGAGGAATACAGATTTCAATTGCAAAACTTTGCCACAAGCTACAAGCTTGCTTGTTTTCCCAAAAAAAACATCGTTTAGGGCCTCGAAAGGGCTCTAAAAGTTTAGGACCCGAAAAACTTCCAAAAATAATAAACTATGTTACAATTAAGGAAAATGAAAGAAACAATGGTGGGGGCATGGTGGAATGGGATGGTGGCCACCAATATCCACCTAGATCAGTCGCGCACCCCCCCCCCCCTTAGGAAGTAATGGTCCCCATTACGTTGAGTGCCTACATGAGATGGGGAAACTTCTACTGAACTTGGTCCTTGGTGAGCCACTTGCCTTGGTGCAGGAGTTGGCCAACTTTGGCAACCCGATACAGTTGGATCTTCTGTTGGCGAGTGCTCTTGATCATGATCCGATTAGTTGTGGCATTTTCCATGTAGTCTGGATTTGGTTTTGTTGGATTTAGCTATTTTGCAATGTCTAATGTGTCCAGTAATGGTGGAAAGTATGCCCAAGGTGGTTCACATTTAAAATTGGGTGCAGGCCAAGGAATTAGAGAGCGCTGAGCTCAAAAGAATTGTCTCCCACGACCTTGGTGATGGTGTAATGCTAATATCAGAGTGGTTTGAGACTTCGATGGGCTCTGGAAAGGCGTTCTTTTTGCAAATGAAACCAAAATTTGTCACCTAACTGAATCTTGTGTGGCACTTGATGCTGATCATGTCGTTGCTTCTACTTAGCATTGGACTTATCCAAGGTGACATGCACTTGCTGGTGAATGTGTTGGATGCGTTCAATATGATGGCTTGATTTATCAACCTTAGACTGTACATGTGTGGATTCTATCTGTGTAGTTGTATGGGGCATGACAACATCAATCAGACACAATGGTTGAAAACCTAGTCCCACTTGAAAAGCACTGCGACCAGTTGAGTTATGGAGAGATCTGTTATAACTGTGCTACACATAAGGAAGAATCTCATCCCAAGTTCGTGGACACTTGGAGTTGTACATGCATAATATGTGCATGATCATCCTATTGACGACCTATATTTGGCCATCAGTTCTGTGGATAGAATGCAATCGACTTGGTGAGCTTAGTATCCAATAATGTCCAGAGGCTCGACCAAAATGTGCTCATGAACATGTTATCTTGATTCGATATAATGGTCTATGGGATTCCAAAATATACCCATACTCGTTCAAAGAAGAGTTTGGAAATTTCCTCTATTGTGATACTCTTCTTGCAAGTTGCCAATATATCTATCTTACAAAATCTATCCATGACCAGAAATACACATATATTCTTGGTAGAAGGGAGACCACACAAATAGTCCATGGAGATGGATTCCCAAGGTTTGATTGGAGTAGGCAGAGGAGTTTACAGGCCTTGCTTCTTGATGGTTGGTTTGGTGATGACATGAGAAGTGCAAGATTTGATATATTTTCCAACATCTTGTCGGAGTTTTGGCCAATATAAATAATTCTGTAGTATAAACACAATTTTCTCCACATCAAAGTGTCCTGCGACTCGACTGTAGTGTGCCTCCCAAATCATCTTGGAACACTCGCTTGAAGGAACACAAAGGTGGCCCAGGGAGCATAATAATGCATCATGGAGGTGGAAATTTGAGATTTTCTTGCCATCCACTAGCATCTGGTATGTGGTGGAAAACTCCATATCATTTTTGTACAATTAGGACCATCCGAATGTCTCATCACACCAAGAGTTGAGAACAATTTTCAATGCTGCAAATGTGGGATGATTGATTCAATATGCAACATGATTGGTGTTGTGCTTCTTGTATTTAATGTTCAAGTGCAATTGTTGCAGATATGTAGATCACTTCTGATGTTGATCATTCTGTAATTTCCCTTGTGTCTAGATAAACTGAAGAGGTTGGTGATTTGTGTGGATGACCATCTCCTTCCCCAGAATTTAATGTTTCCATTTTCAGCATGCCTGCAGAATGGAATACATCTCTTTATCATAGGTGGGGTATTTCTAAATTGTATAAGAAAGTGTTTCACCATGATAGGCCATTAGATGCCCCTGTCGGGTGAGAAATGCACTAATAGCTTAGTCAGAGGTGTCTGTCTCAATTTCAATTGGTTGTTGCAGGTCTAACAATGTGAGTACGTGTGTAGAGTAGAGGCGATGTTTCAACTCAATGAATGCCTTCTGTTGTTAATCAGACTATAAAACATTTGCTTTCGCTCCACCCTTTGTAGCCTAACTGAGAGGCCCAAAATGCTGTAAAGATCTATTAGTGTGGTCGGGTTTGAACAATCCCAAATGACTTGGATATTAGCTGGATCCACATGCATACCTTTCTCATCAATGATGCAGCCTAGATATTGGACCAGATCGATGCCAAATGTGCATTTCTCCAAGTAGGCACATAGTTTGTGTTTTCGCAGGGTTTGAAGGACCTGCCGAATGTGTTGTAGGTGCTCTTCCGAACTCTTGTTGAAGATGAGGATGTCCTTGAGATACACAACCAGAGATGATTGCTGAAGGGCCGAAAGATGTCATCCATCAACCTCATAAAAGTTGCAGGGGCATTTGTTAGCTCGAAAGGCATGATCAACCACTCGAAAAGGCCTTCCTTGGATTTGAAGGCGATCTTCTATACATCTATGGGTTCTATTGACACCTAGTGATAATAGAATTTAAGTCGATGTTGCTAAAATGCTTATCCCCCTTGGAATGGTCAAGGTCATCAATCCATGGGATTGGACATCGGTTCCTAACATTGATTTTGTTTAAATTTGGATAATCAATGCAGAGTCTCCAGGTTCCATATTTTTTTTTGTACAAGTACAATCAAGCTTCCCCAGGGTGAGTAACTTGGTCAGATGTGCCCCTTTTGCAAAAAATCCTAGATTTTCCACTTTATTTCTCCATTTTCCAGAATGGAGTGACAGTGTATCGTCCCATGGGGTAGAGGTGTTCTGAGAGTCAGATCAATTGAATGTTAGACCTGACAGTGCAAATGTACCCCTATGGGTGAGGATAATACATCCTTGTATTCTTGCATGACCTTATCCACTTGCTTTTTCTTCTTGGGGGCCATGGATGTGGCCACTATATTCCCCTTGCTTTGAGAGTGAATCAGAAAGAAAAAGAAATTTCCCAGTCTATGAGATGATCTTAATGTATTACTTTGCAGAGATCAAAGAGTTGGCGATAGGTGGGGCTAACTCTGGTATCCTGTATAAATTATTACCCAAAGTAATAATAACAGTACCAAGCCTAAAATCATACAGAACATGACACTTCCACAAATATGGTTGGACTAATAACACATCACAAACTTCAAGAGGAGCAACATCACACAATACCTCATTGTTGCCGTGAGGGGTCCTCACTCAGGTTCAAAGTTTATCGTGCAACCAACAAACCCTCCAACCACTGGCCCTTTCGGCAATGACCCGCTTGCGTAGATCAAAGTCTCACCCGAAGAAGTATGGGGGGGTGTGTTGGAACAAGGTTTACGCACCTTAAGGAAGAAAATAATGAAGTGGTCCTAAGTAGATCGATTGCAGACTTATATCAATGATAAATAGATGTGCACAATACTTAACAGAATAAGAAAGAATCACATATCACTTTAGCGCATATATAGTATAAAAGAACCAAATCTAAACAATACTTAATCTCTTAAGAAGATTTATTAACCATCAATATGGATAAATAACCATAACATATATCCTCGCACAATGATAAATAGGCAATACATAAACAATGCGATATTAAACATAAACAATAGATAACAACTAAGATCAATAACACAACAAGTTTTCCAAAGTATATCATTTATATTAATTCAAATCCTTTCAATACATCAGACTTTCCCCTTACACATAACCCTTTCGTGCACATTGCTAGTAGAGTCCACACACAACCAGGACTAGGTCTCCGCCCACACAGCCAACAAGAGCCTTTCTACCCAACCTGGGAAACCCTTACAAAGTATTACAGATGCATGAAGTTAGATCATAATCATCTATCAGCTTGAACTTAACTAAACTACTTTCCTTAGACTCGATCTATCTATTTATATTCTTCTAGCGCGCAGATACTATGGTCTCAAACCATGGTTTGAGGCTAACAGTTTACCCTTAAACCCATTTACATCAAAAATAGGGACTTTGACACACCCAAAGCCCCTTGAATCATTCGCGCAACGTGTATGCAAGAATTGTACAAAATTACATTAAAAAGTGTGCTCTAAGGGACCCCACTCCACAAGCCCCCAACACAAACATGTGACTCATCTCGAGTCACTGAGGCGTTTGCTTCTTGAGCTTGGCTTGGAGTGCACTGGCATAAGATTTTAGAGGGAGCACCATGTCCAAAATTTGCGCCGCAGCTCCCTGCACTTACTAAACTAAATTTTCTATGGTGGGCCCTTTAGTGGCCATCTCTATGCTGCGTTGTGTCTGCTGAATAGTCTTCAAAGTGTTGTCTAGCGTTTGTGAAAGCTGGAGGGAATCCTCAGCCCATGGTTGCATGCGTGCCTCCAATAGCTGTTCTTTTTGGCGCAGGTCTTCAATTTATGTCTGTATCATCCACCATTCCTGCAGACGAGCTAGGCGTTGTGTAAGAACTAGGGTTGGCACCACTGTCTAGATCTCTTCAGATTGCTGTTCCTTCTGATGAAGCTCATCGCGCAATTGCTGAACGATTGGATCATTTTGCATGGATGTCCATACACGCATAGCTTCATCTAATAGACTGTCACACTGCATGAATGCAACAATGATAATGTTTATAGCTTGTTTTACCTCAACTTCTCTTTGGGCATGAAATTTTGGTGGAGTCTCCGACTGCAACTTTGTTTGCAGGTCTGCGATTTGTTGTTCATACTTTGTTTTGATGATCTGGACCTCAGTGTGTGATGCCTTCAGGACTGCAGCCTGTCCTTCCAATTTTTATTCTGGCGTAGCTATGGCCAGGACTGCTGGAACATTGCGACATACTTAATGGATTTTTTACTCTAGCGCAACGCGCTGGGCTTCGGCTGCATGACATGTTGCTTTTGTTGCTAGCTGTTTTTGATGCGCTTATTTTGCATGCTTCTGGAATTCCATTGTAGTGGTGTGAGCATCAACCTCTCTGAATTGAAGTTTTCTAGTGATCATTGTATGGATTAAGTGCAACTTCCCTGCAGGTAACACAGAAAGATTAATATATGTATCACCTGTACCATGGAATTGGGCGCGTTGGCTGGCATCCATATGAATGGCTGGTGCAAGGATTTGTACAAGGCGGGCATCCCCGGTGGCTAGTAATGCAATATCTAAGGGTTGCGTGCTAGTCTGGTTCGCCTGAGCTACACTCACTTGTATCTGGCTCACTTGCACCTTCAATTCTTGTAGCCCCACCTGAACAATCTCCAGTGCAGTCTTATATTGCATCTCCATATCGGTCCAACGATCCTTGGTCACATACGTGACTGTGTTGAAATTTTTTGTCAATGTCAAGACCTCCCGCTTGACATATTTGGATCCCTTTCTATTTTTTCTTAATCCCCTAGTGGCTTGAGAGCCGAGCTTGGTTCCCTTAGATGTTTCTGCTTCGCTTGTGTCTTTCGGTGCAGACCCATTCTTTTTAGGATCTGTTTCTTTTTCAAGGTCGATCGTCTCGTCCGTTGTGGTGGGTGTGGCATCTTTCTCCAGAGGCTTCTCAGTCACCTTTTATGTTTTTTTTGTTGGCTTAGTACCAATGCGCGACTTGGTTGGCATTATAGGTGTCAACCACGCTGGTGGCCATTCAACTGTCACTCTGAGAAAATCATCCTCCGTCACTAAGTATGGTAACTCGTACCAAACCCCTTGGATGACGCCTTTCGTGTGGATGTATATGTTGTGGAATGCAGCCTTGATGTCAACTACCATCTTGTACTGATCATATAGCATGGGTGACAATCACAGCTTTGACTGTACAACTTGATATAGGGTAGCGTCATAAAGAACCCAATAGTTTTTATTTTCCTTGGTGTGCACTGGGTCTGAAGAGTTCCATAATGTAGCTTAACGCGCACCCTCGCACATCTAAGGTTCAATCTCCGAAAGCTGGGTTTCCTCGGTGGTCTTCCATCCAATCAATGCAATTAACAACAAGAAGCAAGCATAATGGAACTGCTTCCCTTCCTCCTCTACTTCACACACATTTTCTAGGAATTCCTTACACAGATAGATAGACCAGTTATAAATAACTCCCTTCTCGCACTGACCAGTGAGAGAAATTACGTGCGTGGGCACTACCTTTAGCTTGCATTTGTGCATCATATTGAAGGCCAAGAAGAGCGTTCCGAATTGAACTGTTGGGTCGTTTATCTCATTTACCACGAAGCCTCGACTCTTGCGGGAGACTTGGTATTTATTATTAATTTTCTTTACAAGAATTTTCTCCGGGGCTTTTCCACCGAAATCAACTCTGGGGGTTTGATCCTTTAGTGGGAAGACCCGTGATCCTATGGATTAATGCGGCATCAATAGGGATGTGCTATCCCAACCACAACGCATCGTTGTGCACTAGAGTGAGAAACTGTCGGACACAAATGTCATTGATGGGGTTGCACCCAAAATGAGGGATCTGTAGTAAGTTTAGCAGGCTGGCCTTGTGCAGACCTAACACCCATGTCTTTGGCTCAAGGTGCAAAATGCCTCCTTCATATGTGACTTGATCTAGATACAACTCAGGCGAAAGTTTTGGAAATTTATCTACATTCCAATATCCCAATCGTCAAATCCGAGTTGTGGTACTTTAGCAAACATGTCCCCTTCCATCGGGACATTCTAAGGGATTAATGGCATCTGGATGCTTGCGCGCACCTTATCCAGGGCTTTAGGAATTCAGATTGAGGGTTTGCGCGACCCAACATAGCTCGACAGCCGCGAGAATGGGGCCACTTCGACCACATCCTCCTCTCCTTCCACAATTGTTCAGGGACCTTGACCATAGAACTTTTTAGCCGCTCAGCTGTAGTAGAGCACGACTTTGGGATTTTATCCCTTGGAGATTTTTGTGTACCAGAAGACTACCCCTTCTTATACTTTGAGGGCGCACACGTTTGACTGACAGGTACTTCGAATGCAGTAGGGTCATCTCCAGGTCTTGTGGGCGTCATACTTTCAGGAATTACGTAACCCAACCTTGCTTGGCGCAATGCTTCCTTGAACCTCAGATCCAAACCAGACATAGACACAGAGTATGCAACGACGATCAGGGAGCTCAAAGCAAAGAATTCACTCAGAAAGCAAAGGGAACTATTGCGCCCCATAGGTCATATTTATACTTGTGGCGTGTCTTCAACGACTCCTCCTGCATTATTGTGTCTCCATAAATGACGAAATGGTCCCAAATATGGAAAATCCCTTCATTGAATGCAATTTAGACACTTCCATAAATGGTAATAAATATGTCTTGTCCATATTTACTGTTCCAATGACTAGTTTTGATATATCTGCGACCCAATCAACCTCCTTGTGCAGCTACCGTGTGAACATTGCACCATGTTGCACATATAATCCATAACTAATGACAACCATCTACAAATCGTCCCCCCCAACACAGGCTTATTGACTAGGTAATTCAAAGCAGAATGATTAGTAAACATATTAAAATGGCCTCCTAACAGATAGTGGCAGAATTCTGTAGCGCGTACAAAATTTCTAGTCCTTCTCTTTCCGTGGTTGAGTAATTCCTCTCTATGCTTGAGAGTTTTCGGATTGCATAGGAAATCGGGTGATCAATATCTCCCACTCCTAGCTGCGCTTAAATAATTTCGAGCACAATACATGAGGCATCCACATGTACATGAAACGCCTTTGACCAATATGGGAAGAAAAAAATGGGCGCAGTGACCATATTTTCCTTCAGCAGCTCAAAAATCCTGTGATGGTCCTCATCCCAACAAAATGTTTCATCCTTATTGAGTAGATTTTCCATGGGTGCAGTTATTAGCACATAGCCCTGAATAAACTTCCTATAATATCGAGTCTACCCCACTATCGAGAAAAATTTCTTAACATTCTTAGGTACCTCTAGATTAATTATGACTGCGATCTTTTCAGGATCTACCATCAAATCCTATTGGTAGACAATGTGTCCCAGCAGTATCCTAAATGGTACACAAAATAAACACTTCTTCAAATTCAAGGAGATCCGATACTTACTACAAATATCCAACATTAAGCGTAGATTTGACACATGCTTCTTCAAAAACCCAAATACAATCCAATCATCAAAATATACCTCCAAAAACTTGTGGATGAATTATTTGAAAGCAGAAACTAATACGCGTGAGAAATGGCACGTGCATTATTCAATCCAAAGTGCATGACTGTATATTGGAAGGATCCCCATTCAGTAGAAATGGTGGTCTTACTCCGATCTTCTGGCACAATCTGGATTTGATGATACCCTGAAAAACCATCTATGAAAGACTATGCTTCTTGGCCTCCAACATTACGCAGGATTTCATCAGAGAATGGAGTTGGGAATGGATCATGCACATAAGCATCATTTAGTTTGCGCATATCTACACAGATCTTGATTTATCCCTTAGTCTTCTTACCTTGAATGACTATTTGACTTATCTAGTCAGACTCTTCTACAAGTTCAATGATACTTGCAACAACCATTTTGTCCAACTCTTCTTTCACCTTCTGCTTCTATCTTGGATTTATCCTGTATGGGCGCTGTTTCACTTGGCGCACATAAGGTTTCACTGTGATATTCACAAATCCCAGTTCCCCAATTATTCCTTTGAACTCTGAAAAATTTATAGGGAATCTTGATACTCGGTCAATAACTCAACAACTTTGCCTACTATATCATCATCCTCGTCGTATCCAATATTTTCCAACTTAGGTTTTTCTTTAGATCCAATATTCACGTGCCTGATATTTAAGGGCTTTGTTACATATAACAAGGTTATTGAGGGACCAACCACAACGTGTTGTTCCTCAGATTCAGGAATCATGATATTCCTTGGATTCTCTTCACTCTCTTCAACTGTCAGATTCTTTCAATTCACAATATCTTTCATTTGCACATCCTAGGCTGGTGGAGTGCACTCGATTGCAGAGTTTGTTGTATCAAATACGACTTATTGAATAATGAAAATCTTGGCCAATCTTATGAAATCCACTCTCAAAGTTTAATTTAAGAATAAAACTCTTTGTTAGTGCGTAGACCATTCACTAGTGCCTCAGCGCAACTCTGTGTCCAAGTACCATTCGGTAGGCACCTTCCCTAATGTGTGAACAAACATGTGAATCCATTCAGGTCTTGGCTCTATGCCCCATACCTGATTCCATCTCGCAAAATGTTTGCATGGATCCTCTTTTCTAGAGTACACATCTTCCATTTTAATGACTGGACATTCAAACCGCAACCTCATCATGCTCGCACATTCCTCCCAGTTGCCCATATTTTCCTTATGAGTTTCCCACCATCTTGCTAGAGTAGAGCGCAAGCCAAAATCCAAAGCATGGAATCTCTGTCCTTCAGTTACATCCCTTTCAAGCTCTCCTATAAACATGTTTATATCGGTTAATCCATCATAGTGCGGAAAATAACGTACCTCAGATGTTATACATCGTAGAGATAGGGCCACATGATTACAGCGCAGCGCAGACACCTCATGCAACTGGTTTTTCCAGTTTTCTAATTCTTCATTAGAGTCGAAAAACAAGAGCTATCCTTCTGCCACTTAATATTTCCATCTGTTGTTGGATTAATCCAATCTTCCTCATGCAAGGTCAACATATAGATTTGATCGATCTCATCATCAGCGTGCACCGATTATGTATATCTTTTTCCTTCTACAGGATCAAGAGGAATGATTACCCTGACTCCATTGATTTCAAATTCCATTCTCCTTTTCTTCATATTTATGACACCATCCATGTCAATAGCCCATTCCAACCCTAGCAGCGTAGGATAAGGATCAATATGATCCACAATTTGTATGACTTCAAAGTTTTCCATTACCTTAACAACCTCTATACTGACCACAACTTGCAACAACCTCCCTAAGGGAATGATCTTCTGCTGGCCATGCGCAGTTGGATGGTAGACCGCTCCAGCTTTGGCTCTCCCATGCGCTGCCATGTTTTATTAGGTAGAACATTAGCATCCGATCCCAGATCTAGAATAACTTGGTCTATCTCATTAACACCAATATACGCAATCATACACATTTCCCTACATGTTCTCTTCTTACTCTTGTATATTTTGTTGACCACTCATTGTTCTACCATCGATTGTTCCTTCTCTACGCTATTATCTATCAAAGCTTAAATGTTTTATATGACCTTTTTGTTGTGCAGTAATTTCATACATGCCTGTAGAAATGGTTTGATCTCTTCATCTCCTCCTGCTTCCTTCATCGGTCTCCCTGATGTTGATGCACTTATTTCTGCAAATTCTCTCCGTGCTTCAACAAAGGTCTCCTTTGCATGCTGAAGTTAAACCCCTCCTTGTTTTCAGGTGCTTTACGGATCCATTCATCAATGGATGGTTGCTTTCCCTTAACTTAGTTAGTTGCTACACTGCTCCTAGTAACCACATTCACAATGGGATCTTCTTCACGGGTTTCTTCTCTAACCATATGAAGATTCTATGTTGGAGTCTGCATATTTTTATCCCGCATTTTAGCAATCAAGACAAGACAATATTCTATTACATGATAAAATTGCCTACAATACGTGTTGGAGTGTCGTGCTGGATTAGGACAATCATGCGCAGAATGACTAACATCTCCACAATTATAACAAATGACTTGTCCTCTTCCTCGACTAGTTGATCCACCTCCTCTACCTCTTCCTCTGCCCTGAAATCCTCTGCACCCAGAGGGGGATGATGGTGAAGTAGGCTCAGCCTGCATTTTATATATTTCAACTTTATCTAACATCATCATGCCCTAATGATGAACAAAATCTGCAATACAATTTCTTCAACTCACGTTGATACTTTCTGATCCTTGGGCAGGAATCTTTGTCATGTAATCCAACGATTTGAAAGATTGTGCACCACATAGGACTCTTCAATGGACTAGGGCCTCCAAATTTCAGATAATTGTTGAAGACATGACATTGATCTTTATGGTTCCCAGAAGATTTACATTTTATGCACCAAACCTCTGCGCAAACCTCCTTTCCCTTGTCCTTGTGTAGGATTTGAATCTCTATATGCATGGCTTCCAACTGATTCTGTATTTGTTGAGTTCCTAGCGCAACAAGTGTTGGAGTAGCCTTTAGTTTCATTGCAACCTCCACAACCTCAGCCTATGTGAAAATCTTTTACTGACCTAATGGCAGGTGCAGATGTGGGAGAAGCATAGTAATGAACTATTCCTTGTGTCGAGTATCATCACTGACAAATACACCATCTATGATGGTGTGCTTCAGTCTCTGATCGGCCTCCCTTACAGATTCATCAACCTCATGACGAATTTCTTTCATTTCTGTCACCAGTTGCGCGTATGACTCAGGCTTCTTAAACCGATCTTTTAGGGCATCTTTTATTTGGTCCAAGGTGGCATTACGGTTTGCTTGAGCATACCTGATGTACCAATCTAATGTGCGATCTTGGAAAGCAGTAGAAAACTACGCCTTCCTAATATCAATATTGTTAACCTGCTAAGCCTGCCATATGGCCTCAGTCACAAACTAGAAGTGGTTAGTATCCTCATTTCCAATGCCTCTGAAATTATGTAACTACATTGACGCAACCATATCTAATTCTAGGGGAGGTCGAGGTGGTGGTGGAGATGAACTGCGCAATAGAGTGGGTGTTATGTGGCGTGAGTGCAGAAGTGGGGTGGATGCGGTTGGAGAAAGACTCAAGGGTTTCTGGTGTGATAAAATTTCTCCTTCAGAGTCACTAGAGCTACTAGTTTTTGGTTTTGCTTCACCATTAAAACTAGGCTTCAGAGGGCTATATATATATATATATATATATATGTTTTTATATTATGAATATGCGCGGTAAAATTTTCCACTACGCGTAGTCAGGCCTCTTTGAGGTATTCAAGCAATATTTTCGCACAGATAACCCCGTTCATATAATAGCATTTTCAATAATAATTTCAGCGAGCACAGGAACTTACCTCTAGGGCCTTTGAAAAACCTTCTTTTTGCTTCAGAATATGACACAAATTAATCAATAGTAAACTCAATCATAAATCCTCCCAAGAGGTGATCGATCCAATGGTCAACCACGTGGGTGATCTTATTGTCTAACTGTTCTACTTGCTGGATCAATTCAAGAGTCCACTCGGTCACTGCATCGTCCTTTATGCAGGTATTGAATTCAGCTAAGCACGACAACCACTCCTGCAACTCGTGTGCGAACGAGAAAAAGAATATCTCATGAACTTTTGTATAAATATATTTATGTACCCACTGTTCTTCATATAACTTAGTACTTCTATTCTCTTGGAGTGAAAATCCAAGGATCTTTCTATCCAACTAATCTTGCAATTTGTTTCGCGAAGGATGCCACAAAATCGAATCTCCCTCAAAATGATTCTGGTCTCGGCAACATAAACATTTTTTTTGTCTTGAGGGGTACTGATCCAGGTTCAGAGTTTATTTCACAACCAACAAACCCTCCAACTACTAGCCCTTTCGGTAATGACCTGTTTGCGCATATCAAAGTCTCACCCGAAGCAGTATGGGGGGGTGCTAGAATGAGGTTTCTGCACCTTGAGGAAGAAAATAATGAAGTGGTCCTAAGCAATCGATTGCAAACTTATATCAATGATAAACAGATGCGCGCAATACTTAAGAGAAAAAGACAAAATCATAGATCGCTTCAGTGCAGATACAGTATAACAAAACCAAATCTAGATCTAAATAATACTTAATCTCTTAAGCAAATTTATCAACCATCAATATGCATAAATAACCATAACATATATCCTTGCGCAATGATAAATAAGCAATACATAAAATGCGATCTTAAACAAAGACAATAGATAACAACTCAGATCAATAAAACAACAATTTTGCCAAAATATGTGCTTTATATTAATTCAGATCCTTTCAATACATCATACTTTCCCCTTACACATAACCTTTCCGCACACACAACGATGACTAGGTCTCCGTGCACATAGCCAACATGAGCCTTTCTACCCAACCCAGGAAACCATTACAAATTATTACAGACGTAGTCAGATCATAATCATCTATCAACTTGAACTTAACTGAACTACTTTTCTTTGACTTGATCTATCTATTTATATTCTTCCAGCACACAGATATTATGGTCTCAAACCATGGTTTGAGGCCCGCAGTTTACCCTTAAACCCATTTACATAAAAAATAGGGACTTTGACCCACCCCAAAGCCCCTTGAATCATTTTTCATAATGCATGTATACAAGACTTTTACAAAATTACATCCAAAAGTGTGCCCCAGGGGAGCCTGCTCCAACAGTAATCTATGAAGGGCTTGATGCGGTAGGGAAGACGACATCGCTGGCTGACACGAATATATCGTTCTTGGTGAAGCCTCTCAATGGTGTACAAATGTGGGTTGGTGTGGTTGGAAAGCCCAACAGCTTCATGACCTCTGCTGAAATGAGGTTCTTTTGAATCCCACTGTCGATAATGAACTGCAATGTGGAACCCTTCACCACATCTGTGAGTGGAAGAGAAGCTTCCCCTCCTATGGATCTTCGGGCTCAATCTTCTGGACCTTGGTGGTGGCAACAATGGCACTAGGTTCTGTGTCAATAATATTCTTCCCCTTGTCGGGTTTTGGATCAGAATCATAACATGCATTAGACTCTGAAGCTTTCATCTCAGCCACCGATGATTGCTTCGCGTTGTACTCATTTGTGTTGTGAGTGGGGCTCTTGTGGAACTCTCACCACTTTCCCTTTTTCTTTGTCTTTGTGGTGCTATTCTTTTCTTGTGGCTTCGATGGGTTGTCCTAGGTCGCCCCACCTTAGATCTGTCCATTGTTTTGCAGTTTGGGGGCACTCTTTCCCTACTTCTGATTCACATATCCAAAGTTGCGCTTATTTTGTTTAATCATGGAAACATATTGGTATGCCGCACCAAGCGAAGAGATGTACAAAAACTCCATTTCTTCCTAAATGTAATTGTGTATACAACTGCGGTATTTGAGCACTAGATGTCGCTTAGAGTCTTTAATACCTAACTTTGTGCATAGAGTATGAAAAATATTTGTGAACTCATGCACATCTAGGTCCCTTTGATGCCATAGTGTGGTCCACTGTATATACTTGTCCTCATAACTCCCCATAGGGTAATACTGTTCCTCGACAGTGTCTTAGAAAAATTTCCAAGATGGGTGAATGTAAACAATGAGGGTTCTTCGACCATTTTCTAATAGTAATTTTCCTACCAATCCTTGACATGGGGGACAAGCTTAAGCAACGCAAAAGTAATTTTCTCTCTGTCAAAGAAACTATGGACTGAAAAATAACCTTCCAAAATATTCAACCATTTATCTACAACATCTGCATCTATTTGAACTTCGAATATAGGGATATCAAAGTTCACTTGTACCTTGAAAGGCGGGTGGGGGGCACCTCCGAAGTGACTGCTAGATGAAGATGCGTCATCGGTGGGCCTTCACCAAAGGATTTGGGAAAAGCTGTACATCATTTCTTTCCTTTTCCGCTCGAAGGATTCTTCAAGTAACAATTTGTTAGGATCCCCTACTGCTTCGTCTTTCTTTTCTTCCACCATGGGAGGCCGTCGGTGTCGGTAGGGACAATATTGCAAAGGCTCAACTAGTTCAAGTCCCAACTCCTTATACCCCAACCTCGTTGGGTACATGTGCAAAAAAAAGAGAAAGAGTAGACCGATCTGATACCACTGATCCAAATTTATGAATGAACGAAATGAAATACAAATAAAATAAAAAACATAACTTCAATTGATTAATAACAAAGCACTGAAAATTGTTTACATGCGGAATGGAATATAAAATAGCTCAAGCGATGGTAGATTATCTATGAGAAGAAATGTGTTAGCTACATGGCTTCTGAAATTTGTTACAATGAGGCTTGAAGGCCTATTTATCATTGATAAATAATGGAAAACACTAAACATCCAAAAATATACCCCTAGTAGATGAAGAGCCAAAAGTCTGTGGGTCTAGTTGGGGTAAATTGGTATATCAACGTTTTGGGGTCGTAACTTTGGAATACGACCTTCGTTTGACGTGCATGATACATCATTAGAAATATGTATTCGAGGACTACAATTTTTGACTATAAACCCTTGCCTTTGGCTATAGGTTTGTCTGTTTTCCCAAAAAAATGTCATTTAGGGCCTCAAAACGGCTCCGTAAGTTCATGATCCAAAAAAATGCCAAAACAATAATCTGTACTACAATTAAGGAAATTGAAGGAAACAATGGTGGGGGTCTAAGTGGAATAGGCGGGTGGACACCAATATCCACCTGGATCACTTCGAGTTCTGGTGGATTGGTTGGAAAATTTCCTAAACCTGAAGCAGAAGGTTCAACTGAGAACATGGAAATGTGGTCTTGATTATCTAGGTGATGAGATAGGCTTGGAGTTCTGGTGGATTGGTTGGAAAATTTCCTAAACCTGAAGCAGAAGGTTCAACTGAGAACATGGATATGTGGTCTTGATTATCTAGGTGACGAGATAGGCTTGGAGTTCTGGTGGATTGGTGGAGAACCTGGTGAAAACAATTTTTTGTGTGGCAGGTTTCAAATCATGGAATTCTGATGACTTGTCAAAGATTGTTGGGACTGCTCACGGGGTGCTTTGGAATGAACAAGCTAGCTCCATGTGAAGGATGAGATAATGTCAGTTAATATCTTCATTGGGTTATGAAGTTGCACATATGACATTTGATTCATGTGCATGTGAGGTATTTGATCCAGGGGGATGAAATTTCTTGTTGATTTGAATTTTGGTGGTCTAGAGTGATTACATCCAATGTTCAACCACAACTCGCACTGACCTTGGAAGGACACAAGTTCAGTAGCAAAATTTTCGAGGGAAAGAAGAGTGATCCAGTGAAGGTCGTGTAGACTTAAAGGGTGTCTAACTTCAGAGGTAGGCTACGAATGGTTATCAACTGCCCCATGGAATTTTGAATATTCTGGTTATGAAGAGATTGAGGAAGGGACACTACTGAGAATAGTATGGTTCATTCTATATGGTATGCTATAGTGGTGGACACTAGAGATTGGGATAGTGTCATTTTTAAAATGTGTAGCTAGGGAGGTACTCCCACAAGCCCTAAGGTACTAGGTTTGTGAGGATTTGACCCGCATAAAAGTGGTTTTATGGGAAATGCATCTAAGCAATGGGTTTTGTACCCAAAGTTGTAGGCACAAGAACAAGAGGATAAATTAATTTTTTATTCATTGAATGCATGAGGGGCACCCTTGAAGGGATAAGGGGAACATAGGGCTTTAATGATGTGGTGTAAAGATGAATCAAACTTTTTTATCTAATGTTTTAATTGTTCTTAATCATGAATTGCTTAGGTCGACTTGAGCATAAGAGATGACCCTTGGTGGCTAATGGACACCACCATGAACACTATAAAATTTTTATAGGAAGTAAGATTAAGCTCATTCTACACATCCAATCAATAATATTTCATGTGATTTATGCCCTAGAGAAGTTCTTGTGATCTCAGGGAGCCATAGGGCTTAAAGGAGGGATGCGCCTTAAAGGAGGGATGCTAATTCGTGCCCTAGTCAGGGATTCCTTATATGATGCACACTCTCTTTTAAATATGTCGTAAAGATATATGAAGTTTGGTCAAGCTCTCTTCATTGAGAAGAGGGCCGATACCTTAGGAAGGTAAGGTTAAAGTCTAGTTTAGCACTGTGATTAAGGCCGGAAATCCTGAAGATAATTGCGAAAGGTTTTAGGTGTGTTGACTGATCCTTAAAGGGGCCACATATACTCTATATTATGGAAAAAGGTGTGATCTGTTTGGATAGAGGTGAGGGGTGTTGTTAAAATGAAGGAAGAAGAGATGAAGATGAAAAAAACATTGGAGGAAGAGGTGATGGTACAAGTTTTTCCAGAAGGTGTTTGGATAACGTGTTGTTGAGCCATAAGTTATGTGATATTTGATGTGACTGCTAGATGAAGATGCATCATTGGTGGGCATCTGCCAAAGGATTTGGGAAAACCTATCCATCATTTCTTTCCTTTTCCACTCGAAGGATTCTTTGAGTAACAATTCGTTAGGATCTCCTACTGCTTCGTCTTTATTTTCTTCCACCATGGGAGGCCGTTGATGTTGGCAGGGACAGTATTGCAAAGGCTCAACTAGTTCAAGTCCCAACTCCTTATACCCCAACCTCATTGGGTACATGCGCAAAAAAAAGAGAAAGAGTAGATCGATCTAATACCACTGATCCAAATTTATGAATGAACAAAATGAAATACATATAAAATAAAAAACATAACTTCAATTCATTAATAAGAAAGTACTGAAAATTGTTTACATGCAGAATGGAATATAAACTAGCTCAAGCTATGGTAGATTATCTATGAGAAGAAATGTGTTAGCTACATGCCTTCTGAACTTTGTTACAATGATGTTTGAAGTCCTATTTATCATTGATAAATAATGGAAAACCCTAAACATCCAAAAATATACCCCTAGGAGATGAAGCGCCAAAAGTTTGTGGGTCTCGTTGGGGTAAATTGGTATATCAAATTTTTGGGGTCGTAACTTTGGAATACGATCTCCGTTTGACGCGCACGATACATCATTAGAAATATGTATTATAGGACTACAATTTTTGACTATAAACCCTTGCCTTTGGCTATAGGTTTGTTCGTTTTCCCAAAAAAACGTCGTTTAGGGCCTCAAAACGGCTCCGTAAGTTCATGATCCAAAAAAATGCCAAAAATAGTAATCTGTACTACAATTAAGCAAATTTAAAGAAACAATGGTGGGGGTCTAAGTGGACTAGGCGGGTGGCCACCAATATCCACTTGGATCACTTGGAGTTCTGGTGGATTGGTTGGAAAATTTCCTAAACCTGAAGCAGAAGGTTCAACTGAGAACATGGAAATGTGGTCTTGATTATCTAGGTGACGAGATAGGCTTGGATTTTTTGTGGATTGGTGGAGAACTCAGTGAAAAACAAATTTTTGTGTGGCAAGTTTCAAATCATGGAATTTCGATGACTTGTCAAAGATTGTTGGGACTCCTCACAGGGTGCTTTGGCATGAATGAGCTAGTTCCATGTGAAGGATGAGATAATTTTAGGTTAATATCTTCATTGGGTTGTGAAGTTTCACATATGACATTGGATTCATGTGCATGTGAGGTATTTGATCCAGGGGGATGAAATTGCTTGTTGATTTGAATTGTGGTGGTCTAGACTGATTAGATCCAATGTTCGACCACAAATCGCACTAACCTTGGAAGGACACAAGTTCAGTAGAAATTTTTTTGAGGGAAAGCGAAGTGAGCCAGTGAAGGTCATGTAGACTCAGAGGGTGTCTAACTTCAAAGGTAGGCTATGAATGGTTGTCAACTACCCCATGGAATTTTGAATATTCTGGTTATGATGAGATCAAGGCAGGAACATTAATTAGAATAGTGTGGTTCATTCTATAGGGTGTGCTATAGCGGTGGACACTAGAGATTGGGATAGTGTCATTTTTGAAATGTGTAGCTAGGGAGGTACTCCCACAAGCCATAGGGTACTGGGTTTGTGAGGAGTTGACCCACATAAAAGTGGTTTTGTGGGCAATGTATCTAAGCAATGGGTTTTGTACCCAAAGTTGTGGGCACAAGACCAAGAGGATAAATTAATGTTTTATTCATTGAATGCATGAGGGGCACCCTTAAAGGAATAAGGGGAACCTAGGGCTTTGATGATGTGGTGAAAGATGAATGAAAGTTTTTTTATCTAATGTTTTACTTGTGTTTAATTGTGAATTTCTTAGGTCGACTAGAGCATAAGGGATGACCATTGGTGGCTAATGGACACCAGCATGAACACTATAAATTTTTTATAGGAGGTAATATTAAGCTCATTCTACACATCAAAGCAAGAATATTTTATGTGATTTATGCCCTAGCAGTTCATTGTGATCTGGGGAATGTAACATTAGGAGGGATGCCAGTGGGTACTTTATTGATTCCCTATATGATGCACACTCTGTTGTAATTATGTTGTAAATTTTTAGGAAATTTGGTCAAGATCTCTTCATTAAGAAGAGGGATGATACCTAGTAAAGGTAAGGTTAAAGTTTAGTTTAACACTGTGATTAAGGCCGCAAATCCTGAAGATATTTGCGAAAGGTTTTAGGTGTGTTGACTGATCCTTAAGGGGGCCACATATACTCTAAATTATTGAAAAAAAGTGTGATCTGTTTGGATAGAGGTGAGGGATGTTGTTAAAATTAAGGAAGAAGAGATGAGGATGACAAAATCATTGGAGGAAGAGGTGATGGTACAGGTTTTTCCAGAAGGTGTTTGGACAACATGTTGTTAAGCCATAAGTTATGTGATATTTGATGTTGCAAATTCATAGGTGTGTGGGATGATAAGTGTACCCTAGTATGGAGATGTTGAAGGGTTAATATCATTGTTATGAGGCTGTGTTGTATGCCCTAGATCAGTCATCTTGAGTGTGTTGAGAGACCGCATGTGGGCTGATTTTGGATTCCCTAAGTACAATGAGTTTTGAAGGTGAAATCCCATTGTTAGAGGGCAGATTTGCAGACTATAAGTACAATGACTTATGAAGTAGCTAATTTATTGTTAGAGGGAATTATTTGAAGCCCTAAGTCTTGTCATATTTGGAGCAACAAAGAGATAATACGAGGGAAAATTGAAGAGCTTATGTACAATCATCTTTGAGACAACAAAGTGACTGTGTGAGTAAAGTTAGAATACCTTATGACAATGAATTTTTAGTAGCATAGACATTGTGTGAAGGTAACCTAAGGTTAGTGACTTTAGAGGAGCATAATTGCACTAAGAGAAGGAAGTTTTGATAGGCTAAATATATAAGAGAATATGAAGTTGTAGACCATCTTGTGAGAAACAATAGAGGTGGCAAAGGACCTACCATGCGTTCAAGGTACGTGGCCTGAAAAGGTTGAGTTGAGCACTCCTTCATTAAGTAAGTCTAGTATGTCTTGTTCAAGGGAAATTTGATAGTCATATGTTGTTGAAATCAACCTCTAGTTGTTCCTGTATCAGGGCTAATTTTAAGGGCCATGATCCCTGGTGTTGTCGACAAATGTTGTCGCTCCTAGAGACAACCTAGATTTGCCATAGACCAGTGCCTAGGACATCTTATCATAGCAAGGAGCACATAATACAACTTGGGTGTCAATCCAAAAGACTCTCCTGCTATCTCTTGTAAAGCAAGGAAATGGATTTAAATGGGACCAGAACTTACAGAAACTGCCACAGGGAAAGTAATGCTGCAGAGACAAGATGCAAAGCTCTAACACAAAAGCATCAGAAAGTTAAGAGACAATTTACTGTAGAGAGGGCCGATTCAATTAATATGCCACATAAATCAAATATCAGAAGGTGTATGCAGTGAAATAAATATAAGAAGATATTAGTTAACTTTGGTCTGATACCCAGATACACAACATAACCATATATGGGCTTATCATTCTAAGAATCCATACATGACAATGGCGTTTTAAAAGCACCCTCCCAAAGCAACTAATATAGCAGAAAGATGGATGAAATGGATCATGAAATAGTATATCATGCCTGAGCCATATTTAAAGCGCTTGACTGGTCCAAGTATGGGTATCAACTAGGATAAATCCTTACCTAAAATCAGTGAGCCACTCGCATTCCAGTACACGATACAATAATATGGATAAAATGAAATGTTTTATTAAACACATAAAAGGAAGTTACATACTGTGGGATACCAAAGACCAGAATCCTCTAATACAGATAGAACTCCTCCTCATTGAGACCCTACGGGCTCCGAGCCTTCATACAAGAGCTTATACAAAATGTATACAAAAATACCTTTCACTACACAATTCTCTGATAAAAATCTGGAACCATTACAATGTCTTTCTTCCTCCTTTTTATAGAGGAATGGGAAGAGAAACTAATAAAAGAAGTAGGTGAAAAAAATTAATTGTTTCATTAAAACAAAATGGCGGAAACATTCGCACCCACACTATTTGACGGCCATGAAATACTGCATGTACTCTGCTGCCAGCTCCATGAAGTAAATGCACTGGGTAGAAAATCTCTTTAGGGGTAAGGTATGAAGAATAAAATATGTAACACTCTGTACTCTCCTGAGAGAAAATCTATTGAAGTAAAACCTGGAGGATATGATTTTTATGCACTTGTACTCTTTGTCTTCTGAATATGGTATTGCTATTTAAAATCTTCGGCTCTAGACATTGAATCCTTTGCTCTCTGACTGATACTCTTTGCTGTATGGTTAATAACCCCGTCTGTGGAAAATCTATGTTTTAAATTTCTCTGGAGGGTTTGGTAGACTTTTACCATGGCTTCCTTAATGCAAGCCATGTCATGGAAACTACCCGGGATCTTCTTCATGAACATGGTACTTGAACACCCGATATTGTAACACGTCTTTCGCTTCAACAATGGATGCCTCGAATTGTGATAGCTCTTCTTCTTTGCCATAAACCTGAAAACCCACAAACATATTAAATAAAACCAGACACAATGGTGGTGAATGCAATCGTGATCATGGAATGGTGATGTAGACTGGGAGAAATGATGAGAAGATGCGAGGTGGCGAACAATGCAGATAAATAGTGGAGGAACGAAGGGTGGAAATGAGATACATAGCGGAACGACGATAAATGAACGAGGTGGAGATACGTGACTTAAACACTGAAATATGACACATAAGCGGAGTATATGAATGGTGGAGGGGAACGCAAATGCCACGTGGGTGTACGAAAGGCTAAGCGGAAGGGACGACGTGGAGGTGGACTTGGTCAGTCAACGGTGTGTGTAAATTATTCTGGGTCATACGATCCAAAAATGAAATCAACGGTGTAAACTGTGTCGGGCGGTGATGCGATGGTGGGCCACGGGCGTTATAAGCTTGGTTTAAAACACATGTAGCTTCAAAGAGTGGTCACCGTCGGATGAAGGCCTCAGGATCTGACGATTCACATTAATTTCGCTGCGCGTCTGCAATCGAACGTTAACGCGTGAAATGGGGCGGTATTGGAACAGTGGCCTGGGACGTGTGGCGCCTGCTGAATGGAATCGCTGCCATTTGAGAGAAACCGCCAGCCCTTCAAAAGCAGTGCGGGGAAAACGGGTCGGTTTTGAATAGTGGTTTTTAGGGCGCGGGGACCATAAGGGCAGTGTGCTATGGTGCGTTGATTTGTGTTTGATCGGACAGCCTGGAACGGACCCGATGGCTTTAAACGATAAGCTCCTTTTGATCTGGCACCTGGTCTAGCGCCTGGGCTACATGAGCAATCCACTAAAGGGGCTAGGACCGAAAGGGCTGGGCCTTTAATATTTTCATTTTTTGGCCTTTAAATAATGAAATTTGACTCTGAAGGCGGGAAAGGATACATGTGAAAGGTTTTCTTAAACCATGAGAGGGGATTAATCATGTTAAAGCGAGGGTTATCGGCCGAGAAACATAATGAGGGCTGAAATGATCAACATTCGGCTCCATTTGGGGACGGCACGTTCATCCTTGGACGTGTCGAGAACTGCGCAGACCTCCTGATCATTATTTATGTAGACTCTGCTCCTTAGCCCTTATGCATTTAACTTCATAATTCATTTGGACGCCCACCCTCTTTAAACAAAAACTGTAGCGAAAACTAATATACAGTATGGTACATCAGGCGTTTTTAGCCTGGGTCAAAATTGAAAGTAGGGCCTGAGAAATTGACCATTTATAGGGGCATCAAGTAAGTCGCCCTGTAAATTCTCCAATACAAACGTGTTATTGCCTCCCTGTTCCACAATTTTGAATGGGCCAAACCAGAGTGGGTCAAACTTACCATTTTTTCCTTTTTCAGCCCTTCGTACATTCCATCTGAGCACCAGATCTCCAGTCTGCAATTTCCTATCTTTTGCATGCTGATCGAATATGTGTTTCATTTTTTCCTGATATTCAGCTAATCTCTGGTTCACTTGGTTCCATGTTTCCTCTAATTTTACCAACTGATTGATTCTTCTGACCATATCATCAGGTTCCTCCTGACTGTCTTGCATGAAACGTGCCACTGGTAGAGCCAGCTGCACAGGAAACACTGCTGCTCTTCCATATACCAACTCATATGGAGATTTCCCAGTTGCTCTCTTACTGGTGATTCTATTAGCCCATAGAGAAAACTTCAATTGAGAATCCCAATTCTTCTGATTCTTATTGATAGTCTTCTTCAAGGCCCTCACTAGAGTTTTGTTGGAAGATTCTGCCAAGCCATTTCCCTGTGGATAGTAGGCTGTGGAATGATTTAGTTCAATATTATACTGCTGGCAGAAATTTACAAATTTTGCAGATTTGAAGGCTTGTGCATTATCAGTCACTATTCTAGCAGGACAACCAAACCTGGATATAATGTTTTCCTCCATAAACTTGATTATCACAATATCTATAGCATTCCTTGTAGGTATGGCTTCCACCCATTTTTAAAGCAATTTGTGGCTGTCAGTATCCATTTATGTTGTCCACTTGATGGGGGATGTATTTCTCCAATAAAATCTATTCCCCATTGTTGAAATCGCTCATTCACATGAATTGGAATCAAGGGCAGGGCTGCTAATTTTTGCCTTTCAGCAAATTTTTGACACTTATCACATGCTCTAACCCAAGCAAAAACATCTCCAAATAATTTAGGCCAGTAGAAACCAGCCTTTAAGATTTTATGAGCTGTGGCCCTCCAGCTGTAATGTCCTCCACAGATTCCCTCATGAAATTCGACCATTATACTTTTTATTTCATCCTCTGTGAGGCACAATAGTAAAATGCCCGAAGGGTCCCTCCAATACAACTGTCCATTAGCCACTATATACTTTTGTGATTTTAATCTTAATGCTCTGTATTTTGCTTTATCACAACTTGGAGGACAACTGAGTGTCAAAAGATATTCAAATATTTCTTTGTACCATGGACTGGTGAGATATTTTATATGTGTTTTCTGAGTGGCTACCTCCAGTCCTTGCTGTTCTTTTTCATTCTCAAACTCCCCACTTGCTATCATGGTCAAATTTATTCCCAGAGCCTGATAGTTTGATTCAGATAGAATTTTTGCAAGCCCCTGTCCTTTGATCAACTTGGTAGGACAGATATCTAGATCATACTCCTGTATTTTAGCAATCCATCTCCCTCTTTTCTCTTCACTGTCTCCCTGGATAAGAATGTCTTTAACAACTGTTGTAGGGACAAATGCAGTAGTGTGGGACTGCAAAATGTACATGTGAAATGCTTTGAGGGATTTTACTAGAGCATATGCCTGCTTCTCTAATATGTTATATTTCAATTCTGCATCATGAAGCACCTGATTGAAGAAGGCAATAGGTTGCTCATATCCTTCTTCATTTTTCTGTAGAAAAACTCCAGCTACTGTATGAGGTGATGCAAAAGAAAAGATCATAAATGGTTTAGTATAATCTGGCCCAGCTAGTACAGGGGCTTCAGCAAATGCAGCTTTAATTCTAGCAAAGGCCTAACGTGATTCTTTTGACCATTTAACCTCATTATTCTTCTTCAGCATATCTGTTATATGCCTAACTATCTCAGCATAGTTAGGAATAAATCTTCTCAGGAAATTGATACGCCCTAAGAACACCTGCACTTCTTTCTTATTTCTAGGGACAGGGATGTTATTTATAACCTCTACTCTTTTGGGATATATCCTCACCCCATATTTAGTTACAATATGCCCCAAACGTTTGCCTTCCTCTAATGCAAATAAAGACTTTTGTGGATTAAGAGAAAGACCATACCTTATGCATTTTTCAAAAGTTGCTCTTAAATGTTCAATGTGTTCAACATCATTTTTTGAAAACACTGTAATATCATCAAGGTACACCACCAAAAATTCATCCTTCTCCCCAACAAAAGCAATGTCCATGGCCCTCTGAAAAGTGGCCCCTGCATTAATTAATCCAAAAGGCATCCGAGGATACATAAATGTACCCCATGGTGTGATGAAAGCAGTCTTCTTCTGATCTTTTGGAAGTATAGCCACCTAGTTATAACCAGAGAAACCATCCATCATTGACATTCTGGAGGCTCCAACCACTTTCTGCAAGATGTGGTCCATCTTAGGCAGTGGATAATTATCTTTTAGAGATGCTCTGTTTAAATTCCTGAAATCCACACATAGCCTTATTTCTCCATTCTTCTTTTGGACAGGGACAAGGTTCGCCACCCATTCAGAATATCTCAAGGGTACAATTATTTTGGCCTTTAATAACTTCTTGATTTATTTTTCAATGGAGGGAAGCAACAGAGGATTTATCTGTCTGAGCTTCTGCTTATAAGGTTTTGCATCTTCCCTCAGAGGAATTTTTTGTTGCATTATATTAATATCAAAAGTTTTAAGGTCCTGATAGGACCATGCAAATACATCCTTATATGATTGAAATAATTTCAGGTATTTTTCTTTATACTCCTCTAGGACCTGCTTGGATAGCTTTACAATTTTGGGCTCTGTATTAGTACCCAGATTCAGATTTTCCACTTGATCTTCCTCTACCATTTTACTAGGTTGCAACGAGACATCATTTTTGTCAAACCTCCTTTCTAGGGGGACTAGCCCTCTAGGGATGACATTTCCTTTCAGCTGCAACACTTTACTTCCTGCCATCTTCTCCTCCCATCTATTTCCTGAAACATTCTCAGTCTCCTCTTCTTCACAATCATTAATTTCCATGCGAGAGAATTCTCCCACTATTTCCAAGAATCTCCTCATTTGTTCCTCATCTTCAAATACCTGCCAATGCTTGATATTATCTGGGATAGATGGCCTGTAACGTACCTCGATTTCATACCTCAGGAGAGGATTCTGAGGAGGACGAAATGTACTGGCAGCTACAGCAAGAGAATCTGCCATTCTATTCTGCTCCTGGGCATGAACTGGATATTGAATGCCAATAAGAAGTTCTCCACCATGTCCCATACTTCATTTCTATAAGCTCTCAGCCGAGGATGTTTGGTTTGACACTGATTTCTGACTTGTCTGACCACCAACTCAGAATATCCCAGAACCTTTAAACTCACTATTCCCATGCTCTTGGCTGTCTGCAGTCCTAGCAACAATGCTTCATATTCAACCACATTATTAGTAGCTTCGTATTCCAATTTAAAAGACAGTGGCACCCATTTTCCTGTAGGAGAGATTAATAATACTCCAGCTCCATTACCTTCTCTTGAATTTGCTCCATCAAAATGTAGAGTCCATACTCCTGCTTCAGGGTCCTCTTGAATTTGCTCCATCAAAATGTAGAGTCCATACTCCTACTTCAGGGTCTTCTAAAGGCTGCTCAGTCCTGATTTGACAGAAGGAAGGTTCATGAGCGAAATTTTGATCTTCTTCTAACATCAAACATGAGAAATCTCCTTCTTTAATGTAGACTGGTGAATTCTCTGCGCTGTCAGCCTTAGTCACCATCTTGACAAATCTAGTTTCTCTGTATAACCTCCTCTCCTGGCCACCAAAAAAAGGGATAGTAGCATAGGTTAAATATAATTTGAGTGACCCACCAATTTTTGTTCCCCAGGACCTTGACAACAGCATGCCAAAGTGAGCTGGGATGTCAGCCACTACAACGTCCATTACTACACTTTTTGCTGGGATTTGGGCCAGATTGACTACCAAATCCTTGATCATCCCTAGACATTTAATTCTTTTGGAATCAAATGAATAGAGGTATTTGTATGGGCATGTGATTTGTAGTCCTAGTTGTTCCATGACTGACATAAGCATAAGATTATGGGAAGCTCCATAATCTAACATACAATTGTGTAACAACAGGTCATGAATCACTAGGGACACATAGAAGGGAGGAGTATAAGGATCTATCTCCTCGACATGAGGGCCAAACACAACCATGGGTCTTTCTTCTTGGAGGTTGAGACTATCTGGAATGGCTGGAGTTTCAGGAGGGAACAATAAAGAAGTGACTTGAGATTGATATACAGGTTGTTTCAATAGTTCAGTCAGGGGAACTGGGATTTTGAATTTTTCAAGTTCCTTTTACAGATTAAAAGCAGGAGGGGACCTTTCTATTACAACTTCTTTTGACTCTTTATTTTCAGCTGAAGTTTTAACTTCTTTTGATACAGACTCAGCATTAGGAGGAGTGACTACTTTTGAAGAAGAAGGAATTTGATCATTAGACTGCAGAGGTTTGTTCAGAGGACTCTTACCTTTGCCTGTGGCTTTCTGCATCGTTGACTCCTTCTGAGCAGATGCTTCCTTCTGAGGAGGATCTTCTTCTTGTTCTTGAGTCCGAGTTCTCTTCCTGGAAGATCTGAGATCATATTTTCTATTGAAATGTGCTTGCATGAAATCATTGAACTGTTTGCAATAATGATCAATTTCTGCATCTTCTGTGTCCCTCATTTCTTCTTCTTCTTCGTGCAATGGACATTATACTTCATCATTGTTAGAGAAAGCAAGGTTTGCATCTTGCAGTTCATAAGCAACATCTTCAGTGGAGTCATCTACTGGGCCTTCCAGGTATAATGGGTGTGGTACCTGATCTTGTTGCTCTTTTTCTTCCCTTGGCAGTATTTGCAGGGGTGGCTTCCTATACTGAGGACTGTAACCCCTGTTTGGAGCATTCTGGAAGCTTTTGGAAGTTAAGTTCTTGGTCTCTAATTCAAGCTTGACCATTTTATTGGAAATATTCTTAATCATTTTGTTCATTTCTTCAGTTCTATCTGAATCCTTATCCTGATTAGAAGTAGATACTTCCTCCTTACCCCTTATTCTAGTATCCTGTTAAGCTTTCCCTCTTAATTTTCCAGTGGAAGCAAAATTAGCTTCTAACTCAAGAGCATCTGACTGCGCATCATCTAGGGTGGCAGACTTTCTTTCCCTGAGAGAGAAACCAAAATCTTAGTCAAAGGCTGCTATGAAAACAACTTTGGCAGCATTCTGATGAGGCTTCATATCGGTAGGAAGGTTTAGATATAACTTGTTAAATCTTTTGATAAATTATGACACCCCTTCATTATGTTTCTTTTTGAGTGTATTGAACTCAGTAAGACATTGTCTGTGATCTTTCTTTTCTCCCCATTTCCTGAGAAAGGTATTTTCCATATCGTCCCAAGTGGTCACGGAACGGTTTCCTAATGTTTTGAACCATTTTCTAGCTTCACCGTCCAGAGATTGCACAAATAGTCTTAAGACCACATCCAAATGTTCTACATTAAAGTTCTCTGCAAAAGAGAAAAAAGTCTCAAGATGTTTCTGAGCATCAATCTCATTTTCCCCAGTGAATTTGGGCAAGATCTTCAAATAATCCTGTGGCATATCTTTTAACACTTGAGGCAGTGCTAGGGGAGCATATTTGTTCAACAAAAAGGCTGGAACATTAGCCATTGGGGAAGGTGGGGGTTGTGCAACAATCTGGTGTGCAAATGGAGGAAGAGGAGGAGATGGCAGCGTGGTATGGATAACGATAGGAATATAATATACGACAGCCTGAGGAGTAGATGGGCACAGTTCACGGTTAACAACAACTACTTCGGTGACTTCTTTATCCTCTTCGACCTCAGGAGTAGGGTGAAGATGAGCTTTAATTCTAGCACCTCCCCTAGGTGGGCTATCTGAGTAATAGTCTGTGTCTCCCACTGTGGAGTCGAGATTTTCTACTTGGATTTCTTGAGAAGAGGAGGATGGATAATCTTCTATGGAAAACTCAGGGATTTCAACACGGACTGATTTCTTTTCTTTCCAACTTCCTCTATGTATAATCTTTTCAGGGTCAGACACTGAAGGTGTCTTTGACTGTGATGTATCTGACCTCAGGTGTGGCTTACGGGGAGCTAGGACTACAAATAGATTTATCAAATAAACAACAGTGGAGTCGCCAAGGTGAGAGATATGCAACTCTTCAACTCTCTGTGCTCACCTGATTAGAGAGTGAATATGATTTGTCGAGGCCCAGGGAAACTGATTTTCTTAAATTCGTCCCCGGCAACGGCGCTAGAAAGATGTTGTCGACAAATGTTGTCACTCCTACAGACAGCCTAGAGTTGCCATAGACCAGTGCCTAGGACATCTTATCATAGCAAGGAGCACATAATACAACTTTGGTGTCAATCCAAAAGGCTCTCTTGCTATCTCTTGTAAAGCAAGGAAATGGATTTAAATGGGACCAAAACTTACAGAAACTGCCACAGGGAAAGTAATGCTGTAGAGACAAGATGCAAAGCTCTAACACAAAAGCATCAGACAGTTAAGAGACAATTTACTATTGAGAGGGCCGATTCAAGTAATATGCCACAGAAATCAAATATCAGAAGGTGTATGCAGTGAAAGAAATATAATAAGATATTAGTTAACTTTGGTCTGATACCCAGATACACAACAGAACCATATATGGGCTTATCATTCTAAGAATCCATACATGACAATGGCGTTTTAAAAGCACCCTCCCAAAGCAACTAATATAGTAGAAAGATGGATGAAATGGATCATGAAATAGTATATCATGCTCGAGCCATATTTAAAGCGCTTGACTGGTCCAAGTATGGCTATCAACTAGGATAAATCCTTACTAAAATCAGTGAGCCACTCGCATTCCAGTACATGATACAAGAAGATGGATAAAATGACAGTGTTTTTACAGTTTCATGTTTTTTTTATCTCTTGACTAAAAATCTGATATGCCTCAACTTCCATGTTAAGTAGATTCATTGGATTACTGAACTATTTGACTCCATAAGCCCAATGTGTACATGGTGATGTGATTATCAACCTATATCTATCATTTATTTGTTCATTAAATCACATAAAGTTAGCCATCTATATTTTTATCCAAATCATCAACCCTTGAGAGAACCCTCTCAGGCTGAGGAGGCTAAGCCTCAGTCAAAATATTAGGTTTGAAATAGTTACATGAAGTTGACAGATCAAGCACCCTATTAGATCTAATTTTGTGATAACATTTTGGTGCCGTTGCCGAGGAGCGAAAGTGTAAATTTTCCCTGAGAAGAATGACAAAGTTTCAGTTCTAAGGTCTGAGAGCAGCAAACACTTAGGCACATATTGGCTGTATTTCTGCTTTGGTGACTCCACACATCAAATAATCAATTGTAAGGTGACTCCATTGCTTTAAGATCAATATCTTGATGAAGTTTCAAGATGAGTTCCATTGTGAGACTAAATGCTAGGTATGCCCCTATGAATCAGTCTCATATCCCTGGATTTCCAAATCGTATGCCAAAGGTTGAATGGTTAACTGATCTTGCAATATTTAAAGATGAAAAGAAAGATAATGCTGCTCTTCATTTGTTTAGATTCCATATGCATATACACAGTCTTAAGGTTTCGTTCCCTGAGGATTGTCTCATGAAGATGCTTATGGCCACTTTAGGAGGAAAAGCATGGTCTTGGTATGAAAGTTTGCCAAATGGTTCATTATATTCTCTTGCTGATTTTCATGTTTCATTTTATGAGATGTATGAAGAGTATCATCCCTCCTTATTGCTGGTCAAAGACTACTGTAAACAATGTGTGAGTTTTATTGAATATTTGGAGAATTTTTATGAAGATGATGAGTTCATGGATGAGGAAATTTTATAGGCCCTTCATAACAACCCATTTCATCACCAAGAAGAAAGGATAACCTCTCCCTTGGATGAAAATGAAACTCAATAGGAGCTTATTTATGAAAATCACGTTACATCCTCTGAGTTTGAGGAAAATTTGCAGTAGACTTGTCAATCCTTTGATCATCAAGAGTATGAGAATCATTTCAAATTGCAAGAGGAAATATTGGAAGATAATTGCTACAATCCTTAGGTAAAGGACGCAGTTTATTATTCATGTCATTTCTTGCATTAGCCTACATCAAATAATGATCACACTAATGAAGAAGTGGGTGAAATTTTTTCTTTACCCTTGTCTTCTAATTTGAATTCATTTGAGTGCAATTCAGAAGATAAGATTCAATTTGTGGATGAAGTTGCTAAGAATATTGGGAAGGACATTGAAGTTTTTGAAGGTCAAATTCAATCTTATTATTTTCATGATCAAGATCAGTCTTTTCAAAATCTTTCCATGCCAGAACACAGAGAGGGAGTTGCTTCCTTTCTCTTTTGAGATTGAGGAAGAATACACTATTTTTGGAAATCAGTTTGAACAACAGTTTGATAGCACACAATTGAAATCTTGTGTGGTTGAGCAAAGCATATATAAGTTTTCCAAAGCTGCAGAATGTCATGAGAAGCATCAAACAAATCATGCCTTCTATGATCCTATAGTTGACTTCATGGAAGAGTTCTATAGTCCAGATTTACAATTATGTTTTCATTATGAGGATCAGATACATTTTATGTTGCCTTGGTCATTTAAGTATCATGTTTACTTTTGGTTCAAGTGCAGTCAAGAGGTTCAAATGTCAAATAAGATAAATGACTGGCTTCATTGGAAGTTTCATGTTGCTTGAGTTAAAAATGGAGATTGCAGCTGATAGGGTAGGTAGGAGTATGTGAATAAGCTCAAAGTTGATTGAGCATATTTTCTAGTAGGTACAGATTTGGTTCTTTTGCAGTGATCATAAAGCTTGAGCCCGTGGTGAAGGCCATTAGAGTTTGAGGAGAAAGCTTGCCAATTTCAAAGTTTTTTTTGTTTTTCAAGAAGATGGATAACAACACTGGAACTATTGGTTCTTTAGTGTACCACAGGGGCACACTATCCCAAGTGGAGCCATTGTTATCACTCAAAAAAATCAAGAATCATATTGACAAGGTCACATAGGTTCATGGGTTAAAATAAGGTTTTAGGAGTCATTTCTTGAATTTGACCAAAGGGAAGTATTAAATTTTTTAGGTTTGAACCTTCCATAGTGTTTAGATAAACTCATTTTAAAGGTTTTCCATGTCAATTCTTTCATAATTTTATAATTCATTTCATTTCCCTAAGTTTTTTCATCAAAATTGTTCAATTAGCCAAAAAACCTTGTTTTCGTAGTGCCACCCATTGAAAAAAGTTGATTTGCGCTACGAAAGTGCTAATAGTTTCATAGCGCAAACAGGTAAAAATACACTACAGGTACTACGAAAGAACGATTTTTAAACTGTCTTGTTAATTGAGTTGGACAATGTTAGAAACCGTTGGGAAATGGTAGGTTAGTGCCTGTTGAGTCATGTAATGATGAAATCGAAGTACATACCCAAGTTTGCAGTCATCATGGTCTGTGTAGGTTATGAATAAGCCATCATTTTCAGTTATGAGGAGAGTTTTAGATTCCAAATTATTTCCTAATTGGCCAGTCTCATTCCATTTGCCTCTATATGTAACATCTTAACTCTGAAGCATTATTATTATATCTAGCCAAACTTGTGGCTGGTTCTTTCAAAGAATTTACTTGATCCATATCAAGCGAGGCTAAAAGGTTTTTTCTGAAGAACTATGGCAGAGGAAAGAAAAATAAATAGAGGAGGTTATGAAAGACTTAAAGAGCAGGTGAAGGATTTACAAGAGCAACTTGAAATGATTCATGATGAGCTACAGATAAAAGGCATGAAAATGACAGTGGTTGAAGAACCAATAGGCCAACCAATTGTAAATGAAGAAGAAATACCTCAAGGAGCCTAAACTCTAGTTGGCTTATGATTAATGGATGATGAAGACATATTGGCCACAAGTTTTTTCACATACATATTTCAATTTTCAAATTTGTACAAAAAATCTGCTTCTCTATCAGTTTCGTAGCTCCTTTCGTAGTGCATTCAGTGTAAAAAAGGCAGAAATCTCTACGAAACCGCTGAAGCAAAACTCTGTTTTCTAGTTTTGAGAAGTCAACTACAAAGGAGGTTTCTGAGTAAAAAAAATGGTATTTTAAGAAACTGAGAGAGATTATTTTCAAAAAAATATCAAATAACAATAACCTCTCTCACGTTTCTCACATGTGTTATCAGTTGGGAGATACAAGGCTTTCTTTGAAGCCTTAGTTTCATAAAACAAAGTTTTCCTGTTTTACACATGTTTTTCAAAGGCATTTTCTAAACAACAGGAGATGTATTTTAGAAAACCAAGAGACACTTTTATTCAAGACATAATAGCCTACAAAAACCTCCTTCAGTTTCTCAAACTACATCATGGATTAGGAGATATAGGCTCTGTACCAAGACCTATGTTTCAGGAAAAAACAGGAAAAATCTGCAAGGAGGTATTGCAAATGAAGAATGAATGCCTCAAGAAAGTTAGAATGAAGTGGGTTTATAGTTTGTATGAGTCGTAAATATTGAAGAAAGATTATGTTTTTAGTTTTGGAGGTAAACAGAGTTTTCACTTGGAATTTTTTTGAAGAATCTGCATACTCAGCAGTTTCGTAGCGCATTTAGTGTAAAAAAGTAGAAAAGCGCTACGAAACTCCTGTAGCTGCCTTTTCTGCTCTTTTTGTTCAGTTTTCAAGGGGTTTAAGAATGATTTAGGAGCTTAAATTGTTGTACAAGATGTGTTAAAAGGTGGTTGAAATGATACAAGTGGAAAGAGTTAAGTTTTTGAAGAATAAAGGTTGAGATGGCAGCATTACAAAGGGCTACGAAACTGCTGTGTTTTCGTAGCGCAAGATATTACAGCCTTTTTGAACAAGTTCAGAAGAGGTTTTGGACAACTGGAGGCTAGGGATGAGTGATGAGACATGTTGAGATAATCTCCAACAGCTAAGGACCACAAAATAAATTTTAAATGATGGTCAAAATGCTTAAAGAAGGAAAATGATCTTATGCCTAAAAAATAGGGTTTGGTTTCCTGATTTTGTGGAGGTCAACAAAGTGGTCATGATGATCTGAAAATGGAAGTACTTGAAAATGTGTGCAAGGTATCCATTTTCATTAACTTAAATGTGAAACTTCTTAGATCTATTCCAGAGATTGACTTTAGGGGCATTTACTGGATATGTCACCTTTGATAAAAGGATGAGATCCAGAGGCTACCTGGACCTTTACAGATTTTGTCTTTAGAAATTGAAGAAGTTAACACTCATAATCTGAAAATGGAATTACTTGTATTTGCTGTTCAAGGGATTCATTTCCGTAAAATTATAAGTGCAAACTGTCATTCATGTCTTGCAATTGAAACAAAGTGCTTTTGGTAAATTTCTGAGTCTTATGTGTGAAGGAGTGTTATTTCTTTTTACTATTTAACTTATTAAATCTGAAAAACACAGCAAGATAAAATCACATAATATAACATAGCAGCTGATGAGGCAGTTCACCCCTCCTAGGCTACATCTACCATGTCCAAGGCTCCCAAATGGGCATGTCATTGCTCTATTAGATGCTCAAATTGGTTATACAGTGATCAGAAAGCCTAAACAGGCAAAATAAGTTGTAGAAATCAGTTTAGAACATAGAAAACAGTAAAGATTGGCTTTTTTTTCACCTCCAATGGTTAACCATAGCCTAATATAGCTCCAACACTCTCTAGGCCCTGATGGCTCTTCAAACCTCTCTGCTGAAACAATACCTGAAAATGAGCTTTGTTTCCTCTACAACCTGCACCATTGGCTCTGAAATGCTCAAAATACTCGAAATAAAAAAAAAATTCGGTCCAAAAGGTTCTATCTAGTGAAAGTTATGATCAAAACCACTTTTTCCCAATTAGGCTTAAAAAACCTCCACCAAAATTGGGAGCACTGAAGTTAATCCCGTTAATTATGGCACTGGCGCTAATTCGGACGGACTTCGCCAAGTTTACCGTGCGGTTAGAGGTGGAAATAATTGTTAGGGGTGGGCGGTCACATGGACCATCCGCACCCGTCGGATTAGCCGTTGGAGCCAACAGTTATGAAACCATGGCTATTAATATTACCGAATCTGCTGCCTATTTGCATGTGACCACATCCTAAATTGAAATCGTAAAGTGCAACCGCCAGGGTATGGCCCTTGGTTTCGAGCCTCAGGTCCTGTGTAGAGGGGGTTGGCCCCCTTTTGGCCCTACCCATTTGTAATTCAAACTTCAAATAGATGTAGTGGCCCTTAGGGGTAAGAACCACCAAGCGGGCGGGTCGGTCGTGCTTGTGCGCTGCCGCCCGCTTGACCCGCGGTCGAATCCTTCCAACCCATAAAAATTTTAACATACGAAAACTTTGGAGTCTTGGGGCCACGTGGTGGCCTCTGGGCAGGCCACGTGGCGCCCATTGATTGGTCACTGTGTATACGGTCACCCATACATCGAACCACCGAATGCCAATTTTCGACCTCTGATTGGTTGATAGAAAATATTCTATGGAATATTCTGTGGAATATTTTTTTTTTAAATATATTTTTTTTATTCAAAGTAAAAAATGGTCAAACTGGACTTTTCCATAAAATTGTGAAATTTCAAACTTGATTATCTTTCACATACAATATTGGATTTGAGTGCCGTTTGCGGCTTTAGGATCGTAATGACGAACACTATCCGACCGATCAATTTATTACCAGTTTTGACCAGTTCCATTTTTGAGCATTTTTTTTCACTTGGGACATGATAACCTGATCACACCTCCCCATTGGGAAGCTTTTGGACCCACAAAAGCTCTCTGATTACAGAAAATGAAGATGAGGAGATCGATTGTCCAATATTCCAACTTTGAACCACTGAAATCTTCCTAACTTCATCAAATTGAGCTTCTCATAAAAAGATAAATTGTTCCTTGAATTCACTGACCGACCATTGCTAACATTGACTGAGTCACGACGCAAATTCTTGAAATTTGCAGAACTGCAACTATATTTTGCAGAAAGCATAATGTTTCTACAATGGTCAAACTTCAAAGAAGATTGAAAATAAGATTCACCTTGCCAACTGTTCACATGGCGAATTTTCGCTGAATGAACCCTGTACTTGTGCCGAATCCTGACCAAGTTTTCTAGACATACCAATCTGCCATTCTTAAACCAGCAATGATCCTTGCTAAAATGCGTGCCCTCTTTGCTTGCATGCCTTTCCATCTCATGGACTCTTGCACCGCTTTGCACCGACACTTCGTTCTCTACACTGATCAACTCCAAAGGTACCTTGTGCAACATATTGTCATCTTATTTCAAAGACGAACTGTTATCACACTGAAACATACCATCAATTATATCAGCGATATCATGAAAAGGAAAATGTACAAAATCTTGTTGTTTAACCATCAACAAAGTCAGATTTTGACTTGCATTAACTAGCCTTTTCAATTGCCCTGCATGGACTAAAGAAGATTCTAGCTTTTTCTGATGTGCTCTCACAATGTAATCTTTTCCATCCTTGAACAAGTGATACTTATTCTAAGGGTGATGGAAGATTGTCTTTCTATCATATAAATATGGAATACCCAACACAACACCTGTAATGTTAATCGGTACTACATTTAGTTCAACCCAATCAACATACTGAGCTGTTATGGCGAAGTGAAAGATGCACTTTCTTGAGACTTGTAATTTTTCATCCTTGCATATCCACCCAAGTGGATAAGGCTTTGGATGTGGAATTGTCTCAAGTTTCAGCTGTTTGACCAAGTCTTCTGAGATGAGATTAACTTGAGACCCACTATCAAAAAGTGTGTCTATCTTTGTGTGTTTTGAGGTTATCCTCACATGAACTAGCTCTATCCTCCTCTTTTCTTTTTGAGTTTCTTTGTGACAGTTTAATGTGATAGAAATGGGATTTGTTTCTTGTACAACCTCTTTCCCTTTTATGTTCTCTAATACCATGGAAATATGTTTAGTCTCATCACTTGATTCAGTGCCTAAGTCCTGTTCAACAGTTGCAACAATTTTTCCCTTTTCTTTGGTTTTGTCTTTGTTTTTATATTTCTTTTGTTTCGGCTCCGGATGAAGCTTCCAACAGTGGTCTTCATCGTGGCTTGTTTTTGAACAGTTTTTGCAAAATAATTTCCCTTTTTCCTTTCTAGAGTTTGCAATCATTTTTCTTCCTTTGCTTTTAAAATCACTACCCTCATTCAGTGCATCAAAAGTGTTTTTCCCTCTAGCCTCTAAATGCGTAGCTTGTACACAAACTTCGTCTAGACTAGTAGGATTAAACATAAGGATAGTATGTATAAGGTAATTATGCAAACCAGCTATATACTTTAGCAAAGTATCTTGACTTTGTAAGTCTACTCCTAACAACAATGCTCTTCTCCTAAACTCTTGAGTGTATTCTTGAACACTTTGTCCTTTAAGTTGTCTAAAGTTTTTCTAATTCATTATAGCCTTTTGAAGATGAGCAAGAGGATAAAATTGCTTCTTAATTGCGGAAATAAATTCAATCCATGATAAAGTAAGCTTACCATGTTTTCGATTTTCCTCTTTGGTCTTGTCTTCCCACCATACCAAAGCTGCTCCATCCATCCTTAGTGAGGCTAGTTGTATTTTAGTGTCGTCATCATGCAGATTTTGAATCCTTAAATAGACTTCCAATTGTCTGATCCAATTATCTAATTTATTTTCATTAACTTCACCATTAAACATTGGCAATTCAAATTTGACATCAAGCTTTAGAAAAGGATTTCTACCAGTGGTTTTCGACTTATGTGACTGATTTACCGAAGTCGAGGAAGATGATGATGAGGAAGAGGATGACGATGGAGATGATGGATCACCATTTCCTCCATTCCCTTTCTTTGATTGATCATTACCCTTGTTTCCTCCTAAGGAATACTCTCCTTCTTCTTGGTTTTTAGACCCTTCTCCAGGAATTCTATCATTTCTTTCTTAATAGAGGATCCTTACCATTTCAGTTATATCCAAGAAATCTTTCCGAAATACTCTTTCTTCTTCCTTGGGATTCATCTCTTCATGAGCTTCTCCTTCTCTTGAAGACATGATTGTAGTTGATTCTAGGGCTCTTGGAGGTGGTTCTATAACCCTTCTTAGTTGTGGATTAGTTTGTGCACTAACCAAGTTTCGTTCACCTCTCTTTAGTTTTAACCTAGTCAGCATCAAAAATTGCAAACAAATGACTTAATCTTTGCACAAAACAAATGCTGAGTAAAAACTCTAGCTTCTATGGCTCTAAACCTGAGCTCTGATACCAACTGATCTGAAAATGGAAGTACTTGAAAATGTGTGCAAGGTATCCATTTTCATTAACTTAAATGTGAAACTTCTTAGGTCTATTCCAGAGATTGAATGTAGAGGCATTTACTGGATATGTCACCTTTGGTAAAAGGATGAGATCCAGAGGCTACCTGGCCCTTTACAGAATTTGTCTTTAGAACTTGAAGAAGTTAACACTCGTAATCTGAAAATCAAATTACTTGTATTTGCTGTTCAAGGTATTCATTTCCATAAAATTATATGTGCAAAATGTCATTCATGTCTTGCAATTGAAACAAAGTGCTTTTGGTAAATTTCTGAGTCTTATGTGTGAAGGAGTGTTATTTCTTTTTACTGTTTAACTTATTAAATCTGAAAAACACAACAAGATAAAATCACATAATATAACACAGCAGCTGATGAGGCAATTCACCCCTCCTGGGCTACATCTGCCTGGTCCAAGGCTCCCAAATGGGCATGTCCTTGCTCTATTAGATGCTCAAATTGGTTATACAGTGATCAGAAAGCCTAAACAGGAAAAATAAGCTGTAGAAATGAGTTCAGAACACATAAAAAATTAAAGATTGGCTTTTGTTTCACCTCCAATGGTTAACCATAGCCCAATACAACTCTGATAGTCTCTAGGCCCTGATGGCTCTTCAAGATTCTCTACTGAAAAAGTACCTAAAGATGAGCTTTGTTGCCTCTAAAATTTGCACCATTGGCTCTGGAATGCTCAAAATACTCGAAGTAAAAAAAAAATTTCGCTCCAAAAGGTTCTGTCTAGTGAAAGTTATGATCAAAACCAATTTTTCCCAATCAGGCCTAAAAAACCTCCACCAAAATTGGGAGAACTGAAGTTAATCCCGCTAATTATGGCATTGGCGCCAATTCGGGCAGACTCCACCAATTTTACCTCGTGGTTAGAGGTGGAAACAAGTGTTAGGGGTGGGTGGTCACATGGACCGTCCGCACCCGTCGGATTAGCCGTTGGAGCCAACGGTTATGAAACTGTGGCTATTAATATTACCATAACTTCCGCCTATTTGCATGTGACCACATCTTAAAATGCAACTGTAAAATGCAACCGCCAGGGTATGGCCCTTGGTTCTGAGCCTTAGGTCCTGTGTAGAGGGGGCTGGCCCCCTTTCGGCCCTGCCCATTTGTAATTCAAACTTCAAATAGATGTAGTGGCACTAAGGTGTAAGAACCACCAAGCGGGCGGGCTGGTCAGGCCCGTGTGCTGCCGCCCGCTTGACCGGCGATCGAATCCTGCCAACCCATACAAATTTTAAAATAAAAAAAACTTTGGAGTCTTGGGGCCACGTGGCGGCCTCTGGGCAGGCCACGTGGCGCCCATTGATTGGTCATTGTGTATACGGTTACCCATACATCTAACCATCGAATGCCAATTGTCAACCTCTAATTGGTTGATAGAAAATATTCTATGTAATATTCTGTGGAATATTCTCGAAATATTCTGTGGAATATTCCCAAAATATTCTATGGAATATTCCCATAATATTCTGTGGAATATTCTTTTTTTTAATATTTTTTTTATTCAAAGTCAAACATGGTGAAACCGGACTTTTCCATAAAATTGTGAAATTTCAAGCTTGAATATCTTTCACATACAGTATCGGATTTGAGTGCCGTTCACGGCTTTAGGATCGTAATGAAGAACACTATCCATTCGATCAATTTATTATCAGTTCTGAGCAGTTCCAATTTTGAGCATTTTTTTCACTTAGGACATGATCACCTGATCACATGAAGAGCTCAAGTCCATTATACAAATTCGACCATGTGATGATACACTTGGAAAATGATGTAATTTCAAATAAGATAAGGTTGTTATAGATAATGATAAGTAGTTTGAGTCCTATTTGTAATAGGAATGTTAAGTAGCATAGGTGTCTTTTTGTAATAAATTCCATGTCTTATGGTTATGCAAGGTGTCAGTAGTTAGAAATTCGATGTATCACCAAAGGGGAGATGATCTGATGCTGTAAGAGGTCTATTAAAGACCAAGGGGTTGAATTTGTTTAGGGTTGGATATTTTTGGCAAAAGACTATGCTTATTGTAATTGACTGGTTTTCAGCTAATACGAAGAGTTTCTACTTAACCAACTTGAGATTCAGAAGGAGTTTTGGTGTGTTCCTATTCTATTTGAATCTCTTTATTATGCTATTGCAGTGGTGTTTATCTATATTACTCAAAATTAATCTTTATATGCTTTTACTTCCTATATAAATAAACTGACTGTGTTTTTACAGTTTCATTTGTTTTTATCTCTTGACTAAAACTCTGAAATGTCTCAACTTCCATGTTAAATAGATTCATTGGATTACTGAAATGTTTGACTCCATAAGCCCAATGTGTACATGGTGATGTGATTATCAACTTATATCTATCATTTATCTGTTCATTACCTCACATAGAGTTAGCCATCTATATTTTTATCCGAATCATTAACCCTTGAGAGAGCCCTCTCAGGCTGAGGAGGCTAAGCCTCAGTCAAAAGATTAGGTTTGAAATAGTTACATGAAGTTGACTGATCAAGCAACCTATCAGATCCAATTTTGTGATAATAGAATACATAATATTAATAGGAAACAAATTTATTAGTGAAGCTAACATAAATGCAATGGGGAATTCTCCATTTTAAGCATGAATTCAATTATAAGAAAATTATTAAGAATAACCAAGAACAACCATAATTTATACACTATTTTATCCTTTCCATTCTTAATTGTTATCATTAACACAGTCGACACATGTTATCATGCCAATATGTGTCCATAAATGTGTATGAAACTCTTAGGAGTCCACCTTATCATGGTAGAAAGTCTCTCCATTGAGATTGTTGTTTTCTATTCTTGGGGGGGGGGGAGTGGGGATGGGGTGAGGTGGTGTCCCTAGATGATGTATGCTATTATCCACTTAATATTTCTGTGTAAAAATTGAATTTGATTAGCGTACAATAAAGTTTCACTTTTTACTTGATTCAAAAAATGAAATTTGCAATGGTTGAAATCAAATTTCTAAAAGTGATAGTAGCAATGAAATTGAAGGTGATGTAAGGAACGAATGTGCACTTCAAATGAAATAATTCAGAACAAAAAAACTTCAATATACCATTACATTGCATATAAAAATATATAATGACCTATAATATATTCAAAGAGTTAGAATAAAATATAATTGAATAAAATCACAAATTACCCAAAAATTTGGGTGCACCATAATGAGTACTTGGTGACAGACTGCCATGAGTTCCTTTGCTTGCAAAGGAGGTAGTGTTATGAGAAAATAGAGTATGGAAAAGTGATATCTCCTTTGCTACCATAACATCTAAGAAACACTTGTCCAAACCTTGAATTGCTTCTCCAATATACATATACAAAAGAAACATTTTCTCCCTTAGTCAATCCAATGGCTAAAAGAAGCAAGGAAAAGTTGGAAAAGTAAAAAAGGTTTGTAAGTACAACTAATTTTATTTTATTTTCTTTAGAATTGCATTGTATTTGGGTGAGTTGTATTTTTCATTATCATTGTTGGCTTAAATATATTTTCCACCTTTTAACTAGCTTTTTCCTCATCTAAAATATCTTTATTCAATGTTTTTCCTTCATAGTTTACTCAATAGCTAGTTTTTTTCTTTTATGGGTTGAATTGTTGGGTATGTGTTATATTTTTTGCATGAATAACTCCTTGTGTTGTAAATTGTGTTGGGTGTAGTGTCCCTCAATTTTGTTTTTGATACAATATTTTCTTTTAGTGGTTTTGTGGCGCATGGTTGTTTAACCCAAGGTTTTGTAGTTTTATTTAAGGAACTATGATTGTATTCTAATCTAGGGTAAATGGATTTGCGATTATAGGATTGTAATATAGTAAATAAGAATATATTGAAAAATATTTTGGGTTGTTCACGTTTTGGTTTCTAGGGTAAAATATTGTGTTATTTGTGTGTTTGTGATTGCATCCTTTTTGTTTTATTAAGAATTTGTTTGCAAAAATTAACTGTACAAGGTTAAAACCTACATTTGGTGTTAGAGAAGTTTTGGATTCAAGGGGATGCTTTTGCGGATAATAGGTTTTTCTTAGACTTGTGGTAGATTTTATTATAGTGGGATATTTGCAGAATCGATTCATGTGGTGTAAGGAAATGATGAGTAGTTCAAAAATAAAGATTGAGAAATTTTACGGACATTGGTTTGAGCCGTGGAAACTCAAAATGGAAGATTTGTAGATGAACAAATATTAGTGGATCGCTATGGATCTGGGTATTGCACTTGTTAGGGTCATATGATTCATATGATAAATTAATGAATATTGATTTTCATATGATGATATTGTAAATAATGTTTTATTCTAAAAATTATTTCCAAGAAAAAAAAAAGGCTTGCAAATCAAAATGCAGCACTAGAGGATAATTAATTAGGTTTAGATTAGTTAATCGCAACCTATAAAGTGAAATTATCATAATGTAATAAAATCTATGCATAAAGTTTATGGTATGTAATAACACTAGATCATTTTCAATGACCGAGATCTACGTTGCCTGAATCAACATCAGGGAATCGTTTTCGGCCCCCCCCAAGCTCCTTCACACTATATTTATGAGGGGGGGGGTCCGAAAAGGTGGGACCTACCATGGTAATGTGGCAACACCAGGAGACTTCGCAACCCCCCGCTTCCTTTTCCACTCATCTGCCCCCCCTCTGAAAAGTTATATCGCATTGATCGACGACTCCATTTCTCCTGTGCCAATAAGATCCTGTGATGCAGGAGCATCGAACCACCCTTAGTCAAAATTGAAATTCAAAGTCGTGGAAGGAGAGACGTGGACAAAGATCTGAAAAGGGGCATTAATTTCCATGAAATTTGGCTACAATGATAAATTAGTTCCCACAAAGGTGAAATCGATGGCATCTAGAAGATTACGTTAAGTTTCAAATCTGCCATATAATGAAGGAAATTTGCCCAGTCATCAGATTCTGAGTGATCTTAGAAATTAGTTAGCAGATTCTAAGGAGAGTTAAATCTGCTAAGGAGAGTTATTAGTGATTTAGGATAGATCAAATATATTATTGATCTTATCATTATTGTATATTTTTTATATAAATATATGGCTTGCGGAATAATGAAGGGAGAGGCTGATGCAATGTAAAGATAAGGATTGGCCATAGTGGCCATATGTAATTCGAGCTCGATTAATTAGAAGTGTGTTTATATTCAGATAAGATTGCATTTAAAGGACTCTATATCCATTTTATGAGTATACAATTGAGTGAAATTCAAGTGCATTTTCAAATGATGATTATTATGCTGATGTGTTGTGTTCCCTTAATTCTTGATGACAGAGCTAACCCTAGTCCGTCAAATTTAATTCTCTGAAGGTTTCTGTTAGCCACCTATAATATTTTGTCAAAGCAAAAAGGTGGCTAAATATGTTTTTGAGCCTTCAAGAGAAACATTTCCTTTGTAAATCTATCATTCTTGAAGCCTCCATGTGTCTTCTATCCTTCAAAAAAATCTTCACTGCTGTTTCCATTTGCTGAACCCTACTGTTTGTGAAAGAAGCTGTTCTAAAAAAGGCCTCCATTTTCTCCTTTTCAATCCCACAAAATTCCCCATTTGTCACCATTATTCCCTTCACAAAATTCCTCTGACGGACTTCATTTCAACCTCCATCTCATCCTAAACCCCTTTAAACCTTATAATTGCCCTTTATTTGGTTTAAAAATCCCTTCTTTTGGCTATCAGAACCTTCAATTTCACCTAAAAAGCACTAATTTTGGGCCTAAAACAGTCTTTTTGCATTAAGGCCTTAAGCCCCTTTCGGCCCTAGCTCTAGCCCCTTTTCTGCATGTGACCTCATCCCGCGACCAAGAGCTAGCCCCCATCGCACAATCGCAATCGGGGTTTATAGTTTCTTTGTTATACGTTTATTTCAAAAAATTCGATGTGATGAGCCCTTTTCCTGCCGATCCGCTGATTTGATCTGGACTGTTGAATCTACAAGAACCAACGGCCAGGATACAATCGCGCTCCACCCATAGTCCTTCGACATCGCTCCGCCGATTTGATCTGGATTGTTGAATCCAAAAGAACCAACGGCCAAGATTCAATCGCGCTCCGCTCATAGTCCTTCGTCATCATCTTGCCGATTAAATCCTGACCGTCGATCGTCCTTCAAATCGGATGACCCTCGCATAATCACATATCGCAAATCCAAAGTCCCGTTTGCTTTTCACCTCCGATGCGATTTAATCCCAACCGTTCATCCCGTTAGATCTGACGGTTCGCGCTTCAGCGCATCGCGCTCGTCCCTCACGTAATCCTCAACCTTCTCGACCTCCGATTAAATCTCCACTGTTGATCAAGTTTGATCGGACGGTCGACATTATTTCCACTCTTCAAACCCTGCCCTTCTCATTCTCCCCCATCGATAGATCTCGACCGTCGATTCTCACAATCCGACAGCTCGCATCGACCTCAGCATTGGACCCCGCCTCCTTTCGCCCGTGCATCTTACCTCCCATCGCACGCAACCCGCACCATCCGATTAAGACCAAGAGATCCGACGACTCTGTTTCACGTAAATTTTGCGCCCAGGGTTTAACATTTTAAAATTATGCGAAATGGGTGGTTTTCTTTTTCCACGCGTCACTCACTGAATGGAATCACGTTTTTTTGGGAATTTCCGCTTTCCCCCTTTTTTTTGCGCGAAAACCATTCCAGTTTTCTGCCTTACCGCCCTCCACAACACAACATTGGCTTTTAATCCCAGCCGTTGATCTCCAAAATCAGACGGCTCTTATCATATCACAACCCCGCTCACTTGCATTTTAACTTTTCTTTCAAATGATTCCATCGGGAAATCTCCACCGTTGATTTGTTCTAATCTAACGGCCCTGATCTAATCTCGCCTCCATCCATTTTTCATCCATCTAACCTCCTAAACGACTTCATTGACAGATCTCCGCCGTCGATTATTTTAATCAGACGGTCCACGTTCATCCTTGAACCAAAATCCCATTAGATCGGTTTTCGCCTTCCGCCATGATTTTTAGTCCATTTTCCGCTGAATCCAATTGTTTCCCTCGCTACTCCTCCATCCCCACGAACCTCTGAAGCATCCTTTCCCACTCCCGCAGGTTTATATAACATGTTTAAATTGTCTGTTGGCAGGTTTATTGGTGTTTCATCTATATTTTTCCCACAGTCACAGGGAGGTGACAGAAAGGTCCAGGGTGATGATCCTCAGCCTGAATCAAGGCAGAAAGGGACCAACAGGGTGAATTCTAAGATGGATTGATGCGTCATGAACATCAATCGTACCTATAAACCCTTGAGCTCAGCAGAAACCCCGAATATCTGTACAGAAGAAGCAGCAAAGAGTATCAGAAAGAGATCAAGAAGATTAGCACATAACATTGAAGATTAATAACTTAATCCATAGTTATAGACAAAGATGCGGTTCAAAGAGTATAAAGGATGTAAATGAGGATTAATGAAGCCTAAAGCACACATCAAGCCATATCAGTGATTTAATATCAGCAGGATGTTTTTCTCCAAAGAAGGACTAGCTACACGGCCTCTTCCATTTTCCATCGAGCACCAGAACTATTATTGCGCTGACATAAGTCTTTAAAATTTTCAGGACAACAGTTATGGAAGTATGGAAGACCTGAGAGACCTTTAGTCACCTTACTTATCTCAGAAGACAAAACAGAGTACTGCAGCCAAAATGTACTTCAAGGAACATACCCTTGGAGTTATTATCAATCTGTCGAAGACTTTTGAACCAACCTAAAGGGTACCAACGATTAATGCAAAGCCATTATGCAGAGTGGGCATTCGTATACTTCCACCCCTCTGTCTTAATGAATAATTTGAGTTCATATCTACTACTCCACTTCCTCATTTCACCTATAAGAACTCATTGAAAATAAATTGTAAAGGGTTGTTGGTTGATAAGGATTTTATTTACTGTTAGAACTATTATTGAGGGGAGTAGCTGAGTAGTTTGTAATATAGTAGGCTGGGAAGAGAAGTTTGGACTCTAAAGAGCCATTGGACTCAAAGTATGTGACTCGTTTTGCACATCAATTGAACAAGAAGATTCACAGGATCCTGGTCTATATTATTGGTGATGTTTTCCTTACTGTAATTGTCTCCTTTCATGTTTTTTCATACTGTCCATTATTCTTTGATAAAGAACAAGAAGCATAGATTATGACATACTGTTGGAAGTACCCTAAATCTCACTGTAAATCTTTATCTTTATGTTTTCCTCCAGTTGTGTATCTAAGAACAAATTCAATATAATTTAACTAGTATAGAAGTTGGTTGGCCCATGCTTACTGATGTATGAATTTATAGTCTATTCCTTAGATGTCCTGGTTTGGTTTCAGCTGAAAGAATTAGGAAACTGGGAGATTAGAGTTAGCCTTGTCTCACTAGGTTCCTTTTCCAACAGTTAGCCTTTCAAGATCCCTTTGAGTTAGTGTCAAAAGCAAAGAAGGTTAAAAGTATTTCTTTGATATTAGGCCTAGCTTTGTGTTTAATCTTAAATGTCTTCTACTTTCTGAAGGCGGTCATGAGGACTGTTGGATTGTTTTCCTCAAGAGTATGCTGATAGAAAGTTAGGTTAAAAGTCCTTCCTTGATCTTAAGCTACCCTTTGTGTTTTTACTGAGAGTTTCCTTTGAAGTATGTCAAAAGAAGGATAGGTTCAGAGTCTTTACCTGATCTTAGGCTGCACTTTGGTTTTTTTCTTTCACCCATTCTTAATGTTCCATCTCACCACCTATCTAAAGAGATCCTTTGGTATAGATGACTTGCCCTATGGAAACCCTTGGATAGTTGTTATGCAAGTAAACCCTTTTATGACTCCATAGCCCAATGGATTGGCACTTCTCTAGACCTATCTTCCCATGCTGAAACATCCTTCTAGTTAGTTCCTTCTTCACTTCCATAACCTTCTCAATTAATGATCTCCAACCAAACAAACAAATCAAAATAAACCCTGTGCTTCATAACTAGCCTAATACCTTAATTTGACCTTTAAAGATATATCATTCTTTAAATTTACAGAGATATCCCTCTCTGGATCCAGGAGGGATAGATCCTAGGATCCCAAAGTGGTTATGATGTTGTCTTGTCTTTTGGTCCTGCCAATCTGGACAAAACACAGGAACCACAACATCATGGCGACTACACTGGGGAAATTTTGAGTGAATTTCATCTTATACATCCTTAAGACCTCATAAGACCCATAATCTCCTTAGATTGGTATTTGATTGCTGATAGTGGACAACAGCCTGCTTCAAAGCGTCCAAATTCATCCACCTGGCGACTCCACAACTCCCAAAAGACCAAATGACTCCACTGGTAGAAGGCCTCTGAACTGGTTGAATAGACACAATGACCTCCTTTCTGATTTACAAACATGATTCCAAGGATACAACGAAGATATGCCCCAATGAGTAGGGATCATATCCCTGGATTCCCACACAAAATGCCTGAAACAAATTGGTTGAAAGACCTACCTATCTTTCAGGGTGAAAATGTTGATGACCCCTTGTTACATCTCATCAAGTTTCATATACATGTGTGGAAGGTAAAAGTTGAATGGAATGAGAACTGTCTTATGAAAATGTTCATGACAACATTAGAAGGTAAGGCAAGGGACTGGTATGAATGGTTAGAACCTAAGAGTTTGTTTTCTTTGAAAGACATGCAACAAGTATTTTATGAGAAATACAAAGAAAACCCCTCATCCATACCATGGAGTGCAAACTTTTGTGACCAATATGAGAACCTCATACAATACCTGCTAGATATTGATGAGGATTTTTCAAACATGCATCTTGAAGATCTGTTAGAAGCCATTCAAGAGTTTCATATGCATCCTTGCTATCACAAGAACCTGGATGAATCAATTGAGGAAGAAATTCACCAAGAAATCAAAGACATTCCTCAAGATACTCCTGAAAAACCAAATAATGATTCATCATCCCTTATAGCTGAGGCCCAAGAATACATCCAGTCTCAGATTTAGTCTTCAAAGGTAATAGAGAGCTGTTGCATTTCTGCTCAAAGAAACACAAGAAAATCTTCCCCTTTGACAGAAGAAGAAATAGATCAGATCATCAATGGACAACCAACCTCTAAAAGTTTTTGCAGAACAGACACTCTTGCCCATTCATCTACTGATCTTTGTTGTACAGACTTGGAAAGCTCCCTTGTAAATCAGAATGAAGAAAGACTTGTTGATAATCTAGTATGTCTGATTGGTAGCATTACTTACTTAATGATTTTCCTAAGTTTGATCTGTCTGATGATGATGTTATCCAAACAAAAGTTGATCTTGCAGGGCCATCATCAGTAGATTTGTGGGAGGAAAATCAGTTCCATCAACTTCAAGAAAGAAATGAGACAATTCAGGCTATTTACGATACTGATGAAGAAAGCTTTAAAAGTGCAGAAGAGGGTGAAGGATCCTTGGATCTTTGCCTCACTTCATTACAACTCATCAGTAATAGTTTCCATGTGATTGGAAGTCATCAGCCTTTCATCTTAGGGGATGAGGAGGATAAAATTGAAGAAATTTTTGAGCAGGTTGAAACCAAGGAGCCTTATTTTGAAAAAGAGGAAGCAATGGAACATACCCCTGCTCAAGAATTCAGTGACTTTTCACATAGCTTAGCCCACCAAATCAGATTATCTCAGAGCTAAAAGAGGGCAAAACACTGCAATATATGATGATTCCTCCAGTTTGGAAAAGGATGAAGATGAGGAAGAATTTCTTTCTCAAGAGAATATTTTTCTTGATCCAGTGGAAGAGGAAGCAATCCTGGTTGAAACCTACTTGTCAAATACTCACAACCAGGTATTATTTCAAGATCCTTATGCTCATTTCCTGCAGACATTTAGAGAAGGATCAAAGCTCATCAAGAGCAGCTTGTTGCAGACAAAAAGAAGCATTTTAGAAGCTGCTGTTAAAAAACAAAGAGAATGGGAGTGGCCCTGCCTATCCAACATGCTCAAAGAAATGAGCAGAGACCAGTCGTGGGATCATCTGATTCACTGGATGTACTAGAAAAGAGAGTTTGTAAGCTAGACATGTAAATATTTCAAGTTAGAGTAGGATAGGTAGGAAGTCTCAATAAAGATCAGCCTGTGAGCATTTAGTTAGTTGTTTTTATTTTCTGCAAAGTTCAATCCATGAGCATTTTGTCTTTATGCCATGGACACACAACAAATCAGGCAGTCTAATCCTGGTTTGGCTGTGTTTCAATTTCTATTTTAGAATGTAGAGAGTGAAAATCTTTCAGACAGTTTAATCCTGACAGATAGTAGTTTAGGTAGAGAAGCTATGAGTCCAATTGTTTAATGTAGTCTCATAGAGAAATAAGGGTAGCATTAGATAGGTTTATTTTCCTGTTTGCAAAATAATAATGATGTGAAAAGGTCTGCAAGTCTAAGTGCACCTTGAAGAAAAAATGTTAGGACAATAGGATGGGTAGGTAGTTGTTTGGAAATTTTTTTTTTGCTAACATAATATCCATCATGTTTGTAGCAGTTGATCAAAGAAGAAAAGAGATGGTCAAATACCAGGCATCTAGCCTACTTCCAAAGATCATATCTGAGATTCTTGACACCTTCAAGAAGATTCCATCCCCATGTGGAGCCACTGTTAGCCACCTATAATATTTTGTCAAAGCAAACAGGTGGCTAAATATGTTTCTAAGCCTTCAAGAGAAACATTTCCTTTGTAAATCTATCATTCTTGAAGCCTCCATGTGTCTTCTATCCGTCAAAAAATATTTCCATTTGATGAACCCTGCTGTTTATGAAAGAAGATGTTCTAAAAAAGGCCTCCATTTTCTCCATTTCACTCCCACAAAATTCCCCATTTGTCACCATTATTCCCTTCACAAAATTCCTCTGAAGGACTTCATTTCAACTTCCATCTCATCCTAAACCCCTTTAAACCTTATAATTTCCCTTTATTTGGTTTAAAAATCCCTTCTTTTGCCTATCAGAACCTTTAGTTTTGCCTAAAAAGCACTAATTTTGGGCCTAAAACAGTCTTTTTGCATTAAGGCCTTAAGCCCATTTCGACCCTAGCCCTAGCCCCTTTTCCGCATGTGACCTCATCCTGCGACCAGGAGCTAGCCCCCATCGCACAATCACAATCGAGGTTTATAGTTTCTTTGTTATACGTTTATTTCAAAAACTCTGATGCGATGAGCCCTTTTCCTGCCGATCCGCCGATTTGATCTGGACTGTTGAATCCACAAGAACCAACGACCAGGATTCAGTCGCGCTCCGCCCATAGTCATATGACATCGCTCCGCCGATTTGATCTGGATGGTTGAATCCACAAGAACCAACGGCCAAGATTCAATCACGCTCGGCTCATAGTCCTCCGTGATCACCCCGCTGATTAAATCCTGACCGTCGATCATCATTTAGATTGGACGACCCTCGCATAATCGCATATCGCAAATCTAAAGTCCCGTTTGCTTTTCACCTCCGATGCGATTTAATCCCAGTCGTTCATCTTGCCAGATCCGATGGTTCGTGCTTCATGGCATCGTGCTCGTCCCTCACATAATCCTCCACCATCCCGACCTCCAATTAAATCTCCACTGTTGATCAAGTTTGATCGGAAGGTCCACATTATTTCCGCTCTTCAAACCCCGCCCTTCTCATTCTCCCCCATCGACAGATCTCGACTGTCGATTCTCATAATCCGACGGCTCGCATTGACCTCAGCAATGGACCTCACCTCCTTTCGCCTGTGCATCTTACCTCCCATCGCACACAACCCGCATCGTCCGATCAAGACCAAGAGATCCGACGGCTTAAACTCCGTTTCGTGTAAATTTTGCGCCCAGGGTTTAATGTTTCAAAATTATGCGAAATGGGTGGTTTTCTTTTTCCACGCATCACTCACTGAATGGAATTGTGTTTTCTTGGGCATTTCTGCTGTTTGGTCTCAAACTAGTCTCCTAAATTGAGCTCATTTAATTGTCAACCAGGGTTGGTAAACTGCTGAAGTGAAGTGTACTGTATGTACCTAGGTGTTTGTTTTGGGCATTTTACGCTTTCCTGCTTTTGTTGTGCGAAAAAACCATTCGGTTTTAAAGCACCGAAGAACGCCCTCTGCAACACAACATTGGCTTTTAATCCCAGCCGTTAATCTCCGAAATCGGACGGCTGTTATCATATCACAACCCCGCTCACTTGTATTTTAACTTTTCTTTCAAATGATTCCATTGGTCGGTCTCTGCCATTGATTTGTTCTAATTTAACGGCCCTGATCTAATCTCGCCTCCATCCAATTTTCATCCATCTAACCTCCTAAACGACTTCATTGATAGATCTCCGTCGTCGATTATTTTAATCCGACGGTCCACGTTCATCCTCGCACCAAACTCCCGTCAAACCGGTTTTCGCCTTCCGCCATGATTTTTCGTCCATTTTCCGCTGAATCCAATTGTTTCCCTCGCTGCTCCTCCATCCCCACGAGCCTCTGGAGCAGCCTTTCCCACTCCCACAGGTTTATATAACAGGTTTAAATTGTCTATTTGCAGGTTTAATGATGTTTCATCTATATTTTTCCCACAGTCACAGGCAGGTGATAGAAAGGTCCAGGGTGACGATCTTGAGCTTGAATCAAGGCAGAAAGGGACCAACCGGGTGAATTCTAAGTTGGATTGATGCGTCATGAACATCAATCTTACCTATAAACCCTCCAGCTCAGCAGAAACCCCGGATACCTGTACAGAAGAAGCAACAAAGAGTATCAGAAAGAGATCAAGAAGGTTAGTGCATAACATTGAAGATTAATAACTTAATCCATTGTTACAAACAAAGATGCGGTTCAAAGACTATAAAGGATATCAATGAGTCTTAATGAAGCCTAAAGCACACATCAAGCCATATCAGTGATTTAATATCAGCAAGACGTTTTTCTCCAAAGAAGGACTAGCTACACGACCTCTTCCATTTTCCATCGAGCACCAGAACTATTATTGCGCTGAAAAAAGTCTTTAAAATTTTCAGGACAACAGTTATGGAAGTATGGAAGACCTGAGAGACCTTCAGTCACCTTACTTATCTCAGAAGACAAAACATAGTACTGCAGCCAGAAAGTACTTCAAGGAACATACCCTTGGAGTTATTATCAATCTGTCGAAGACTTCTGAACCAACCTAAAGGGTACCAATGATTAATGCAAAGCCATTATGCAAAGTGGGCATTCAGATACTTCCACCCCTCTATCTTAATGAATCATTTCAGTTCATACCTACTACTCCACTTCCTCATTTCACCTATAAGAAATCATTGAAAATACATTGTAAAGGGTTGTTGGTTGATAGGGATTTTATTGACTATTAGAACTGTTATTGAGGGGAGTGGCTAAGTAGTTTGTAATATAGTAGGGTGGGAAGAGAATTTTGGACTGTAAAGAGCCATTGGACTCAAAGTATGTGACTGGTTTTGCACATCAATTGAACAAGAAGATTCACAGGATCCTGGTCGATATTATTGGTGATGTTTTCCTTACTGTAATTGTCTTCTTTCATGTTTTTTCATACTGTCCATTATTTTCTGATAAACAACAAGAAGCATAGATTAGGACATACTGTTGGAAGTACCCTAAATCTCACTGTAAATCTTTATCTTTATGTTTTCCTCTAGTTGTGTATCTAAGAACAAATTCAACATAATTTAACCAGTATAGAAGTTGGTTGGCCCATGCTTACTGATGTATGAATTTAGAGTCTGTTCCTTAGATGTTCTGGTTTCATTTCAGCTGAAATAATTAGGAAACTGGGAGATTAGAGTTAGCCTTGTCTCACTAGGTTCCTTTTCCCAGAGTTAGCCTTTCAGAATCCCTTTGAGTTAGTGTCAAAAGCAAAGAAGGTTAAAAGTCTTTCTCCGATCTTAGGCTTAGCTCTGTGTTTACTTAAATGTTTTCTACTTTTTGAAGGCGGTCATGAGGACTGCTGGATTGTTTTCCTCAAGAGTATACTGAAAGCAAGTTAGGTTAAAAAGTCCTTCCTTGATCTTAAGCTACCCTTTGTGTCTTTACTGAGAGTTTCCTTTGAAGTATGTCAACAGCATGATAGGTTCAAAGTCCTTACCTGATCTTAGGCTGCACTTTGGTTTCTTTCTTTCACCCATTCTTAATGTTCCATCTCACCACCTATCTAAAGAGATCCTTTGGTATAGATGACTTTCGCTATGGAAACTCTTGGATAGTTGTTATGCAAGTAAACCCTTTTATGAATCCATATCCCAATTGATTGGAACTTCTCTAGACCTATCTCCCCATGCTGAAACATCATTCTATTTAGTTCCTTCTTCACTTCCATAGCCTTCTCAGTTAATGATTTCCAACCAAACAAACAAATCAAAACAAACCCTGTGCTTCATAACTAGCCTAATACCTTAATTTGACCTTTAAAGATATATCATTCTTTACATTTATAGAGAGATCCCTCTCTGGATCCAGGAGGGCTAGATCCTAGGATCCCAAAGTGGTTCTGATGTTGTCTTGTCTTTTGGTCCTGCCAATATGGCCAAAACATAGGAACCACAACAGTTTCCATCCTAAAAACCTATGGGTTATGGGCCCACGCTTGGATGAAATAATCCATTATGCATCCAATTTTTTTTTTGAAATTCCCTCGAATGCAACCAGGTATCATTTTCAAACCCCTTTGTCGGAACGAAACAGGAAATAAACTTCTGGAACATGAATCAAACTCCTGGAACATGAATGGTACCTGTTTCACTCAGTCATCTCCGCACCGTTTCATGCTACGTCCAACGACCTTGAATCATCCACATATATGACAATATTTAAAAAGAATTTGATCCTCATCGAATTCAATCTGAACCCAATATATGACTTTAAAACCTGTTCTATTCGACTCATTCCTGGAATGATCGAACAACGGTTTTGTCTTCGAATAGTGCCCTCAACAAACTAGAATGAAATCAGAATGCAATGCCATTGAATCAAACTATGGAAAATCTGAATGCCTTAGCATTTATGCTAATTACTATGCTATGGTTCCACCACGCTAATGTTTTTAACATTTTGATGCAGTGCGTTAATCCTTGCTGACCTATGCTTGTCTTAGCTTAAAATAAAGGACACAAATAGCATAATAATCATCATTTGCAAATGAACTCAAATTTCACTCAATTGTATACTCGTAAAATGGATACACAGTCCTTTAAATGTAATGTTGCCTGAATATAAATAAACTTCTATTTAATCGAGCTCGAATTACATATGGCCACTATGGCCAATCCTGATCTTTACATTGCGTCGAACTCTCCCTTTATTATGCCGCAGACCATATATTTATATAAAAAATATACAATAATGATAAGATCAATAATGGATTTGATATATCCTAAATAACTAATAACTCTCCTTAGAATCTGCTAACTAATTACTAAGATCACTCAGAATATGATGACTGAGCAGATTTCCTTCATTACACGATAGATTTGGAACTAATCATAATCTTCTAGATTCCATCGATTTCACCTTTGAGGGAACAAATTTATCATTTTAGCCAAATTTCATGGAAATTAGTGCCCCTTTTCAGATCGTTTTCCATGTCTCTCCTTCCACAACTTTGAATTTCAATTTTGACCAAGGGTGGTTTGATGCTTCTGCATTAGACTTCTGAGCAAAACAAATTTTTATGGCCTCCTGGTCATATGCCTTCTTGGTATTTTCGTAACAGTACTCGTGAGTTGCAACAAAACCTTTGCAGTAGCAAGCCTCCTCCTTGCTACATGATGCCTCACTAAGCTTCTCTCCTCTGAGCTCAGTCTTTTGTCATCTCTCTGGTTCTCTCCTTTGGAATTGTATGAGCACTCCTTGCTCTAGGCTATTGCGAATCTTCTCACTTTCCTCTGTTGCTACCTACACAAAATCCAGATGGTGGAATCTTGAATTTAATCTACCTTTGACCAGAAATTGACACTCAAGTTTGGCAATGATTTTATGTTACGAATTAACCTCTTTTGTTGGCTTGATACAGAGATCTAGATCTACTCCCTTAAATGAAAACCAATAGACTACTTCAGAAATTTTCATCATGTCTGTTGATCCAGATTTATGGAGGAACAAAACAGAATACAGAAATAACCATAAACATAGAGATGAAGCAGAAATAATGCGTCATTTCATTAATATCAAATAACAAAAATATGCTTACAGATATAATGGAAATAAAATAGCCAAGGTGATGGTAGCGAATCTCGGAGAAGAGACGTGGTGGCTACAGACCTCTGAACTGTGTTACAATGAGGCTCTAGGGCCTATTTATTATTGAGAAACAATGGAAAAATTGACACATCCAAAAACCTAACTCTAGGAGATGAAGTGCCAACACTGTGGGTCCTGTTTGGGTAAATTGGTGTTTCAACTTCCCGGGGATGTAACTTTGGCATCCGATCTCCATTTGACACGCTCAATAGCTTGTTAGAAAGATATATCCAAGGAGTACAACTTTCGATGTGAGCAACATTGTTCCATGGACCCATGTTACTCCCAGTTTTCCCAAAAAAACGTCATTTAGGGCCTCAAAACGGCTCCAGAAGTTCAGGACCCGAAAAAATGCTAAACATAGTAAGTTGTGCTGCAACTTAAAAACTGAATGACCTGATGGTGGGGGTTCAAATGGAATAGGTGGGTGGCCACCAATATCCACCTAGATCATTAAGGCCCCAAAACAGCTCCAGGAGTGCAGGAAAATCTGCTAAAAATAGTAAGTGGTGCTGAATGTGAAAAGTTGAAAGAATTGATGGTGTGGGTCCAAATGGATTAGGTGGGTGGCCACCGATATCCACCTGGATCATTTCTCCCTCCTTAGGAAGCAATGGTCCCCATTGCATTGAGATCCTCCCTGAGATGAAACAATTTCTGGTGAATTGGGTATTAGATTTGTTGAAGATGTCATGGACCTGTGGGTAGACATGCTGGATGCGCTTAGTAAATTTGGTTTTTTTATCAGCCTCAAATAGTACATGTGTGGATTTTGTATGTGTATTTGCAGGAGGTATGGCAACATCAAGCGGCGGTGCATTGGGGGTCATATCAATGGAGTGCTTGTCCTGATAGTGTAGAGGAAACTCTATGAGTGAGGAGAAAATGTCCTCGTATTCCTCCATGAATTTGTCTATCTGCTGCAACCATGTAGGGGAGCCCTGTTTCAAGGTTGTGGCCACAAAAGTCTTCTTTCCCTGTGAGCGAGTTGTAAGGAAAATTAATTTCCTGGTTTGGGAAACAATCTTACTGCGTTGTTTTGTAGTAGTCAAAGAGATGACAAGAGGCGATACTACCTCAGGTATCCTGTACAAGTTATTTCCAAAAGTAATAATAACAGCACGAGGCCTAGACTCATACACAACATGTTTCCTCCACAAGTACGGTTGGCCCAATAATACATCAGCTACATAAAGAGGAGCAACATCACATAATACCTCATCTGTGAATGGCTTGATGCTGTACGGAAGGCGACACTGTTGGCGGATGCAGATATCTCTCCCTAGGTGAAGCCACCCGATGGTATATGGCTGCGGGTGTGCTATGGTTGGTAGGCCGAGCCGCTTCACGACCTCTGCTGAAATGAGGTTCTTTTGGCTTCCGCCATCGACAAGAAATTGCAGCGGAGAACCCTCCACCCACATTTGCGAATGGAAGAGGTGCTTTCCCTGCTCTGGATCCTCTGGGTCTTCCCTTGGGATCTTGGTGGTGGCTACAATGGCACTGGGATCCGCATCAATGATCTGCTTCCCTTTGTCATTGCCTTTGTCTGGTTCTGACTCAGGATCAAAAAATGCATTTGATTCAGGTGCCTTTAGTTTGACCACCAATGACTGTTTGGCCCGACACTCGTTTGTGCTGTGAGTGGGGATGTTATGAAATTCACACCACTTCCCTGTGTTCTTATTTTGATTTGTGGTGTTGTTCTATGTCGCACCACTTTGGCCTTGCCCCTTGTTCTTCAGTTCGGAGGCACCTTTCGGATTCACAGATCCAGAGTAACGCTTCTTCTGCTTAATTTTCTGCTCAATCTTGGCAGCATAGCGATATACCGTGCCAAGCGATGTAATGTAAAGGAACTCAATTTCCTCCTGAATATATTTGTGTAGAAAGCCACGGTACTTGAGCACCAAATGTCTCTCTGAATATTTAATACCCAACTTTGTGCGCAAGGTATGGAACATATTCATCAGTTCGTGCACATCTTGATCCCTTTGTTGCCGTAGCATGGTCCATTGGATGTATTTGTCCTCATAGCTCCCCACAGGGTAATATTGTTCCTTGATGCCGTCTCGGAACAAATTCCAAGTGGGTGTGGTCGAGAATACAGAGGTTTCCCTTTCGTCCTCTTGCTCACGGTAAGTTTCCCACCTGTGTTTGATATGGGGGGTAGCTTTGTGGAGTGCAAAAATAATATTTTCTCAGTCAGAGAAATCATGGACTGAGAAATACCCTTCCAGCAAATTCAACCATCTATCGACGACGTCTGCATCTATTTGGCCTTCAAATATAGGAATATCAAAGTTTACCTGTACCTTGAAGGGAGTGGCGCCTCCAGAGTGGCTGTTGGATGCAAATGCCTCATAGGTGGGCAGTCGTTGAAGGATCTGAGCAAATTTATCCATCATCGCGTTCCTTTGTTTCTTGAGGGCCTCCTTGAGAAATATTTTGATAGGATCTGCTGCTCCCTCGTCTTTATTTTCTTCCGCTATGGGAGGTCGTCGGGGTTTGCGAGGCTGATCTTGCAAGGTTTCAACCAGATCGAGCCCTAACTCCTTATACCCTGACCGCATTGGGGATATGCAAATAAAAACAAAGAAAGAGCAGACCGCTCCGATACCACTGATCTAGATTTATGCAGGAACACAACAGAATATAGAAATAACCATAAACATAGAGATGCAGCGGAAAAAATGCGTCGTTTCATTAATATCAAATAACAAAAATATGCTTACAGACATAATGGAAATAAAATAGCTAGGGTGCTGGTAGAGAATCTCTAAGAAGATACGTGGTGGCTACAGACCTCTGAACTGTGTTACAATGAGGCTTGAGGGCCTATTTATTATTGAGAAACAATGGAAAAATTGAAACGTCCAAAAACCTAACTCTAGGAGATGAAGCGCCAAAACTGTGGGTCCCGTTTGGGTAAATTGGTGTTTCAACTCCTCGGGGGCGTAACTTTGGCATCCAATCTCTGTTTGAAGCACTCAATAGCTCGTTAGAAAACGTCGTTTAGGGCCTCAAAACAGCTCCGGAAGTTCAGGACCCGAAAAACTGCTAAAAATAGTAAGTTGTGCTGCAACTTAAAAATTGAATGAACTGATGGTGGGGGTTCAAATGGAATAGGTGTGTGGCCACCAATATCCACCTGGATCATTAAGGCCCCAAAATGGCTTCGGGAGTGCAGGACCCGAAAACCTGCTAAAAATAGTAAGTGGTGCTGAATGTGAAAAGCTGCAAGAATTGATGGTGTGGGTCCAAATGGATTAGGTGGGTGGCCACCGATATCCACCTGGATCATCTATGTTCTGCCATCAAATATCTAATCACCTTTGAAATTCAATTCAATTTAGTGATTTTTTCACATTAGAGTGATTCTCCGAGTTCAACAGCTATATGAGCGCTTTATGGTCATCATTTCTTTGACCACATTCAATTCTAGACAAAATAGAAGTTGCACGATAAGCCCAAAACATTAGCATATTTCATCCACGTTGTCTTCAAAGAATATTTTCCACGTTGTCATATGCCTTCTTGATCCCACCATCGCCTCCACCATAGTTCCTCCTCCACTATTCGTCCACTACCTCACCTCTACGGACCCCATTTTCCTCTCGAAAAATTATTCCTCGCCTTCATTTCTCTCCCAATAAAATGTTGCCACCTGGAATTCTTCCCTCGCCACGTCTCTCCATCACATCCACTCCCCTACTACCACATACCCTTTCCTGCTTACTACTCCATTCCCCACCTTCCTTTTGTACTCACACATCAATTATTTCCGCTAACCATGTGCCTCCATGTCACCTCCCGACTCCATGTCATATATCCATTTCATCCCACTCCCTCCAGATCAATAGTGAACATTGGCAATTAAATTTAGCACCAATTTGGAAAAATGGTCAGTTAAAACTATGTTTTTTCCTTTGCAACACAGTGATTTCAAGCATGGTTTACAAACAAATGAGAAAAATTCTCAAAACTGAAAGAGTTTTTTGTCCAGAACAGACCCATTTAAAAAAACCACTCTCATTTTTCTAATAGCTATTATGGTTTGGGATATACGAGTGAATATTTGAAGGCATATTTTCCATAATTTTCCTGTTTTTAGTCACTCTTTTCAAATGCGGTTTCCCAATAGGTGGAAATGAATTTTCAAAAATAGAAAGAAGTTTTTGTTGGTAACATACTTATCTAGAAAAAGCGCTCAGGTTTTACACAACTATCATGGATGGAGATATTCAAAGGGATCACTGGACCTTATTTTTAAAAATTTCGCGAGGAAAAATATCATGAATTAATGACTTGGATTCCACCTCATCAAATTAGACTTGCTATCAAATTCAAATTGCCATTCTTTATCACCAGAAATCCTCAAATATAGTGCAAAATAACTTCAAAAAATTTTGGTTCAATTTTTGTAGCACAATTTTGAAATATTTGTAAGGAATCTTGATATTTCCAATCAATATTTTTGTGAAGAATTTGTATAAATACTTCATAATTTGTAGTAATAGATGTTAGGACTCGTTTGAAGAAAATGACTTGTATTGTAAAGTAGCTCATAGAGCCACCATTGATCAAATTTTCAGTAATACAGTGCAATGATTACAGGATTCTTGTATCAATTTTATTGGTGAAGTGCATCTGTCTTTGTCAATTTGTTTTCTCTCTGTTATCATATGTTTTTATAAAATCTGAATTATTCTAAGAAAATAAGGAACATAATTTGTTGAAATGTACACTTCGTCTCTGGCTTAAGAATAATTTTTGTGTTTTCCACTGAAGATTACAATTAGAATTCTTAATTTCTCTATTTTTAATTGGATTTCTAAATCTTTTCCTCTCCTACACTTGACAACTTTTAAAGGATCTAGTGGATTTGCCTACTCTGCCCTGTAAGGTTATCCTGTTAACTCTGTATTTGATCAATCTAATCTTGTGGCTCTATTTTCCCAATGGAATATCTTCCCAGTTTCAACTGAACAACACAAAAACCCAAACCTGAACTTAATATCTAACCTAATACCTTCAGTCAAACAAAGCTAAATTATAAAGAAAGATCCCTCTCTGAAACTGGAAGGGCTAGATTCCTAGTTTCCAAAGTGGTTCTAAGGTTACCTCTGTGATTTTCTCCGCAACCTCAAAATTACGGAGTGATAACATCACTAATAGGAATGGTGAAAAAAAATTGGACCAAGTAAAAGGAGAAGAGAACAATATGGTTGTCTCTAATATTTAGTGTTACTGAATGTTTTAGGATAAACTATAATGAAGAAATTGTGGAACGAGTTAGGGACTTTGTATCAATCATTCCCTAATGAACAAAATGTTGCTACAAAAAAAAATATATACCTTGAGGATGAAGGATTCAAACTTGATATATAATTTTTTTTCGATATCGTGGTAAGACAGTTATTATTTGTTGATAATAAGATTTCAAATGAAGACAAATGAATTAGTTTGTTGTGCTCTTTACTAGACCCTTGCGATAGTTTAATTATTTCCATAGGTAGTAATGTAACTACTTTAAGTTTCGATGATATAGTCTCATCCTTGTTATCAAAAGAGATGAGGCAGAAAAATATGGAAAGTGAGAATACAAATGCCTTCTCCATGAAGGGGTGCTTCCAAAATATAAATAAAAATAAGTTCCCAAGTGGGAGATCCAAATATCTAGGAAAATTCATAAAGGTATGTTAGATATGCAGAAAAGAATGGACTTGCAAGAAAAACTGTATATTGAAAATTGCTGAGAAAGAAAAGTGATCTAATGTTGTTCCTTCTACAAAAACAAATATATTCTTATATGGAGGGGGTGTATTTGGATTCTTCAAGTATGCATGTAGATCACAAGGCATGGTTGGTTGAATCATGTGCATCATTTTATATGGATTCTCACAAGGAGTGGATTTACGAATGGTGGTGATATTTTATTAGGAGACGACTTGACCTTCATAATCATAGGATGAGAGAATTCAAGTTGAAGTTCATGGTTGGAAGGATTAGAACATTCCTTAGTGTTTTTCACATCCCAAATTGGCCAGAAATTTGATTTTTGCAAGCAAGGTAAGTGAAATAGGTATAAAAGTAGTGTTTGAAAAGGATACATGTAGGATGGTTCGAGAAGAAATGGTATTGGTGAGGGGAGTTTGGAGTGGAACTCTCTATAAGCTATTTGGAAGAATTGTTCATGATGGGTGCAATAGTTTAATTCTTCCTAAGAGTGGAGTAGAAGAAGGAAAAAATCCTACAACCTTTGGAGAAAAAAATATGCTTTGGCATCAAGGATCGGGACATATCAAAGAGAAAGACCATCAAGTACTACACAATTATGGTATGGTATAAGGTATGTCCAATTTCTCTTTGGATTTTGATTTATATGAAAATTGTTTATATGGGTAGCAAAATTGCGTAAAATTCTCCTCTTGGTCTACGATGTCAGAGGGAATATTACAATCAATGTATAATGATGTGTTTGGATCTGCATTGGTTTGATTAGTGGGTAAATTTGTGTACTATATCATTTATAGCTCAATTCTCGAAGAATACATGGATTCATTTCCTTAAGAATAAATATGTTTTTTTTTACAAATTCAAAGAGTTTAAGGCCCTTGTGGAAAATCAGATAGAGAAAAAAATTATAGTGTTGAGGACAAATAATGGTGGATAATTTTGTGGGAATGAAGTCAGATAATTCTATAAGAAGTGTGGTTTAGCAAAGGAAGAAGACTACTCCATTCACACCTCTATAGAATGGAGTTTCGAAAAGGATTAACATGACACTAATGAAGAAAGAAAAGAGCATGCTTGGTAGTGCCAGGATAAGATAATAATTGTAGGCAGAGGTAGTGGACACAATGTGTTACCTAGTAAATATATCATCCTCATCATTGTTAGATGGAAAGACTCTACATGAGATATTGATTGGTGAGAAACCTTCTCTTAAACATCTCAGGCTATATGGCTATGATGCATATGTACACTTTCTAAAAGAGAATACGAGTAAAATTGTTATAAAATTGAAAAGTGTATCTTTATTGGATATAAAGATGGTTTGAAAGGTTATACGATTTAAAACCAATAAAATAAGAAGGTTATTTATAGTGAAGATGTTGTATTTAGAGAAATAAAATATGTTGTCAAACATGAAGTCCTACCGAGGGATATAGAACCAAAAAATATAGAGTTTGAATTGAAGGATGATTAATCAAACTCTATAGAATATTAAGAATAAGAAAAAGAATGACACTAATATTGATGAGACGGGTTCAAGAAAGACGACAACTAGAAATATATACTCCACCCGATTTTCATTTAAATTTTTCTTTGTTTATTACTGATGATGATCCTACTGTTAAGAAGGTAGTGGATTTAGAGGATGAAAAACTCTGGAAAAAGGCCATTGTTGAAGAAATGGCACCCTTGGACAAGAATGAGGCTTGATATTTTGTGGAATTTCAGATTGGAAGAAAGCCCATTGGCAAAAAATGGGTGTTTAAGAAGTTGAATGCAAAAGGAAATGGATAAATACAAAGCTCGATTAGTAGAAAAAGGTTGTTCCCAAGTGGAGGAACTGAGCTTTGGTGAGATATTTTTTGTTGTTGTTGCAAAGTTAACTCTTATTAGATTTATTTTATTTGTTGTTGTTCCTTTTGATTTTGAAGTAAAACATATGGATGTAAAGATAACATTTCTACATGGGGATTTGGCAAAAGAAATCTACATGAAGAAGGAAGAAAGCTTTGTAGTGAATGAAAATAAATAGTTGATGTGAAAACTAAAAAATTCGTGTATAGATTAAAGCAATCACCAAGGATGTGGAATAAAATTTTTGATTCTTATATATTGGGACTCGACCTCATAAGGAGTAAAGTGTATCACTATGCATATTTCAAATTAGTTTTCATATTATTTATTTTTGTCTTGTATGTGGATGATGTGTTGCTGATCAAACAATGAAATCATCTAGGAAGTGAAAACTCAATTGTCGTCTAAATTTGACATGAAGGATATTAGCATTGCGAATTTTGTTTTGGGCATGTAAATTAGAAGAGATCAGGAAAACAAGATTTTTTTTTTTAAATCAAAGGAAGTATGTTGAAATGATATTGTAGAAGTTTAATATGAATTAATGTAAATTGGTAAATATTCCTATTTGTGTAGGTGTAAAGTTATCTATAGATCAGTGTCCCAAGACACAAGAAGAGGAAGGGGGCAAAGCTCGTGTTCCATATCCTAGTGGAGTTAGAATTTTGATGTAATACGATGGTATGTTGAAATGATATTGTAGAAGTTTAATATGAATTAATGTAAATTGGTAAATATTCCTATTTGTGTAGGTGTAAAGTTATCTATAGATCAGTGTCCCAAGACACAAGAAGAGGAAGGGGGCAAAGCTCGTGTTCCATATCCTAGTGGAGTTAGAATTTTGATGTATGCAATGGTCTGTACTAGATCATACATTGCAAAAGTAGTGGGAGTATTGAGCAAATATATTTCAAAACTAAGGAAGGAGAATTGGAAAATAGTAAAGAGGGTTTTCATGTATTTGCGTGGCATTACTGGTTAGAGATTGTGTTACCAAGGAAGGCTAGCATTGGATAAAGTGTTGGAAATAATTGAATTTGTTGATGTAGACTAGGTTGGAGATCTGGATTGCAGAAGATCTACAAGGTATGTGTTTAACCTATTTGGAGGAGAAACTAGTTGGATAAGTAAAAGTAAGTCCGTAGTGACACGCTCAACTACAGAAGTTGAATACATAACAACCACTCATGCAAGGAAGGAAATAATATGGTTAAATAGATTGTATTCATGTATTGGTTTGGTACGAGTTGTGAGGATAGATTATGACAATAAGAGTGAAATATTCCTACCAAGAACCCATCCTATCATTATAAGACATGAAATATTGATGTTTAGTATCACTTTGTGAGAGATATGATTGAAGAAAAGAAAGTGTTGTTGGTGAAGGTGGAAACTTTGAAGAATGTTGCAAATTCATCTAGAAAATATGTGAGCACTGAAAATTTCTCTTGGTGTAGAGAAACAATGGGCATAATTTCCTTAGGTTATTGACCATGTAGTCTTGTGACCCCTTCTGTACCAAGAAAAAACAAGTTGGAGAATGTTGGGTATGTGTTATATTCATTGCGCAACTATTACCATATGTTGTATTTCATGTTGGGTATAGTGGGAGGGTGGTGGGCCCCATTTTTTCTATTCCGGGGGGGGGTTTCAAAGGGGGCTAGTGATGTAGGTCTTACATAGTGCTCTTAACTACCCAATATTAAGGCCTAACTCAAGTGTTGTAGGTCTCCAGTTGCTCTTATCTCTGTCTTTAGCTACCTTTAACCCTAGGTATTTAGGTAAGGTTGCTTTCCCTTGGCCCCCTCCGTTCCCATTTTTTTAGGGTGGTGGTTTTAGGCATATATTTTGGTTGTTTTAAAAACATGATTTTCACTTTTAATAATTTTATGGTGCTTGGTGGTTTAGTCCATGGTTTTTAAGTTAAAAAACTCAAGTGTTGTAGGTCTCCCATTACTCTTGTCTCTATCTTTAGCTACCTTTAACCTTAGGTAGGTAGGTAAGGTTGCTTTCCCTTGGCCCCCTCTGTTCCCATTTTTTTTAGGGCAGTGGTTTTATGCATCTATTTTGGTTGTTTTAAACACACAATTTTCACTTTTAACAATTTTATGGTGCTTGGTGGTTTAGTCCATGGTTTTGTAGTTTCGATTAAGGAGCTGGGATTGTATTTAAATATAGGGTAAATAGATTGGAAATTTATGAATGCTGATATATATATATATATATATATATATATATATATATATATATATATATATATGGAAAAAAAGAATATACTATTTTTTTTTTTGGTTTTCTCAATTTAGGTTTACAAAATAAAATATTCATTTTATGTTGGTGTTTGCCATTACATATTTTTTCTTTTATTAGTAATTTGTTTGTAGCAATTAGTTGTATATGGTTAAAACCTACACAAATTACCTCTTTATGCCCCCCTTTTCACCTCAAAAATGTACCTTTTAGCTGTTTTCTTCATTCAATTTTGACCCATTCAACTTGCAACTTTAGAAGGATGTGTTGAACTTTTGTTTTGCAGCCTTTTCCCGTAAAGAAAAGGAGTTTTATCGCTCTCTTGTCAAATTGAAAAATCATCTTCTGACAAATTTTTGTTTCAAGTAGCTATTTCCTTGCTTTTTATATTAACTAAATGAAGTTAGCTGTAGTTTTTTTAATTGCATTCATTTAGGAATACCGACAACCAACTCTTAATATATTCACAACCCGTCCTCACAAATATAATTTTTGTAAAAACCTACTTAGCTCATTGTATGTGCATCATTATCTATTATTATGCATATACTAGGAAAGTTTTATTTTGGACATCCTCTTCATCATTTAAGAACTTATAATTTGAATAAAAATCCAATAGCATTTCTCTATAGGGAACAACTGCTCCCAGTTTGATGCAGGCAAAATGTTAAAAAATCAGAAAGACATAGATTCTCTTATATTTATAATTATTTGTGATATTCTTGTAGACTTATTTTCTTCTCTTTATGTTCTTCTTTTAACTTTGTTTCATCAAAAAATCATGAAATGAAAACATGAAGACAAACGACACCAGATGTAGGCACTTAGCCACGACTAAAACCCCTCTATAGGGTACAACCTAATCAAAATATTCCACTAATGAAATTGAGATAGACCAAGGCGTTAGATCATAAAAAATACTCTTATCACTCCACCACGTCAATCCTCAAACCGTCCTTCTGGACTCCAAGGATCACCTGCAACAATACTGCATCAAAGACCAAATTTCGACCCAACTACTTCATAATTTCAGCCCAACTACTTCAAATTTTAGGCCAAGCTTCAGTATTGCATTTTCATCCCTTCCATCGACCCAACAAATTTGCACGTGTGAGGAAAAGACAGAGAAAATTTGATTTCTTTTGATTGATAAAAACTTCCTTCTCCTTCGCTCTTCTTTCCTCCTTCCTTGAATTTCACATCGTTTTCTTCCCCAGCAATTGCAGATCGAACTTGTTGTGAATGTCCTCCAAATGAGGTAGAGTTGCTGCCTTTATATAATGAATTTGTGAGGTCGAATTCCCTTGATGAGTTTGGATTTTCCTTCTTGAGGCCAACTTGGTGGAGGAAATCTAAAATACCTATTTTACATTAAAATGAATTTCTTTCTTGATAGATGAAGCCCAAGAAGGGTATTTTACATGATGAGAAGGACTAGAAATTTTGACATAAACCCTAGAAGCCTACAATGGAGGCTTTGACCTAAAAAACATTGACCCAAACATGAAACCCATGCTTTAATAATTTGATTTATTTTATAAAAAAATTTCTTTCTATTTCTTTTGAAAAATACATTTGAAATACAATTATGAAGACGAATCATAGTTAAATTTTTCAATGCTCCCTTTTGACTAGGGAGGTATTCATAATTACATATATACAGGGGTACACGGAAGATCTCAAAATGATATACTCTATGAAAAGTTCACAACACACAGTGATACAGATTAGATACCTAACCATGGTATTCTAATCAGGTGGAAATAAGGTGTACTCAAGCTTTAGCCACTTTAGGTACCATCAAAATTTTAAGCTCTAACACCAACCCATGGTCTAGGTGTGTATCCAATGTCGAAGCTGCATGACCAATTCCACCCTCCCTAATTCAAGATCCAAACATCAACACATAGAACAACCAAATGTCCTCCCAATAATCTTGTTTCCACAAGATGCTTTATCTCTCCTTATCAACTAAATCTAATATATATCCACCACTCCAAGCATTCTTCAAACATTCAAACTTTTATGGAGTGATCCTGTACATTCATAACCCCAATTAGTCATAAAACTTCAAACATATATACAACTAAACAAAAAACTTTGGGCTATTCAATCATCCTGATGCTACTTAATCATCATCAAGTTATCTAAATACAACTTGTCAGAAAATTTCTTCTTTCACTTCTTCAGTATCACAAAATACAACTTAAGTATTTCTCAAGTCTTTTTCAAGAAAATTGATTTGTAGTTATTTTATTCATTCTTTCTTCAATTTATTCATTATGACTGTAATAATATGCCCTGGGGAGATATGCATTTTCTTCTAACCATTCTCATTCTCAAATTAAGGATATCAATAAATTCTCTATTTATAATATCGAAGAAACTTCATCAAGGCTTCATTTGTTTCTCATGGCACAAAGGTCATCTTGATCATCATCATTCTTGAAGTTTTCTTCATCATGATCATCATTATGAACATATTCAACATCTTGATGTTAAATTTAGATAGACATGGAATGTTCTATGCTTAATGCAGCTTTACTTGAATCTTTCTGACGCCCAATTCAATTTAGCAATCACATAAATATGAAAGTAAAACACTGATAGAACACAATAATAGATCAATAAAATACAAGCCAATAAAATAGATTAGATTTTACAGTTCTTCTTGTCCAACAAAGATAGAGAGTGATGTGTGTTACGAAAATCAACAAGATGCATCAACCAACAAAGTCTTTCTCAACATCAGATCAACCAACCCTCCAAGTGTCACACACACCCTTCAAAGACAACTCCTCAAAAGTCAACATTGGTAAACAAAAATTCAATGCAAAAATTCAACGTAGAAAGTCAATGTTGCAGTTTTAGAGCTTTAGTCAACATGATCCTTTTTCCTCTATATTTGTGCCCTCAAATGTGACCTCAAGAGATCGAAATTTCTGCATATTTTGGAGGTCAAAACACCAAGGCTTCACCACAGTCAACACTAGTCAACGCACCAACAATCAACCCTAAGATAGTCTGCAAATTTTCCCAGTTGTAGCTCTGCACGTGTGAGAGAGAGAGGCCTTCAAAGGCTGATCGAACCAATCAGATCACAAGAGAGAATGTGTGATGAGTTGATGAGAAAATAATCTCCAAGTGTCTCCAATTTATATCAGTCAATGAGGGTGTGTGACACATCTATTAGGCTTGTGAGCCTACATTATAAATCTGGCTGACCTTGCACATGAGTGGAAAACAAAATCAAAATATATGTTCTTATCATCCAAACAAGATGATATTTAGATCAATCTTGCATATCTTCGAAAGAGGAATCCAACAAAAATATAACCATCATCATATGAGTTGTGAAACCTGGAGTTTGGACCTATTTTCCCAAAATTAACACTCCCTCTCAACTAGGGAGAAATTCCTCTGTCCACTTGTGAGATCCAGAGATCAATACCATCATGTACTATCTTATATCATCATGCATCATCCTTCCATAACTTTATTTGTTGGTGTTATTCATCCATAATTTTGACTTTATTCAAAGATGACTAATTTTGCAAATCCTAGATTTCTAGAAACAATATTGCAGAAACATTGTGAGTTCTAGAAATCTCACAACCTTCATTATCCTAAGCCTATCAATTCACTGAAAATTTTCACTTAAATCCTCAAAGTTATCCTACCATCTCAAAAATAAGTTGTTTTCAGGCTATATCTGCTCATTTTTCACTCATTTCTGTTAGGTCCCTATATTACTAGTATAGTCCCTTATTGTTGTTAGTGTAACCCCCTTATTGTTATTATTGTACCCTTTTAACCTCCATTTTGTTATTATTGTGCCCTTAAATTATTATTGTTAGGTCGGCTAGGATTACATTGTGGCCCACTAGGATTACATTATGGCCCCATGGACTCCTATATATAGAAAGGAGGTTTTGTAAATTGTATCATCCAAGAATTGTTCATTTATGTAATGTATTGGAGGTTGCCCCCTCGAAGTGGCTTATTTCTAAGACGTTCATATCTCTTTTCTTCTATTTTTGGAGCTGGTTACACAACATTTGGTATCAGAGCTTTGGATTCTAGGGTTTCGCTGCTCCAAACAGGTCATCGTGGAATTTTCGCTATAACTTTTTTTCTACGAAGCTTCAGAAGCTGAAATTTCTAGGGTGCGAAGCTGAAATCTTGAGGAAGGTTGTCTAAAACTTTCAGATCTTGGTTCGCAATATTTGAGGAGATATCATCTGTGGAAGTTAGGTATTTTTTCAGGCTCATAAACAGGTCATCGTGGCAATTGCGCTATAAATTTTTTTGTACGAAGTTTCAGAGTCTGAAATTCATATGGTGCGAAGCTGAAATCCTGAGGAAATTCGTCAAAAAAATTCAGAGCTTGGTTCGCAATATTTTTGGAGATATGATCTGTGGAAGGTAGTGCTTTTTCAGGCTCCTGAATTTCATCTCAAAGAGGTGATCGTGGGAAAAGTTTAATAACTCTCTCTCTGAAGATTGGATTGGAGTGCCGTCAAAATTGGTCACTAGTACACGGCCTGTAGTTTCTTAGCTATCAATTTCAGAGACAAAGGACAAAACAGTGACATGTGGCAAGTCGTACAAGTTCGCTCTACTGAACCAGTCCAGAATTAGGTCATTGTGGGAGATTGGACACAACTTTGTCTTGGAGAATCAAAATCAGGTCAGACCTGTGGCATTTGAAAGAAGCTTTAGAGGGCTACTACAGGGCTGAATTTGTGATATCGAAGATTTTCAATTACAGAGATAATTCAATTTCAATATCGAGCTCCTAAAAGCTAGTAAAAGGTGTGTATTTTTTTTCCGAATTACATAAGTCTTGTTGGAAGAATCAAGTTGAATTGATTCCAAGGGAAACTTGTAGAATAGATATCAATATTGGATTTTAAAATGGCCCCTAAAAAGAATTCAACACCCATTAAGCCTTAAGAAGGCTCTACTATGACTCATGAAGATGAAGAATTGCAACATGATCTATCAAAATTACAAGAGCAAATGCAACAGTTTTCACTCTCGCAAAAAGCAACAAAAAATGAAATGGAAGTTTTGAAGAAAGGCATGGAAGTGAAGATGGACGGTTTGAAGAAAGGCATGGAAGTGAATATGGACGGTTTGAAGAAAGGCATGGAAGCTAAGATGGATGGCGTGGAAGCTAAGATGGATGACATGAAAGACAACATGGAAAACATGAAGAGTGATCTAAAAGCATACATGGAAGGCTTGATGACAAGCTTAAAACCAGAAATGATTCCTAATGGTGGAAATATAGGAGAAGAACCTCATTATGAGAACAAAATAAATGTTAATCATGATTTCATAAACTCGAATGTTGGCGGGAAGAACCACCATATTCCAAAAATGGATATGAGGAAGTTTGATGGAAAGGATCGTGTAACATGGATACTACAGATGGAGCAATATTTTGATCTCCATAACGTGCAAAACACACAAAAGGTACGCATTGCAACTTTACATTTAGAACAAAATACATTTGTATGGTATCAATGGCTTTGCTCCCGTAAAAAAATTGTCTCTTGGTCAATTTTTACGGAGGAAATGATAGCACATTATGAGGATACAAAGAGCAACACCTTCTTTACCCAATTGATAAATCTCAAACAAAAGGGTTTAGTGGGGCAGAACATTGAGGACTTCCAAAAATTGAATATAAGGGTGACTGATATTCCAGAGGGACACGGGATTGATCTCTTCCTAGGCACTTTAAAGGATAACATCCAACATGAAGTTCGCGTTTTGGAACCTGATTCATTGGAGAAGGCATTCAGGTTGGCAAGAAAAGTTGAATGTAAAATTGTGGCGACAAGGAAGCCTACCACTCAATTCTATAAAGAAGGAAGTGTTGCTACGCCTAGATTTCCACAACCTACAAGGTTGACACCACAACAATTGGAAGAAAAAAGAGCAAAAAGGGCTTTGCTACAGTTGTGATAGCAAATACACTAAAGGTCATAAGTGTGCTGAGAAGAAATTATTTTACATAGATTGTGAAGAAGAAGAAGAAAATGAACAAGAAGAGGATATACACCGGGAACCACCCCTAGAAGAGGAAGAAATGAATCCGACCATATCGTGTAATGCACTGGCAGGAATTACCACTCCTCAAACTCTCAAGATAGAAGGACATATAAAGAAGAAAAGGGTAATAGTGTTGATTGATTCAGGTAGCACCCATAATTTTATTCATTATAAGGTAGCCAGGGAATTAAATTGTTTCCTATACCCAGCACCAGAATGTCAAGTGATGGTTGCAAATGGAGGAACTATAAATTGCTCTGGAAAATGCCATAATATCAAGCTAACCATGGGGGAATATGTATTGACTAGTCCAATGTTTGCCATTCCTATGGGAGGTGCTGACGTTGTACTAGGAGTACAATGTTTACAATCTTTGGGGACGGTAGCTTTTAATTTTCAAGAACTTTTCTTGAAATTTTTTTCAGAAGGAAAGGAAGTCGAATTACGGGGTATTGCGGGGAAGCCAGGAAGGATAATAAGCTCTAATGTCATGACAAAGCTTCTAAAAAAAGAACAGCGAGGCGTAATTGCACAATTATGCTCACTAGAAGTTCCAACATCAAAATCATCTATTTCTGCAGATCTCCAACAAGTCTTGGACAATCATTTCAAGGTGTTTGAAACCTCCCAGAAAGGACTCTACCTGTCGTGATCGTAGTCATGCTATTCATTTGATTCCAAGTGTTCCTCCAAACAGGGCCTTATAGATATCCTTACTTCCAAAAGACGAAATTGAACGTATGATTGCGAAATGTTAGGCGCGGGTATAATTCAACCTAGTCAAAGTTCTTTCTTTGCTCACGTAGTATTGGTACACAAGAAGGATGGATCATGGCGAATGTGTCAGGATTATGAGAACAAATAAGCTCACATTAAGACGAATTTCCCCATTCTTACGTGATTGATGAATTATTTGGATGAATTACATGGAGCAATTTATTTTGCAATCGGATCTTAGATTGGGATATCATCAAATTAGAATGAAAGGCGAAGATATTCCAAAAACGGCATTTCGAACTCATGAGGTCATTATGAATTTTTGGTCGCGTACTTTTGGCCTTACGATGCACCTTCTACATTTCAAGGGTTGATGAATTCCATTTTTCAAACCCTTCCTTAGAAAATTTGTGCTAGTATTTTTTGATGATATACTAATCTACGAGCGGAGTCTTGGAAGGATCATGTTGAACATGTTGACGGGGGTGTAAAACTATTGCGGGAGAAAGCAAATTATATGCAAAAAAATCCAAATGTTTCTTTGGAGTACAAAGAGGTGGAATATCTGGGTCATATTGTGTCTCACGAGGGTGTTAAAGTAGACCTAACCAAAATTACGCAGCCATTAAGGAATGGAAAGTCCCCGCGCAGCGATTTACGAGGATTTCTCGGGTTAATAGGGTATTATCGCAAGTTTGTTAAAAATTATGGGATAATAACGGCACCTCTAACAACATTATTGAAGAAAGATGCATTTTCATGGACTCCTGAAGCAACTAAGGCCTTTGAACGTCTTAAAGAGACAATGTGCCCTGTATAGGTCTTAGCTACACCCCGGACTTCACAAAAACCTTTATTGTGGAATGGTATCAAGAAATGGAATTGGTGCGGTTTTAATGCGGGGAGGAAGACCCATTACTTTTGAAAGTCGTCCAATCAAAGAAAGCATTCCTGAGAAACCTATTTATGAGAAGAAATGTTAGCAATACTACATGCACCCCTTTAAAGAAATGGCGAACTTACACAATGGGAAGACACTTCAAGGTAAGCGTCATAATAGTCTTAAACACTTTTTGGAACAAAGACTATCGTCGGAAAAACTGACAAAAATGGGTCACAAAGATGTTGGGTTATGACTTGAAAATAATCTACAAAAAATAGCTTAATGTTGTTGCGGATGCACTCTCGAAAAAGAATGAAGAGGTGGAAGCATTGCTTTGTGCCATTTCTATTATCCAACTAGATTGGATAGCAGAAGCAAGAGATGAATGGAAGAAGGACAAAGATGTATGGACACTCATTCAAAAGTTACTGACAAGATCCTAGTACATACGATACATTTAGTTGGAAAAATGATTCCTTATGGTACAAAGATCGCTTATATCTTTTGTAAAATTCCCAACTAAAACAAAATATTCTTACGGGGTGCACACTTCTCCTTTAGGAGGACACTCGGGATTTTTTTAAAAAAGAAAACACCACGGGGTGAAGAAAGAATTTTTTTTGGGATAAACCTTAAATGCGATATTCAAAAGTTTGTGGCGGAATGTTTGGTTTGCCGGCGAATAAAGTGGAAACGATTAAGACCCGGGACTTCTACAACCTTTATCCATTTCCAAGTCAACGTTGGGAGGAGATTTCAATGGATTTTATCACGAGTTTACCTAAGTCGAAGGAAAGAGTGCATCATGGTATTGATTGATAGACTTGCAGTATGCCTTTTGTGCATTATCTCATCCATTTAAAGCAAGTATAGTTACTACTACATTTGTAAGGCCCAATTCCAAAAGCTACGTGGAAGCCCAAGGGTTATTGTGAGCGACGGAGATCCCATTTTGCGGAAATTTTTTGAATGAGGAGTTATTTTATTGTTTGGGTACTCAATTAGCTCATAGTTCATCTTATCATCCTCAAATACGATGGTCAAGGCGAGATAGTAAATAAATGTTTGGAAGGATATGCGTTGTTTTGTATCTAATAAACAAACCTGATAGATTGATGGTTACCTCTTCTTTGAATGGTGGTATAACACTTCCTTCCATACGACGGCAAAAATGACCCCATTTATGGCACTTTATGGATATCGTCCACCATCCATCACATCATCTTTAAGGGAAAATTCGAAGGTTCAAACGGAGTGGAAGATCACATCGAGCATCGACGAAGTTCTCCAACTCTTAAAGGATAGCTTTGAATTTGGCACAAAATCGAATGAAACAACATGCATATCAACATCTTGTTGAAAGTTTTGATGTAGGAATTAAGGTATTTTACGGCTACAACCATCACAATTGACTGTCCCTCAAGCAAGCAAAGAAGGATAATAAATTATCACCCAGAAATCTTATGGTCATACAAAGGTGTTGCGAAAGATTGGTACTATGGCATACAAATTGGAGCTTCTGCTTCTTCGCAAGTACATCGATTTTCCATGTTTCGTAGCAAAAAAGAAGGTTATCGGTGAAAATCTTCATTCGAAACAATATTGCAGGAACTTGATGAGGAAGGAAAAATCATATTGGAACTGGGCAGTCCACCAGAAACAAGAACTCGACAACTACGGAATCGATCAATTTCGAATATCTCATCAAGTGGAAGAACTTACTGCCCGAAGATTCTACATGGGAGGATAGAAATTTCATACAAAAGCACCCAGGCTACTCAAGTGTTGAAGTTAACACTTTTTGAAGGAGGAGGGCATGTTAGGTCCCTATATTTAGTATAGTCCCTTATTGTTGTTAGTGTAACCCCCTTATTGTTATTATTGTACCCTTGTAACCCCCATTTTATTATTATTGTGCCCTTAAATTATTATTGTTAGGTCGGCTAAGATTACATTGTGGCCCACTAGGATTACATTACTGACTTATGAACTCTATATATAGAAAGAAGTTTGTAAATTGGATCATCTAGAATTGTTCATTATGTAATGTATTGGAAGTTGCCCTCGAAGTGGCTCATTTCTAAAACTGGAAGCTGTTCTCTTTTCTTCTCTTTTTGGAGTACAGTTTACACAACATGTTCTAAATTTGTACTTGCCGGATTTAGCATATAGATCGAATCAATAAAAGGAGGAGACAAAGGCATGAGATTATTCATTAATTGTGCGGCAAGGTTTGTGACAAGACAAAGCTCGAGTTTGTGAGAGAGAGCCTTGATTATGGAGCGCGGGAATTGTGTCATAAGGAATAGGATATCAAGTGCGCGAGGATTTAGGAGATTGATTGTGCGCGAATTGAGGGGAGCTTGTCTTTTCAGATTTGGCGAGGCCACAAATGCACGGGGATTTGCATAAGGAATAAGGGCTTCTAGTGTGCGAGAGAATAGGAGTTGGGATCGGAGACGAAGGCGGAGACAGAGTGAAGGATTCGTAGAGGAACATTTGTGTGTAGGAACGAAGATCAAGCGGTGCTCAAGACAAGCCAAGATCAGCTATATCGAGTTGAGATTTGTGAGAGAAGCTGACAGCTTTCCTCGAAAGAGACATATTGTTTTTTAATAGATTCAGCAATAAAATAGCCCGTAAATAGCGAGTTTCCGCTGTTGGGTTTTCGAGAGAAAGTGTGTCAATTTGTGCATGTGTTTCTATCTCGGTGTTTTATTCGTATGTGATTTGTTAAGAAACTTTGTATCTTGGTGAAATTCGCTGGTTTAGAGTTTTCAATTATTCATCTAAGTAGTTGTTAAAAGTTTGTGGAAATTTAACATGGTATCGAATGAGAGATCAATATAAAGAACCAACACTAGATTGACCAGTTAGTAGATATGGAATCCGAAGCAAAGAGCTTGTATTTAAGAGTTTTTTTGAAGAAGGCTTTTTTTAATGGGCGAAAATTTGTTTTAGAACTGAAAAAATCGATTCAAAAACAAAAACAAAAAACAGAAGACAACACGGGGACGTTTTTTTTCAAGGACACAAAAATAAATAAATAGTAAGGTGGTGGCCAACCAACAAGGGTCGTTGCTTTCAGATATCCAGACGACCAAAGAAGCCAAGCCAACCAACGGCGCCAACACCACAACGTAAGTGAACGGAGACGGTCGCGAAAGGACCACCAAGAGAGGCGCGAATTCTGGGACAATCGATCAACGCGAGGCCGGAAGCACGTTAAACTGCATCACATATCGAAGGAAAAAAAAAGGGTTGGTCGAGGGCGACGGATGCCTGGGCCAGCTGGCACGAAAACGAGCCAGGCCAGCTCGCTTGTGGAGAGAGGTCACGGTCCAGGGTCGTCGCTGCATCGTGGTCTGACCATGACCAGAACCGACCTTGCCAAGAAAGAGTCACAAAGGTCGATCACGGTGGTCAAGATAGGTCGATGAGAGTGGTCGAACGATCATTGCAACAAGAGGAGGTCAAGGCTACAATAGTGGAATCGATAACCATGATGACGGAGGAGTTGTGCGATGACAGCACTTGAGCACGTCGAGGCACCGCGGTGTGAGGAGTCGAAGACAACACGCAGCGAGATGGCGGGATTTGGAAAGGTGGATCGGGTCGGGAGAGAGTGTCGATAGCCTATGTGGCGAGAAGTTCGTCGGTGGCCACGCCGACGAACGATCGTAACGGAGAAGCGCGATGGTAACACTTGCGAGCGACCCAACGGTGACGCAAACAAGGAATCTGGCAAAAACGGAGAATCGAAACGGCTGACAGCGAGGTTTGGAGAATGCAGCGGCGTGTCGAGACGAGCAACAACGCAGAGGTTTGGGAATCTAGAAAAAACGAATGGGGCAGGGGCAACAACATGAGTTTGGAGATGAGGATGGTAACGAACGGGGAAATGAAAGCGATGCGACGGCGAAAACCGGCGGTGGGGACGGATCGCGACGCAACTAGAGGAAGAGTTGACTCATCAGAATGGTTCGAGGTGTCGATCGCGATACGAGTCAAGGTTGTTGGTCATGCGCGTGCTATAGAAAGAAAGCAAATTAATAGCACGCAAAGGAGATGTGCCGGCCAGAGACACAAGCATGGTGAGAGATTCAGCAGAGCAAACGGACCCATCTGATAATAGAGAGATGGGTGCCCCCGGAAGCTGTCATGAGCGAAGAAGAAGATACGACGCAAGGAATGTTGAAAATGTAACTAATTTCGGTCTTCATAATTATTTGTACTCATTTCAATATGTATCCTATGTAACAAACGAGAAAAGAAAGAAAAAGTTATTATTATCGAAACAGGTTTCATGCTCATTATTGATGGTCTTCTAGGTAAGCATGTTCTTTGTGCTTCTAGGGTTTTTTAGGTCTTAGGAATTTATTGTCTTGGTGAGAGTCAACATCATGTTTATAAGACCCTTCGAATAACGGCAAATATATACTTGTAAAAAGAATTATTTTTATGCAGAGAATCCACTGAAGCTCCAAGGCACAAGTCGGCCCTAGGAACATCAAGTCGATCTAAAGGAGGGGAATTTGACCTCTTGAGAAGGCTATATAAAGAAATAGGTTCGACCTCATTTGGGACACACTCACAAGTTTGATCTATCGAAAAGAGTTTGATCTAAAGTTAGAGAACGAAGAAGAAGAAGAGTGAAAGTCGAGGAGGATTGTAAGGATGAAATCTCTTGTTTTTGGGCTCTATCTCTCTCCACGCGTGAAATTCTAGGGTTTTGGGTTTACTTGTGAAGGTCGAAAATTGCAGAGTCAAGTTGCGGGAGGACAAAATGCAAAAACTTGTACTTGGAAGAGAATGCTCTATCTAGACTCGTTTACCTTGTGAAAAGATGGCTCTTGCTCTAAGGGTCTTAGGAAAAGGCTATATTAGGGTTACGAGGAAGTTGTGAGCCAAATTTGGGATCGAAGTTGCAAGACGAGTTGCAAAATTGAAGTTGTCGGAGTCGAAGTTAACGAGACAAGGTTGCAAAAATTGAAGTTGTCGGAGTCGAAGTTGCGGGGACAAGTTGCGAAATTGAAGTTGGCGGAGTCGAAGTTGTAGTACTAAAGTTGGTTGACGCTAAATCAAGGAAGGACTTGGCCTAGGTTTGGGGCTTTGGATCTCATGAAGCGAGATTCTAAGAAGAGAAGAGTTTCCAAGTTTGCACACCTTGGAGGGGTTTTCCCTTCATGAGAGCCTAATATTTGTCTCCTCTATTGTTGTTATTTGTTCTTGTTTATTGTTTGATGAAAAGATCTAACTAAAAAAGACATAAAGAAGATAAATAAGATTCATAAGTAAATATCCAAGGTTAAGGAAAATAAGTATAATAGTTTCCACTATTGATTTTCCAACATGGTATCAAAGGCTAAGGAGTGAACATGGAAGAAATGACTAAAGGAACCTTTAGAAGAAATTGCTTTCAAAGAGAAGAGGAAAACTCTTAGAAAAGGCGAAAGAGAAACGAGAAAGATTGAAGACTCATTGGTAGAAGACCTAGTAGGAGGGTTTCTGAGAGATCAATTCTCTGACAAGCTGCATCTAAGGAAAAATTGAAAAGGAAGACCTCAGAAAGATTGATCTCTCTCTTTGAAAGAAGATTTATTTGGAGAACATCCTTGGTATCAAGGATCTTGGAAAGTATTGTTGGAAGAATCCCAAGAGACATCTTGAAGACTCCTCAAGAATCTTGAAGGCATCAAGGAAGTTGAAGACATCATCAGAGAATCTGATCTGGTAAGTATAACATATTAATACTCATGTATAAATCTTCAAATCATATGGGTTCTTTTGCAGGAGAGAAACAAGCTCGTTGGGGCATCAAACTGTAACTGGAAAAGAATTGACTTGATACTCACAACAAGAAGTAATGGAATATGCTACGGGGAAATCAACTGAACAAGAGAAGGATAAAGACAAAGAACTAGCAAAAGTACAAGTAAGAAATGATAAGAGGTGAAAGGATCATAGTCGAATCAATTAAAATTCTCTTATTCCATTTGTTGCAAATTGAAGACTTCGAGGCCATATATGATAAGCTAGTGAATTTGTATTCGGTAAGTACAACATGACAAGAAATATATGAGTGAGGAACTAGCTATATATTCTGAAGAAATCAAAAAAAGACAGGGATGTGGCATCACTTTCTGTGAAGTCTCTCAACTAGAGACCATCTGTAGTACTTGGGGAACCCATCACTAGTCTGAAATAACCATCTATGTACTAAACGCATTTCCCCAAGATGAAATGACTTCTGACAAGCATCTAATCCGAAGCATTCAACTCATAGTGATTTTGTGGAAACATGCATATTGGAAGATCAGGATCAAGGTCAAGAATGATATTGGATCTGACAAACAATCTCAAGCCTTTCTAGCTAAGTGAAGAAGTTGAAGAAGGAAAGTTTTGGTAAGTCCGAGAAGAAAGACATGTCCAAAGTCTGCTGATGTTTTGAATGCAGTAGATTTCGACACTTTGAGGGATTGTCGAACAAACGAAATAACAAGAAGATTGGGAGTGAATCTCATCTGCAAGTCGAGCGGTGGGAGAACTTGAGAAGGAAAGAAGGAAGAAGTGAAGGATCTTTACTACTAAAGAAAGTTCACTTATTGTCAAGTTCTTTATGAAGAGTAATCTTTCTTTGGGAAAGTATGTTTTTGCATAGCATCATAAAAAGAAGCATATGATAGTAACATATACCGGAATTTACATGATTGATTTGCTACATAGAGATCATCTAGATGATGATTAGATGACCATTTGCATATTGATCATCCAAATATTGTCTTAGAGGTTGTCATCATCATGATTTGGGAAAGACCATCATTTTGGAGGTCTTTGGGAAAAGCATTTACTGACAGGTTATTAGACATTCCATGTGGAGGTGGAATCAATACTAGTAAAGGGATGAAAGAATGCAATGGAGTGGAATGCGGGCTCTTTGTGGGGTATATGGATTGCAGCTAGATGATAGGATGAAAGCATAGGAATGCATGTTGAATATAAATCTTTGGATAAGATTCATATGTGTGGAATCTTACAGGAAAGTTGCTTAAGTATATGGATATATGATGTTGGGAAGAAAGTTTGTTACTTGGATGTATAAAAGAATTTAGGACTTTCTTTAGAATATGAAGTTAAACTGATTAACATCCAATATAATCCTCAGGAAGAAAAAAGTTGCTTAACTTGGTAATCAGGATTGATCCTTGGGCACTTTGGTTCATGAAGGAAGTTTCAAGTGGAGATGGTCAATAAGGATGTTGATGAGAAGGTCATCATGGTGAGGTAAGTCTAATTTGTTTATGATTTGGTTATATGGTTAACATATTATTTTGACTACCTGATAAAATGTTGAAAGGATACATGATGACAATTGAGGCAAGCTCAACTATATGGATGAAAATGTATGAAGATTATTTGAAGCTCAATATCTAATTACGGCAATTGTGGAGTGAAGATAGGTCCATCTTGGGATTAAAAGATATGATAAGAAGAATAAGCTAAAGGTCAAAAGGAAGATCACTTTCAAGAAGAAGTTATGATCGACGAAGTTTGGAAAGACTCGATGTAATGCCTTCATATCGAGAAGAAGAAAGTGATGAAAATAAAATTAACTGGGTTATCATAAGATTTAAGAGAAGGTGACTCCATGATACTTTGAAAGAAAGAAAGCTCGATGATACGAGAGGAAAGGGGGAGACGAGCGGTATGGAGAACTAGTATGCGATACTCTTATGGAAAGTTGTAAGGCTTGTGATGGTGACTTCCCAAATAGAAAGGAAGTCGAAAATATCCTATGGATTTAAGAGGGAGCAAGGAGTCTCCTTGAATAGGAGCAAGGTTATATTCTCAATATTAAGGGACAATAGGGATGTCCACTCTCGGTTTGAGAGGAAGTGATGTTGGACATCATACGCCATTCTCCTCTTCAGAGAATGGCGGAGGATTGGATAAGCATTTGTGTAGTTTCCTTGGGGATATAGCATCCTGAAAGGAATGGGACCCAACACTATTTGAGGATGCGAAGTATCCAAGAGAAGAGTGATTGAAGAACGTGTTCTTTGAGGACTCGAGGATTGGAGATCCAGAGATAAGAATAGTCTAAAAAGACATACCTTGTAGACATTAAAGTAGAGCTTGTCCGGTTAGGCCTCGGGGCCAGTGTTGGTCATAATGCTAATGCTTACGGTATGGCTTATCAATCAGCTCTTCTTGTGAGAACTCTTGATTTGAGATATGATATTGTACTAGTTGTACAATTATGAATATAAAGTAGTTAAGGGAGTGTTGAAAATGTAACTAGTTTCAACCTTCATAATTGTTGTACTCATTTCAATATGTATCTTATGTAACAAACAAGAGAAAAAAGTTATTATTATCAAAGCATGAGTTTCATGCTCATTATTGATGATCTTCTAGGTAAAAGCATGTCGATTTGTTAGGTCTAGGTTGACTGTCTTGAGTCAGAAAGTCCAACATCATGTTTATAAGACCCTTAGAATGTAAAAATATATTTGTAAAAGAATTATTTTTTAGTCTAGAAAGTCATGGAAGCTCAGTGCAAGTCGTACACAGGAACAGCCGAGTCAACCTAGGAGAATTGACCCCTTGAGGAGGCTATATAAACAAGCAGTTTGACCTCATTTGGGACACACTCACTCACAAGTTCAATATATCAAGAAAAGAGTTTGATTTGTAGTTGGGAAGCAAGAATAAGGGGGAAGCGAAGTCAAGGAGAAGTTGGAAGGACGAAATCTATTGTTTTTGGGCTCTATCTCTCTCACACATGGGAAATTATAGGGTTTCTAGAGTTTGTCGGAAAAGGCGGATGTTGCAAGTGCGAGTTGCGGGGGACGAAGTGCGATGAAAGCATATGTTGGAAGAGAGAATACTCTATCTAGACCTCGTTGACCTTAGGAAGTGTTGTCTTGCTCTAGGAAGGTCTTAGGAAAAGGTTGGATTAGGGTTTCGAGGAAGGCGCAAGGCTGAGAATTACGGGATCGAAGTTGCGGGACGAGTTGCGAATTGAGTACACGGTCGAAGTTTGCGGGACGAGTTGCAAAATTGAGATTGCCACGTCGAAGTTGCGGTGTTCACTCGGGCGGATTTGATGCGGAATCAAGGAAGGACTTGAGGAAGGGCGACTTGGTACTTGGAGGAGAATTGGTCTAGGGTTTGGGTCTTTGTATATCATTTGAAGCGGAATTTAAGAGAGAAGAGCATTCGGGGTTTTCCCCTTGGAGGGGCTTTGTCATGGGTAAGAGCCTAATATACGTGTCCTCTATTGTCGCTATTATTGTTCTTGATGAGTGTTTGATGAAAAAGATCTAACTAAAAGACATAAAGAAGATAAATAAGATTCACGAAAATAAATATCAAGGTTAAGGAAAATAAGTATAATAGCTACCACTACGATTTTCAATAAAAGGAAGAGTGTCGCGTCGATGTGGAGGCCGGAAAATATAGAGATGCGAACGGACGGCCGAGTTTTTGGTCGAGAAGCGATGGAGATTGATTCACGATCAACGACATCACTCGAGAATTGTTAGCGAGGGTCGAGTTGGTGAAGTAGCAACGCAAGAGATGATGGCATGTATGCATGTAAATTTTTGTGAATGTTACATGCTTGGGCTGCTGTGCTATACACAACAATCACACAAATAGTTAAGTAAAATCTTGATAGAACATATAAGTGGATCTTATAGAGAACAAACTAGGAAACGGAAAAATGTGGTGGTGCATTACGGCGGTCAACGAGGATGCTTCAGCTTGACAAAGTCTCCTTAATTACGACCAACCCCGAATGTGTCACAACGGTCCTCCAATCAACAGCAGAGTCAACCCAAGTCAACTCCAAAAGTCGACGATGTCCGGAAAAGTCAACGCAGGCGACGAAGCTAAAAGTCAACGCGGCCCGACGGTTTGGTCAACCCTTTAACCTCGATTCTATGCCAAACGATGTGACCTTCCAAAATCAAACTTCCCAACAATTTTCAGCCCTTTCGGACCATGCGTTGACCAAAGTCAACGGCGGTCAAAGCAGCCAACCACTGTTGCGAGGAAATTCGTCCTTGACTCGGCGTACGATTCGTCCTCCTTCTTCCTTCACACGTGTAGGTGAACTCGTCCTCCAAGAATAAATGTAAATGGGTGAGAGAAAGATGTGTGTGTTGAGTTGTGGTGAAATGCTCTCCAACTTTTACTGTGTTATATCCATCGTGCAGAAGGTGTGTGACATATTTGGGGGTGTGAAACACAAGTAGACACACACATATAATTTATTATAAATAATAAATTCAAAATAAATATTACGCTCTGTCAGTTAAGACTTATTTTATATGGATTTTACACCTCTACGAAAGAGGAATCCAACAAAAATATTAGCCTCTTAATGCGAGCATCACAACATGGAGTTTGGGCATGGTTATCCGAATTTAACACTCCTCTCGGCGGGGAGAACTCCATCCATCGGTGCGGTGACATCGTCGTCATCCGCGGCAACACCGCTTCTGTGGCCTCTTTATTTGAACGAGAAGTGGGTCGGTCACAAAGACATCATCCCCCGGCCCCGACATAATCGGTCCGGAGGTTCGAAACCTCTATCTGAACTCACAAAAGCGTCTCCAACCAACAAGTTGGTTCCTTGACACGGTAGAGCGGAAAGTCCCGAGACCTCACTAAGCTTGATCCCGGATGAAGTGGTTGGGCCAAGTGGTGCCATCTGGGCTAGAAGTACGGCAATCTGCGATGCGTCCATGGAGTCTTTGCTAATAGTCTCTAGCTTTTCACACCTCATTGTTAGCCAAATGAAGGTACTTGTGAGCCTAAAACTCAATGGGTAGGATGCATACGAGGCACGAGATAAATGAGGGCGAGCCGGCTCAATAATCACAAGGGTGGGGAGTAGAAGCATTATGAGTGCTTATGGCTTTCTAAGTATCCCAAAGCCCCGAGCTCCCGAGCTCATCGTCCAACGGGACCCACATCATGGGGTCGTTCCACGACACGAGACTCTACAAAGATTGAACTTGACCTTCCCGAGAACCGTGAGAATGTCCATGACCTGCTCATCGATTCCTATGATCGAGCCTTATGGCGCCTCGTATGCCATATCTGGGATAAAGTGGTACACGATATCGATATGCTTGGATCGGTCGTGGAACACGGGATTCTCGGTCATACGAATCACTTTGGTTGTACGAGTATCACGGTGGTATCTAGCACATGTCCAAACGGTTCCTAAAGAGCTTCGCAGCTAGCGCTACAATAGGCCATACTATGACGTATGTTGGCCTCGCGAGTGCTCGAAGCCACTTGGAAGCACGCTACTGCTCGTCAACGAGATCGAGGCTGAAGCCAAGATTGAAGTAGCATCCCGATGTGCTCTTACGATCCCACCACTGCTTGCCAACCCAATCGGCATCGTTATGTCCACCGGGTGTCACACTCCCGAGGCGATTATCTCGGCCCATGGTTTATCGTGCAGAATGTCTCGGAAGATTCTTAGCACTGACCCGGTGAAAATGATGAGTGCTCAACCATACGGTGACTCAAAGTGTTCCCGCTGCAAAACATATGTCTAGGTCGGTGTTCACTAAAGACATCAAAGCTCTATGAGTTGACGATACTCGATTAGGATTGGCCAAGATGAGCCCGACGGCCTTCTCCACTCCAACTTCTTAAAGTTGAGTTCCATCGGTGTCGACACGGACTTACGGAGTCCACCATTCGAATCTTTCGGAAGCTTCCTGCGTGTATTTTCCTTGAGGAAATCTCTCGAGTCTGCGGACCTCCGGAGCCTAGGAAGTAGTGCATCGGTCTAGGTCCTTCATCTCGAACTACGTGACGAGCTCTCTCTTACATTGATGAATGAGAGGGTCGGCTTTTTGTCGAAGAGAGGTCGTCCACATACGGCTTAGCCCAGAATGAGAGGCTTCCCCACGCACAACCTTGAAGTAAGGTTGGATGAAGGCATTACTTCGAGTGAAGCCAGGCTTCATCTGAAATAACTATCCATCCCTCTCATACCAAGCTGCGGGTGCTTGCTTTAACCCCATGAGGGCTTTCTTCAACTTTGCGGACATGAGTGTCTTCGATCACGAACTTCAAATCCCGGAGGTTGTTCTACATACACCTCTTCCTTTATTGCACCATGCGGAAAAGCGGTCTTGACATCCATCGACTAGAACTCCATCCTTGCGTGGCAATGAGGAGCTATGATTGATCGGATGGTGACCATATCGTGCCACGGTGCAAATATGTCATCATAGTCTATTCCTTCCTTTTGAGAAGCCACCGGAGACGACAAATCTTGCCTTGAACTTTCGGCCTCCCATCAAATCTGTTTGATCTTGTAGAGCCATTTTGCGGTGACAGTGATTTGTCGCCAGGATCTCGGGACCCACATCCCGGACATCATTCTTCATTATGGACTCATATTCTTGGGCTGCATATCCTTCCAAACTTGATGCTTTACGGCTTCCTCAAAAGATCCGAGGTTAGGATTGTACGATAGTACTCATGGCGGCTAGAGACCCTTGGTATCTACACGACTTCTTGCTTTCACGAAATGTCCCCCTTAGGGCGGCACTGACCCTTAGCATCTTCGAGGGTGTCCACCAGGCAACGTGGGAGTATATACAGGTGAAGGAGATGGATCAATAGGGTCCATTGGTCCTTCAATATCAAGCATTGTCTCATCCTGCGGTTCTTCTTGATTTCCCGGAGCCTTTCTTCATGATTTTCTTCGGATCTTGGAAGATCTGCTACTTTCTTCACTGTCTTCGTCGTGACATCATGGCATATCTCTCTACTTCCCTTTGACCGGGTACATAGACTGTATAGGCCTTCGAAGTCTCCTTGTAACCCACAAACATTCCTTTCTTCCCGAAGCATCTAGCTTACTTCTCTTTTCTTTCGGCATGAAAATAGACGGGACACTTCAAAAATTCTAAAATGTGAGACATCGGGTTCTTACCGGAGAAAACCTCTTCGGGAGTTTTGGAGTCGAAGCGGAATGAGGGCATCGGTTTTGAATATACACGGCGATGTTGCGAGCTTCTCCCCCACGAAACTTCGGTAGTCCCGGAGTCACATAGCATGGCACGAAGGCGACTTCCACAGTAGTCCTATTCTTCGTTCGACAACACCATTACGCTCGGGAGTATATGCGGTAGTCTCCTCTTAATGCCAGCTTCTACTGCAAAAGTCTTTGAACTCATTTGACTCATATTCGATTACCATTGTCGGTTCTCAAACTTGATCTTCTTTAAAATTCATATTTTCCACCAAAGGCTTTGAAGGTACGGAACCACATGAAAGCCTCATCCTTCTTCTTCGAAGTATATCAGTGCCGAGAGAAGTCATCGATGAGTATTAGTAAGAACATCCTCCCGGGGATGTCACGGGCAACATACCGGATAGATCGGGAGAATGGACCGGTTGCAAAATGTGAGGTCTTTGTGACAACGGGGAAAGGTCTGTGCCCCTTTCTTCGGCCACGGCCCTTACATACACCTTCATGATTATTTCAAAATCGAGCATCCCTACTGTCACCACCTTCCTTGCTTCGGGAAGGGCCTTGTAATGAAGGTGTCAAATCTTCGGTGCCATAGTTCGGTTTCGAATAGTATCTGATCATAGCTCCCGGCGGACTTCTCCGGCTGGTAAGTGTACCAACTCTAAAACATTCGAAATAGCTTCCTTGAAGCTCTCCTTCCACTTGAGCACCTTTCCATCGAGAGAATGTTACATTGAACCCTTTGTCTTCCCGTAATTTAGAAGCAGGGCCACAAGGTTCTTCTTCGTTGGGTACATAGAGTACATCTTGCAAACGTAGGACTTGTCCTTGAACAAATCGGAGAGGTCAGGTCCACTGTCCTTTCACGGGATATGTGGCATTATCTCGAGGATAATTTCTAGATTAGTATCCCTTTCAATCATGTCGGAGAGTGCTTCCTTGAATCCGATGATGTGTCTTGAGGCACCATCGATTAGCCGGACATCCATAGTGTCGGGCGGAGATGTAGCGGAAGAGCGAGATACAAGAATATACTCATTTCTTTTATCAACGACATTAGACTCCTCATACTGGTGTTCTAGACCTTTCAGAAGGTCGATTGTTTCCACCAAAGTGAGCCTTCCTCTTTCCTTTGGTTTGTCGTTTCTTGATTCCCATTCACCCGATTGTTGTTGTTATCATCAACATCGGGAGAATCCTTCTTGAAGGGCATTCTCTAGCATAGTGAGCGAGGCCTATGGCAAGTGAAACACTTACCTTTCTTTTCTTGGCCCTTGTTCTTCCTTTGTCCTTAGAACCACCGAGTTCTTCTTTCGAGAATGAGCACCATAGGCGGCATTTTGCATGCATTGTCGAATTCCTTCATCCTTGTTTCTTCTTGCATACATCTGAAATGACTCATCAAAAGTTAGGAATGGTATTATTATTGAGAATGGTAGTTGTGAATACTTGCCATTCATAGAGTCCTCCAAGTGCGGTGAGAACCATCTCACGATCATTTGTGTCTCACGATGACGATTGTTCCTTATTTCGGTCAATTTCGAGAAAGTAAGTTTGAACGGACTCATCTGACCTTCTTCTGTATTCTTCAACTTATTCTTGAGGAGGCAGCACTTGGTTCACATTGTTTACTTTGAACATAAGGATCAATTTATCATACATCTCCTTGGATGTGCCTAGTTGAGATATATAAACAACAGAGACTCTTTATGTATGGATTCCCCGATCCCTTGACTTTGCTTTGATCTCTCCCTTTTATACTTATTTCTAACGACGGCGGTAGCATTGGATGGAGGTTCTTGAATCTTACCCGACACATGATCCAAGGAATCCTGTGGTCTTCCAATTAGAATCTAATATCATCTTCCAGGAGCATGAAATCATCCCTTCCGGTCGGCTGTCATTCTCCTTGAATTTAAAACTTGTGGAACCCATTTCTTGGAGTGAGTGATTGCTAAGACGGAGCTTGTCTTCGCCTCACCTCGAAATCTGCTTTAATTTTGTAGATGATACATACTTGAGCTTAACTACTTTTCTTACGGCAATCACACGAATAGTTAAGTAAAATGCGATAGAACATATAAGTGGATCTTTATAGAAGACAAACGAGAAACGAGAAAAATGTGGTGGTGCGTTACGGCGGTCAACGGGATGCTTCAACTAGCAAAAGTCTCCTTCGAGTCGACCAACCCGAATGTGTCCCCAACGGTCCTCTGATGACAGAGTCAACTTGAAGTCAACTCCAAAAAAGTCCCTGACGTCGGAAAAATGACGAGGGCGACGAAGATAAAAGTCAACGCGACAACGGTTGGTCAACCCTTTAACCTCGATTTCTATGCCAAACGGTGACCTTCCAAAATCGAGCTTTCCCAACAATTTTCGACCCTTTCGGACCATGCGTTGACCAAAATTAACGATGGTCAAACTTCGACAAAACCTAAGTTTATAGAAATTCATCCTTCGGCTCGGTAAATATGATTCGTCCTCCTTCTTCTTCACAAGTGGCCAAAATTTGAACTCGTCCTCCGAAGGAGCTCGTACTAAATCGGATAGAGAAGAGAAAGAAGAAGATGTGTGTTGATTGTGGTGAAATGCTCTCCAACTTTGCACGTATTTATATCCATCATTGGGGTGTGTATTTTGCTCTGTTTGGGGGTGTGAAACCTTAAGGCGAGCACTGCACATATAATTTATTATAAATAATAAATTCAAAATAAATGTGCTCATCGGATTAAGACATATTTTATATGGTTACACCTCTGCGAAGGAATCCAACAAAAATATTAGCCTCTTAATGCGAGCATCCACTGACATGGAGTTTGGACCTAGTTGTCCAAATTTAACAACAATGCAACTAGAGGTTAATCTTGTCGAGTTTGCAAAGGTACGAGTAATCCTCTCCATCTCGAAATGTCCATTATGTTCTAGGTTTGAACGGAATCTTGTTTCGGTAGCTACCCTTGAGGAGAAGAGGTTGTAGTGTCTTTTTCGAAAAAGGTAAGTCTTACCTCCGACGCAACCACGGACGTAAGAAGCGAGAGAGGTGTGAGGATGAAGACTCTCTACAAGTTTCGAGGTAGAGATAGGCGCGGCCTTGAGCGGCAAGGTAAGCAAATCATAAAAACAAATAGCGGTTGAGGAAGAGCGAGCTTCGAGAGAGTCCTTAGAGCAAGAGCATGTTGATGCACGAGAAGAAGCTACTCAAGATGGAGCCTCGGTTAGTATCTTAGTGTGAGCCTCGGCTAGTTGGCGGTTGGGGCGACCAACGAGGATGATAAGGAGAAGAGCCAGGCGGTAGTGGCGGCCACTCGGTCCCCGTGCCGAGCGCTGTGTAAAAGGAGAGTTCAAAGCCAAGTGGGCGAAGGGTGTTACAGAATCACATGAGGATTTGGATCTTCCGATTATCACCTTTAGCTAGAGAAAGCGGCCATAGAGGTACACGAGCTACATGGCACTTATGGTAGTGATAGACTCGCACGGCATGGTTGGAAAGAACGAGGCCTTCGGATCATATCCCGCATAAGAAAGCAAGGAAGTCTTCTAGTTGGAGAATGGTTGCAACAACGGAGAACGTGGTAGTGTTGAAGACGGATCCGGATGGACGGTTCTTCCCGAAGCACCTTCCTCGCTAAAGGGAGTGTTAAAAATTGTAGCAAGAGAAGGTCTTTTGGCTCGTGCCTTAGCTAGAAGGGCGAGTTTGTCTTTCCTTTGACCGTAGACGAGTTCATGGAGTTGGTAAATTCGTGCATAGTGTTGGAGGACCGATTGTAAGGATACTTCCTTCAATTTGACCTTCAAATCGTGTGAGTTATAAATTTAAATAGAAACCAATTTGGAGCTTCGGTCCTAAGTGAAGCATGGACAGTTAAGCAAGCAATTGACTTAGTTAGCTAGTTAATCTCGACTCGTGTTCCTAAATTTGCACTTTTCGTCGGATTAGGCATAGATCGAATCAATAAAAGGAGGACGAGGGGCATGAGTTTATTCATTATTTAGTATTTATGCACAAGGTTTGTGACCGAACAAAGCTCACGAGTTTGTGAGAGTGAGCCTTGATTATGGAGCGCATGAATTGTGTCCTAGGGAATAAGATATCACAAGTGTGCAAGGATATAGGAGATTGATTGTGCGCGGAGGCGAGGGCTTATGCACTAATATTTGGCAAGCCACAAGTGCACGAGTTTGCGCAAGGAAAAAGGGCTTCTAGTGCGCAAGAGAATAGGAGCTAGGATCGAGGCAAGAGGCGAGGCATAGTCAAGGATTCGAGCGCGGGGGAATAGTTGTGTGTGTGGGAACCAAGATCGAGCGGTGATCAAGGCAAGTCGAGATCAAGCGATGATCAAGGCGAGGTCGAGATCAACTATATCTTTGAGATTTGTGAGAGAGAGCGGAACACTTTTCTGAGAGAGAAAGATTGCTTTCGCAATAGATTCAATTGCTCCAAGACAATCAATAAAATAGCCACATTAAGCAAGTAGGTTTTTCCCTCTTGGGTTTCCTGAGAAAAGTGCATCAATTTGTGCATGTGTTTCTATCTACTGTGTTTTTATTCGATGCATATGATTTGTTAAGAAACTTCGTATCTTGGTGAAAGTAAACTAGTTTCGGTTTGAGTTATTCATCTAAGTAGTTAGAGTTTCATGGAAATTTAACAATTTTAATACTTACTAAGTTATAGTATTTTATAATATATATACGAGTAATATGCAAAAATGTAGATTTTGTGCCATGAGCTAGGGCAATTTTGATCTTAAGTTCCATGTCCTTTAGCTTGTGGAGATTGCTTACTTGAATGATGGAAGCATTTTAGTTTTTAACAAAGTAAAATATTTTTAAAGAATTTAAACTATGACAAATAAACGAAAGTAGAAAGTAAACATAAGCTTATGATCTTGTCATCTAAGAAAGAGTTATGAAATATAATAAGTGGGCCATTGATCCTCATTAAATATTCTAAAATGAAATGAAATTGTATCAATGTCCATGAGAATGACCAAAATAGATCAATGGGACCAAGAGGTAGCACTTTGTACAATAGCATAAATAGTGCATATAGCATCTCCTAATTAGTTCTAATCCACCATTAAGGAAAGGAAGAAAGAAAGAAAGAGTAGACAATACAATAGAGAAGGGAGCATAGAAGGGTAACCTAAAAAGTATGGTAGATAATAATCCATGGGAGGAAAGCTTATAGAGACAAGGTTGTACCTTGATATGTCCCAAGGAAGTTGCCATCACTATGGAAGTTGAGGGAGAGTAGTGTCTGAGAGCATACGAATTAGAAGTGAGGATCCATCTGCATCCACCACCACAACCCTAGTAATGTCCCAGAGAATAATTTGTTAACTTTATATTTTGTGAATAAAAGAAAGCTTATGACCTTTATGATCCTCAACTAGAAGTGCTTTTACCAAGGAGGATGTCATATTCAATGACAATAATGGAAGAATGAAACCAAGGGTAGAGGCACACCATGGGAACCGGGAACCAAGTAAAGAGGAAACATATGAATGTGAAATTACAAGAAAAGCAAAAAAACAACAATAAATAGGTAACCATCACCAATAAAGAAGCTTCTGAGTGGAATTATTTTGTATATTATAGTAAAATCAAAATAATGATTTGTCTTAAAGAATATCAATGATGTGAAATAAACAATATAAGGAGCGTTAGGTAAATTATCTTGTCAATGTGTAATGTTCTAAATACTTTTGAGCAACAATCTTTTTAAAGAAGCACGAAACCATTGGTTAGAATTAAATAATGAAAGGAGATACGATGCTACAATGACAACTGATACATAGATGATAGAAGCTAGGTTGAATTGACTAAACCTAAATGGGTTTAGGATGCAAGGGTGGATATGTAGAATAAAATTCAAGGCGGATGGAAGTATAGATCAAAGTCAAAACACATTTAGTTGCTAAATGTTGTTCATAAAGAAAAGGAACCAATTATTAGATAATCTTTTACACCTGGTTGCCAAAATGAATATAATGTCTTATAATATTGTTTAGTTGTACATTTCGGTTGAGTTACACTCTGGATTAGAACACAAAGGTTACAAAATGAATATAATTTGTCTTATAATATTGTTAGTTGTACATTTCGGTTAAGTTACACTGTGGATTAGAACCTGGTTTGCAAAATAGATAGAATTTGTCTTGTGATATTTGTTAGTTGTGCATTTCAGTTGAGAGATACATATTGGATTGGAATCCTATGTCACGCAATGAAAGAAAGAACGAAATTATATTGTCCAATAATGGCCAATGCAGGTCAAGTGGGACTGAAAATTACATCAATAAAATAGAGAAATAGGGTAGAAAAAGAAACCCTGGGGACTCAAAAATGTAACTAAACACTACTAAAGATACGAAAACAATGTGGGCAATTAAGAGATATTGAAAATGGGGTAAACCCAAAGAGAGAGAAATGCTGAGATGAATCTCTGGGGTGTTGTCTCCAATATAAGCTCTTATATTAAAAGTTCGGATGGTAATGAAGCTTTCAGAGAGTGAATGTTAGTCTACAAATATCTTTGCCTCTTCTGTAAAGAACTCTGCATGGATTGATATTTTTACAGCTAAGAAAGGCTCTTCCAATGATTGACCTACTTATGCTACAGGTGATGGGACATATGAAGAAATGATATAGCACATTTAGAAACATACCTAACACTTCGCATCGACAAACTTTAAAGGTTCACGGGTATCGGCCCTGTGTTCCACCAGAGCCTCTCGCAGAACAATTTCTCTGAGAGTCCATGTATGTGAATGGACGAACGGCAGCTCTAACTGCGAATTCACGATCGCGAGCATTCTCCGATTCATTTCTCCTTCCCTTCGCATCCTCCGCAGGTGCCACGGACTCAGCAGGACCCCACTTTCCCTGCTGCTTCCTGTTCCTCAATTTCAGACAGTGCACCAAGTTTCAACTCTGCATCGCCGTTCCCTATATCGGTGCCTTCTTCTTCATTCATCTCCAAATCTTCAAACTCTTGATCGTCGAGATCTCTCAACGAGTTCTTGAATTCTTTTTCCAAAACATTGCCTGCTGGTCAGCAGAGATCTTGCTCCGCCTCCATTTCCATTCCAGACGCTTCTCCATCCTCGCTTTCCTCTTCATCTTCCACCTCACTGCTCCCACCTGATGCAGTCATGGGCTGCTCGCGGGCCCCTCATTTCTTGGTTAAAAAGGATGAAGCAGTTTCACCGGATGATTTTGACACAGAGTCCCAGCACAGGGACCTTCGCTCGTCGTCCAATTTCTCGTACGCCGAGACAGCATCGTCCATCCGAAACACTAACCTCGACCCCCAAAATCCTGCATAGGCACTCATAATAGGTCTGATTTCCGCCTCACCGGGAACCGAAAACCTATGCGCCTCTTCTGTCAACGGATCAATCAATTCCGCAAGATGTCGGAAAATTCCTCCTGGGGCTCGAACCTGGCCTGATAAAAGGGCTTCTTGACATAAATCCGTCCGGCTAGAACTAGGCCGTGCCTGTGTCAATTCCTTGCCCTCTTCCCGACCATGGCCCCTAGTCTGTACTTGTCCAAATCCTCTCTGCTCCTCCCTGCAATACAGGTCACCAGAGTCCACTCATCCCATGGAACACGTGGTTTAGGTTTGTAGGGCGCCACGCAAACCAGAAATGCTTGATACTTTCATCAAAACCCCTAAGATTATTGTCGTAATCCACCATAGCATCATGTTGATCAATCCTCTCCTGCTCCTCTGCGTCTTTGACATTACTGAACATGGTAACCCTCATATCGGACATTCTCCCCCTCACGGGCTTCACAACAATCCCCTTTCGGGCATGAGGCTGTAAGGACGTATTTATACCAGTCAAGCGGATGCCTCAGAGTGGGGTCGTCCGGCTCCTTGAGCGCACGGTTCTCTCGTACCCCCAGCCCAATCATTGCAGTTCCTCTTCTGCCAATTCCTCCTTCTGATCTTCGCCGAAAACCTGCAAAATGCTTTCCTTCCAGGTTTTTTAACTTTGGGTATGTTTTGGATTCTCGCGGCCTTTGTCACCGCTGCTCAGTAATCATCTGCTGCGCTCGTCCTCTCTCCTCTGCCCGGCCATCCAGGCGCCGCTCGAGCTCTGCCCGGCTTTCTTCTTGCTTCTCCTGCTTGTGCGGACACGTTCTGGGCTTCTGATGTTCCCAGAAGAACCTGCATTTCCAGGATTCGAAACAGGACACCGTTAATGTTAAACCGCGTTTTGTGGTCGCTTTGGTTAGAGCTTCAGATGTTCGACGCCGGTGTTCAAAGTTTCGGCCAGTGGGATTACGGCCTCAGACCCACCCATTGCAGAGGGATTCCATACAGTAGAGCCATACTTCTGTCAACCAGATGGCTACACTGAGTAAATTGTGATCGATTGATTTTATGTGAGACCTTAAACCATGAGAGGGTTTTAGGATGAGCTCATAATTTTAGTTGAGTAGTAATTAGGGTTGGAATTTGGATTTAATTTTCCCCTCTTACTGCAATTAAAATAATTTTGCCGATGTTCTCATAATAAATTAACTTTTTTATCAACAAAAATTTCATTAAAATATTTTTTTTTAATAGCATTTTAAAAAAATTTTTATATTTTAAAAAAAAAAACAAAATGATTATAACACATACTTATAATATAATCTTTAGAACCTGAAATCAAATCAAGTATTGGATGATTAAGATATGCTATAATATTGGTATAAATGAGATATGATTAAGGAGATTTTATAGGACATATAAAATGATTAACATAGTAAAACTATAAATTGCAGGAAATTGAAAGATGTTAGAGTAAGAATGGGGGAATGTGGAAGGCAATAGCTTTTACATTATTATTTGTAGTATTTCGAGCTTGCGAAGTTATCTAGGTTGAATGATTGGCATCACATGCTTAATATTTCTTTACTGAAAACTGCACGAAAAGAGAGGGAGGAAAACCTTTTACACACAAAAGTACGAAAAAAACTTGAGTTGCTAATGACCGAACACCTTATTTAATGATCTATGACTTCCCCACATCCAACTCCATCTTAAATTATTTTATATATAGTATACATCTAATAATGCCAATTTATGGATACCATGCGAATGAAATATGAAATCATGTTGTGGTTGACATGACATTATCTAAAAATGAAAATATGATTCATTGTGTTGGTGGTTCTCATTAAATGACCCGACCAATTCATAAATAGGTATGTTATCTACACATCAAGTTGAGTAACCATATAAGCTCCCCTTTAGGCTTGGACATAGCTTTAATAGAAATTTTATGGTTTTCTTTACTTTCCAAGGGCAATATCATTAACACAAAAAAGTGATCCATCCTTGCTTATCAATATAATTTAATTTAAGATAAATTTGTCTAAAGGTAAAGTCTTGACTCTACTCTACATTTCACAAAATCTTATAACACACAAAGTCAACAATAATTCATAGGTTATCATTATAAAGAAATTGTCATTAAAAGCCTCGTGACCACCATGGTTTTTGCAAAGTATGAAAGCCAGATATATTTATCAACCCATTTATCAGGCATGATCTATCAAAGGATATGAAGACATGAAAATGAAGAGGGCGATCGACATTTGCACATAGTTGGACAAACACAACCTTTCATACAACCATCTACAAGGCAATGTAAAATCTAGCCTCATCATGCTTACATGTCCAATGTCCAACACATTTACTCACGTGTTCACGCATACGAGCAAAGCAAGCCTAGCCTCTCCATGCATATATATGTTATAGTGTCAAACACATTTGCAATAGGGACCTAATCTTAAGCAACATAAACAAGTTAGAAGCATGGAATTTGGAGCAAGACTAAATCCTCTAAAGTCATGGAAAAATCTCTAGCTTTGAAATTGTACATATCGATCAAATAGATTATGCATAATTAATTCCACCTAACATAAATGGTATTATGCAAAATATTAGTTTAATTCATTGTTACACAAACTTTTAGAGAGCAATGGAAATTTATTCCTTTATATAATAAATTAAAAATAAAATAAATAAAAACAATAGCAAATACTTCCATTGGTTTTTGTTGAAATTTTTTTTTACTAGGGTTTCACACAGAGAATTTCACCATCCAATGAAATTACTTATGGCCTTAATAGACAATGCCAAAATAATTTTATCAAATGCTCGTTCACATTGTGTTTAGAGACAATATATGGAGACTCACTGCCAATTTAAAATAGTATATTTCTCTCATCATTCTAAATCTTTAAGACTCTTAATCAAGGATATTCGTATCTTCCAAGTATTAATTTGCCAATTTGATTTACTTTAGATGGAAGGATATATTTTTGTTCAATCTTTTCATTATAAAAGATTATACAATAATTGTACTTTTATTAAAAAAATTAGTCATATAAGGGTTCCAATTATTGACTTTTTGAGGTCAATGGCTTATTTTTTATTTATTTTATGACAAAAAGATACATTTTAATTCAATTAATAGAGATATTTTTTACCATGAAAACTTGTATATGTCATTTTACTTTAATTGACATTAGTGTAATTAAATTTCAATGGTTTAAAGGTATATTTTCATTTAATTTTTTATGATGAAAATTTGTAAAAATAATTTTATTTTAATTGATAAGAGATTAAATCAAATATAATTTATAAAAAAATATATTTTTAAATAGAATATTTACTCTTCCAATTTAACAACATTTCAGTAGACAAACTATATATAAATAATGAATTTTATTAAAAATAATAATATTCATTAGTGGTAATGTTCAATGTAATATTCTTATGGATTATATGCATAATATGAATAAGAAATAAAAATGATAAACACTAAATGATATTTCCTTCTTCTTTTTTTGAAGAGTTTTTATAATGTTTTGAATGACTATATGTAAAGTTTTAGACACGATGCTATAGTCGGAAATATTTTATTGGTTACCTATAAAAGAGGAATTGTTAAATATCTCCATATAATAAATGCATTACAACTTATTTTTATATTTCCAATATATCATAATTATGTCGAGCATGGAGTCATATTTGTTGATCTCATTAGAGGAGAAGAAATAGTCTTAAACTTTGAGACCTTTGTTGGAACGGAGTAATTTTATCAAAACACTATAAAAGGCATGAAAAGACTACTCGCTTTATAGGCCTCTAGGAACACAAATATAACATGCATGCGGACCTTGCTTATTATATAGGCTAAATCATGATCGTCACTCTAGTTTTGGTATTGTTGCCCCACACCCGAAAAGCATTTGTTAACTAATATTGGGGGCCATATAGGTCAAAACTCAATTAGCCTACACAATGTGCTTGTGGGAAGTGGCATTAAGCTAAAGAGTATAGGGGTAGTCCATACCGACTCGGCCTTGAAACTTCCTCGATGACGGAGTGGCGAGTCTTATTGATTCCCTTACAGAAAAGGGTGGTAAGCCCATTAAGCTAGGATGAACAATGATCATGCCACAAAAAAAACATTTGTTGACCAATACGGGGACATGCCAAGGTTCCAAACTTGGTTTGCCTACCATGCTTGTGGGAGGTTGCCGTAGGCTCGAGATTATAGGGGTAGTCCTTTAAGTGAGCCAAAGGCCTCCTCGATGAAGGTGGTAGGCTTATCCTTATATATATATAATAGTAACCAAATCACACACTACTGAATTTATAGTCGATGAGGATGATTATCATTGGATGAGGATGTGCTAGTCAATTCTTAGGTTGACACCCTTATGATGGTGACTATCGAATGTAGGTGGTAGTCAATTTGCATTAGTCCACAATTGATTAAGGATATAATCATTGGATATGGTTGGTAATACTCAATTCCTATGTCGACTATCATTCTTGTGTGGGGTCATCATTTAGTGAGTTGGTAGTCAATTCTTGGGTTTTATCACTTTTAATGAGGATGGCAACTCAATGAGGATAGTAGTCAATTCCTACTTAATTATCATTAATAGAATAGGTATAACAAGATGAGATTGTTATTCAATTCCCAAGCTAAATAGCTTTCACGAGTGATTTTCTTTTGAATGGAAAACTTATTAGTTAAGTCTTGCATTAATTTTAAACTTTTTTTGTTGTTGAATAAACATAAAAAAAACTATATTTCCATAAAGAAAATATACAAGCCTACTGACAATCTAAAAATATGATGAATAAGCAAATTAGTTAAAGCCTTGCACTAATTTTATTTTTTATTTTTTTGAATATAAACATATAAAGAACTATATTTCCATAAAAAATATACATACATGCCACCAAATAATCTAAAATATGATATACAATTGTTAACATTAAACCTAAATAAATAATTACAACTATGACCTAAATCACCACTTTGAAATAGATATTTTGTTTTTGTTTTTCCTTGAATTATTCTAACTATAAAATGACAATTACTATTTTATTGGCCTTGTCTATTGTTATTAAATTCTTCCCTATATCATTTTCATCTTTCACTTGAATGATTGTAATTTAAATTAAAGTAAAAATATTAAAATTTTAGATACTAATTTATAAATTAACTAGTATAATTAAAATTACTTTTAAAATTTAATATTTTGTATATTTTTTTAAATGTAACAATTTTATATATAATTATTAAAAAATATATATATATATATATATATATATAATAAACTAATATTAAAACTCATTAATTTTATTTAAAAGAAAATGATTCATTTCATGAAAAGAGGCATTGGGTTTTTATAAGGCTTAACTAAAAAAATGCGATAGCCTTTTGATTGTAAAAACCTTTTATATGTTTTTAAGCCATGTTTACCATTTTTCCTTGGGTTAGTTTGGAAGACATTTTCGTCAAACTCATCCTTCCTAAATTCATCCTTCCATTTCAAATGTACATCAACACATTCGACCTTCATCTCGGTAGTTGACGACATTGTTTAAGTAACTTTATGACCATGATCTAAAATTCACTGTGGATGCCATTCAAAGGTTATAGTTGTGCTCACAGTCATAGGTCATACGGGAAAACATGATCTAAAGTTTGTAGGCGATTTCTCGAAGGTTTTGACGGTAAGTGTATTGGGCTTATAGCGTAGCCTTTGTGCACAAAGTTTGGAAATTTCTTGAAGCATGATTTCAGAAAACGTTAAGGCGTGTCTGTGACCCTCATGTGACGGTGACATTTGAGAGAACGGGGAGGCATCCAACTAGCACAAGAAGTAATCTCTCATCCTTACATATAGACAACGTACAACAACATCGAAGAATTATGGGTTGCGTGCCCATCTTCGGGAATGATGAGGCATTAGAATGGTCTGAACATCTGAGAATTTATGGGATAGCTAAATTTATCTTGTTGATTTTGGGTGTTAACAAGTTCCTCTTAACTTCAATTTTGGGACGGCGGGAGCAGATCTATGTACGCAAAGACTCGGCCTCAAGGCGCGGTTGCGACCTCACATTGGTTCTGCTTTCACAGTGCACACGTTCTAACTTACCCTCCTTATGTTAAGTTTTGTTTTATTACATTATGAATATTTCCCCTCGTGCTTCTAAGCCCCCTACAACAAAGGCGGTCAGTAAAATTACATTAGATAGTCTCACATGAGTACATTGAGTCTTTAGAAAAGCGAAGAGAAGAAAGAGAAAATCATTTTAAAGCTATAACTAATAGCAATGTGATAACAACCACAAATCATTAGAAAATAAAATAACCACTCGAAATTGAAATCCAATAAATGAAAGGTAAAATTAAAAGAAATAGAACATAGTAAACAAACAATAGTCGAAGAAAATGACACCTTGAAAGCGAGATTAAAAATCTAAAAGAACAACTACATAATAACTCAACCTAAATAACACGAAAGTAACTAGATATTAAACCCATCGTAGAAATTAATAAATTAATTGTTCTCGACCATGAGTGCCACAAACGAGCCTTAAATCTTATAATTGTAGGTATAGAAGAACAAAGCAGTAGAAAACACATTAGAAATGGTTAAAGAACAATTAAAAACAAAATCTCAAATTGAGAACAACCCATCTCACGAAGAAAACGATAAGAATTCGGAAAGATAGCAGGCATAAACACGGACTCATCCATGTCAAAGATCAGTTGTCATGAACATAAACTAGATATACTCAAGAAATCCCCAAACACAAAAGAGCAAAGAACCTTTATAAATGAAGATCCCATTCCGGAAAGGCCAAGCGAAATTAGGAAAGAAGTCAGGTCGAGATGCGGGGAAAAGGTCGGGAAATGGGCAATCATTAGGAATAGGAAAGCTTTTATTAGAGATAGAGTCTCAAGCATGAGTGATAAATAGGGATTTGCATCCTCCAAATCCTCTTCTTTTAGGCCCATTGTGGCTTTCCATGGTGTAAGGTCACATGTTAAGTTGGATCCCCAGTGATATTGATCTTATTCTCTTAGTTGAAAAATGGGAGCATAATGAATCTAGGGTCCCTCACCTCGACGGTTTCACTCTTTGGTGCGAGGTTGGAATAAGAAACCATCTTAGAGGGTTTTGGTGGTATATCATGCTATATAAGGAACCACTTTTTCACTCTCTGTCAGAGCTTCATAAAATTGACCCCTTGATCGATACATTTGGATCGAAATCTCTTGTTAACACACGATAATATCTTTCTTGCAATATGCTATTTCACTCCTATCAACTACACATCTATAAGAAGAACAACACAGATAAAATTCTCCTTTCAATTCTTTAGAAAATGACATCTCGACTTGAGAAATGATGGTAATATCCTTCTCTTGCGGGAGACTTTAATACTACTCTTGCTACTAACCAAGCCATCACATTAGCAACAACTCTAACCCTGACCCCTTGACGAAGCGATGAAGATAGTAACTTAGCTAATACATTCAAGAAAATTTGAAAGACATTATCGAGAACTTATTTGTACCAGGAGCTCCTCAAACTTTACTGATTTAAAAGGATGTAATTATTTGAAATGGTATCAGTGGCCCCTCTTCGGTCGGATAACATGTTTCCATGCGTTGGGTAGAAGTGTCGTGGATTATGCAATTTACGACATCCTTGTCCTCAACCATTTTACAAAATTTGATCTTCTCGATGGATTGGTTTGACTGCGACCACGGACCTTGAGTCTGCATCCCTCGATCTCGCTATGCATACTGCACATCTTCAGGAGACTAATCAGAAAGAAAAAAAGACACATTCGCTTCGATAGGTGTAAATAAACCTCTTTTTAAAGGGATTTGAAGGGATTTAGGGCCCATGAATTATAATAATAGCATTGATCAGAGTTATTACCATTTAACTATTATCCTTTCCAACACCATTAGCAAGTTTTCTAATGAGATTTCGTTTAAGCGATCTAATAGAACTTCCGATCCATGGTATGACAAATATTGCAAGAGGCCAATAAAAGCGATCGAGAGGTGCTCCACAATGAACTCATTAGAAAACTGCAGAATATCAATACATAAAAAAATATCATCAAAAGAAGAAGAAAAGATCATATATTAATAAAAGGCAGGATTATCTTCTCTACCTTTTAAAGTAGGTACCTAAAAATTTTTGGTGGAATGTTCTTGTGTTAAAACCAAAGATAACCATTCTGTCCTTAAGAAAATTGGGACGACTATCTTAAGAAGTTGTGTGACTCTCACAAGGACATATGGGCATACCTTAATCTGTGATTAAGGAGGATGTATTAAGCTCTTGACGAAATTGAGTACGGTATTAATAAGCTCACTAATGGGAAAGCTAAAGATATTGAAGGATACCAAAGTGAGATCCTTAAAATGGGAAGATACTGTCCTCATTCCTTATCTCCACAAGCTTCTCAATTTGATTGTAGCACATGGATTCCCTTGGCTTTGAGGCTAAAGCCTTATTGTGCATGTTTAAAAATGGAAACAAGAGTGTTCCATCTAACTACATGACCATTATAGTTAGCCATATCCTGCTTAAACTTTATGGGCTCATTTTGGAGAAAGAAGCTTAGCCTTTGGCTTGAAACGGGAAAAAGAGCTAAAGGACAAGCTAGCTTTAGGAGACATCACTCGACTATTAACCATACGGGTCACTCTTAGAATCAACTGAGAGGAATGTTGCAATAGTAGAGTTGATCTCTTTATGTTGCTTTGTGGACTTTAGAAAAGCTTTCGACGTTGTTTCTCGAGATAAACTTTAGGAGAGACTTAAAGAGATCATGGTCCCTCTGAAATTTGAGGATCGTTGTGATCCATCTCTACGAGGCCCCATCCTTGCCAAGCTTAAGACGATGAGGGGTGGGTCTAAAGACATTAAATGCAATATTGGAGTTGTAGTGCCCCCTATCCCTTACCCTTTTTGGCATATACATAGATAAGCTAAGGAGTGTAAAGATGGGCGGTGCAAAGGCAAGTCTTCTTCCAGTGTTCTCATTACTCTTCCCTGCGTGGCCGATGATATCTCATTCTTCTTGCAAAAGCCACATGAGTAGAACTGACAAGTAGCAGTTATTCCTGCTTCTGCTCCAAGATGAGTATGACATTTAATACGCCAACAGACTAAAGTCATGATCATTAAATCCCGAAAATATCACCCATGGTAGTTTCTTGTATAATAACCGATTGCTTAGAGTGGGTTTCTTCTTATAAGTATTTGGACATTGACATCCCTCATCATCTCAGCAGGAATTATTAGCATTGAGAAAAGGACTATTGGGGGTTGGAAAGCTTATTATGAGCTTGGGCTAATTGGCAAAATGACAAATCTTCACATTTAGAGTAAAAGGAGAGGTTCCTCTTTAAGAACCTTGTCACCCTTGTTGTCTTATACGGATGTGAAGTTTGAGTTGCGGTATATCTAGAGAGTCATGGAGGAAGATTTAGATGATTCCAAAGCAATTCATAACCTCTGACACTTAAGATCAGGAAATAATCCCTATCTATCCTCTTGATCGAATGCGAGACAGCTCCCCCATTGAAAGTACAGAATTATGTTTAGATATATGATGTATACGAAAAGCTTGACAACATGGAATCAAAGAGGCTCCCTAAAATTGCTTATGACTATAGTCAAAACCCTCACCTTCGCCTCAAGCGTGGGTGGCATAAGGATGCCTAGTCTGGCTCAGCCATTGGGGAATTAAGAGAGGGCTACATTATGGGAAGCGAAGATAATATAAAAATACTATTACCTCAAGTTTAAGAACAAGTTGTGGGAGGATCAAGAGCGGAGGGTAAAAGGGAAAGGTAGATATTATAAGAAGTGATCAACCCCACCCTTGATAATCGAAATTATCTCTGTGTTGTCCGGTAATAAGAAAAAAATGAACATTGTTAAGATAAGAAATAATTCCCATGAGCTTCGTAGTGAGGTAGGACGGTGGTCTATTCCCAGACCCCTTAGAACGATAGAATACATCGGTTGCGATTCTAAGGAGGTGGAAGATGAAAATAACTTCTTTTAGAGCCCGCCTGCTCTTACTCACATTCACTCTAAATTCACCATCTACCACACTTCGATCTTCTTGACACAGTAAGGCAACCCACCTATAGCAATCTTGGAGCACTTATTTCCCTTCTCTTTGACCATAGAAACAAGATTTTGAAGAATCAAACTTACATTCTTTCTCATTTCTTAAGGTACGATGAAGCTAGCATTAGTCCTTAACGAATGAGTAACCATCGTCATCATCATTAATAAATTAAAATAATATAATATAATTAAAACTATATATATAACCGGATGGGTGATCAAAGGCGATATGATGGAGAGACGCCGCGAGATGGCGCGTGGCATGGCCACATGGGCTCCGCGGGCGGGAATTTATTCTCCATTGTTACGAGCTGCGCCGGTCCACCCCCCTACGCGGCATTTATGCGGTGGGAAAAGTCGAGACGGTAAACCTTTCATTTTGTGCACAATCGACTTGTTCTCCATTGGCATTTGGCTCTTCTTTGCCATCCTCTGCTCTGTTCTCTGCGCATTTTTTGCAACGAACGGTGAGCTCCATGCCGATGCGACTTCGGCCTCTTAGATACGGATGCTCGGGAGAAGGTCGCCGGTCCCCGCATAGGTGGGCGGCGTTCTCGGTGGGTACATTGCATTGAATTTTCGCCATGTACGCATTCTCCCCGGCCCTGTTGCCCAGGTCTTTACGCGACCCCGCTTGAGGTTTTGATCCTTATCCCCACACGCCTCGTCTCTTGTTTTCCTTTTTGGCCTTCGAGTTCCAGTCGCCTCGTCTCGGACACTTAGGCTCGGATGCGGCCAGGGGCGACACGCGTGGCCCCTCTTCTGGCCGTTGTCGCTCTCATTTGGCCACCTCGACTTCGTCATCCTCGAAGATCTCTATGAGCGACCTCCCCATGCGGGATTCCCGGCATGGCCATGAGCACGGGTTTGACGCCTCTCCCCCCTCCATGCGAGGCTTTGTTGCCCCTAGGGCGCTGTTGAGCCACTCCCGGCTCTCTGGCTCCTCCGAAAACCCCTCCACTAGCCTATATTCCACTTCCCGGAGAAAACGGTACGATAGACCCTTGTCATTATTCTTTGACTAAGTCTCTTTCGAATAAATCTCGGGATAACTCCCGCCCCCCTGCGGTGCTCATCGGACAGTTTGCAATGCCTCATGCACTGCGCACTACTGCGCACGTAGGTATGGATCCCTCTTGCAAAGGAGGGGAGTGCGGCTCGGTATGCCTCGGGACGAAAGAATCCGGAGTTTGAGCGTTCACGATGCTGGCGGTGCTGCCGCTCGAAGCGGTCCAGGGCCACGATAACGAAGAGGCGGATCATGGTGGAAATCGAAGAACGCTAGCCGAGCGGCCCATGGTCTCTGCGAACGCGCTCCTCGCACGAGTAATTATGCTGGAGTCTGCATGTTTTTTTTTTCTTTGTCTCGTTGCTTTTTACTTTTTTTGGCTCCATTAGGTCTCTATATGTCAAAGTTAACTACATCTCTCGAGGCTATACAAGAATTCGAACGAGTCGGTTTCCCCTAGTGGGCGGCCTCCGGTTTTTGTTCGAACTATCTTGTACAGCTTGGTTTCTCGGATGAGGCGGCACTTAAGTGCAGCAGAGGGCGTTTATGGTAATGGCGGCTCAAATTTTTTATATTACGCGGCTTGATATGCCTCATGGAGGCCATGGCATATATGCCATATGTTTCCATAATAGATTTAGATTTACTTAGAAAAAAAAAAAAAAACTATATATATAATTAATAATGAGATTGTAATATTTTATTATTTAAATTATATTTTTTAAATATATAAATAATTTCATGATTTATTTCCAAAATTGTGTGATTGGAGATTTTAAATAAAATTATTATTATTATTTAAATGAGAAAATATATTTATAATATTGAAAGGATCTATTTGATTGATTAAATATAATGTGTACAAATCTTGTCTTAAAATGTTTATATGATTGATTTATAAAATTTATATCTTAAAATATATATATTTTTTGGAAAATATGTACCATGTGTATTTGTTATAGAAATTTTAACATGTTAATTTGTTTTTTTCGTATTTTGATTGAAATGACTAATAGGTGGAAACTTCACTCATCATCACACACATATAATTCAGAGAATTATATTTTCCATTTATTTATGTAAATTTCAATAAATGTATATTAAAATTCTATATATAATATATTGTATATAGAGTTAGAAATATAAGAAGAAATCATTTTTCATTAGGAGAAAGAGCTAAGGAGAAAGAATAAAATTTAAGGAGAAAGAATAAATCTTGCATTGAAGAGTTTAACCCCACTCATAATTATCAACAAAAAAATGCTTATGGAAGCCAATATTTCTTGGAAATCTAAAAATTCTTATTACTCAGTGAGACTAATTCTCATCAGCTATGTTGTGAAATAGAGGCGTTGGAAAAGACGAAAGAAATGTGGGAGAAAGAGTATATATTTTTTGCTCTTAGAGAAAAGTGGAAACGATGAAGCATTTCAATTTAGAATGTGAGGCCTTTAAACACTAGGGAAAATTATGCGGCTATTACGGCACCTAGCTCTTGGGATAATCTATTAGCGAAAAGATTTGTCTATGACTTGGAGCGTTGTTGTAATACTCCACACATAAAGGGCATAATACAAGAACGAGCTGGAGAAACGATTTGTGTCATAGGCTATTTTTAGCCTCGTGGACTTTAAAAATATTTTCTTTCTTTCTTTCTTTCTTTATAAAAGCAAGTTTAACTTATTGACAAAATGACAATTTTTCGGTAGAATTTGATGACACGATTTCAAGTAAAATTGTAATTTTTTGTTATTTAAAATATTTTTTGAATGCATAAATGGATTCAACACGAATACCCCTAAAATACTCAAATTTTATAGAGTAAATTCAAGTTTCAAAAAATCTTTGTCATGGTTCAAATTAATAAGAAAAAATACCTTGAAAAAAAACATTTCATCTTGTTAATTAAAATACATGTTTTATATATATTTAAAATCATCATTTAAAATTTTATTAATTTTAAAAAATTAACATTTATTATTTATAAAATTAATATTATTATTTTAAAATTATAAAATATTGATATTAATATTGTTATTATTTAAAAACATATATATTTGGGGTATTGATTCATGATATACTTTAAAATGATATACGACGTGAGAACATCATCACTCAGCATGATAATAGATGGTAAAAAAAACCCATAAAGTTTAATCGTTGTAAAGTCAATCCTTAAGCTCGAACTGATAGAATTTATTAGATCAACGGTGAAAGGTCATTCTTTGATTCCAAGATTAACGAGAGGTAAGAATTTGTGGTTTTATGTGTTTCCATCAAAAGCTTTATGGTACATCAAAAGTTCAAATGAATGATTATAGTAGGGTTTAAGGTGTTTTTTGCTTTATTTTATTTATTTTTGTTAACCTCTTTCACTAAATCGTCTTGACTTTAATTTAAAATTTGCTTAAAAAATTCTTCTCATCGTTTGGATGGATTTTATTAATAGTTAACTGCAACCATCACTCATTAGAGGCACTTGGTGCTAGTGTGTCTCACAGAGACATTGTTATTTTCATTGCGGTGGCTTTGAACACACGATTTTGGACAAGAACGAGAGAAGAACGAAGGCAGGGAAATTTTGAACTTGTACTAAGATTTTGGGAAATCTTGTTTTGAGATTTTTTTGCTTAAGAACTTCTTGTAGATGAGTGTTCGAGTAGTTATTGATTTCGATGTTTGTTTGACCAAATAGTCGTCTCGTGGCACTACGAGAGGAAGTGGTGGCATTACGGAGGCAACGACGTATGGCGGGCACATACTCGAAGAGACCTCCACTCGATTTTTTCCACATGTCATATTTCTATTTGATCGATGACGAAACAAGGCTTTGGATTGTTTGGGGTGAACGATGTTTTCCTGCGAGCCAACAAAGAAACGCCTTTCCCATCCTTTCTCCTTTGTTGAAGATGTCTTAAGTGGGGTTTACAACATGGAGGTTTTTTTACTTTCTTACCTCCCTTCGCCTTATGAGGAAATTTGGAAGACACCGCAGCTTAAACCCCATCTTCGTGACGAGAAAACCATCCTTTTTATTACTTTACCACTAAAATTTGGGGATGGTTAAAATTCATAAACACAAAATTACCAATTTACGATGGCACGACTCAACTCATGCACCCCCATCATAAGTCCTGGTTTTGATGGTGCGACGCGGAATCGAAATGTGGGTATGGGGTTGTTCTTCTCTTAGATGGGGACTTGGATTTGGGGCCACCTTTGGTATGAGGTCTTGGCACTAACAAGGGTGAGATGATGGCCTTATGGGGACTCCTATGGTTTGCCTTCGGTAACGGATCCCGGCCATCATACGGTGACTCCAAAACGATGGTGATGGCTTCTCTTATCGCACAACTTTTGATCCACCTTTGCTCGAGGCCCAGAGTCCGCATCATATCTCTTATCCTCCTTTCTCCACGTCCACATGGAACACATCTATCATGAGTTTGAGTCTAACTGCATAGCGGATCATACATCAAATATGGGACTTTCCGCATGTTTTATCTCTTATCACTCCTTTCTCCGTCCACATGGAACATATCTATCATGAGTCTAACTCTATATCGGATCATCTATCAAATATGGGACTTCGACAGGAAGGATGCATACATTTCTCCCGGACTTCCATAAAGGGGCGATGTTGGAAATGGCTCCCATAATCATGCCTTAACATACTTTCTTTTTGGACTCTCTTATATTTTCTTTATGTTGCATTTTTTTGTTTCCTATCCACAGTATCCTGCAATTCTATTGTTGTTTGGTTCATATGGCGAATCATCCATTTTTATGGAATTATTTCTATCTTATGCTTTTGTGGATTCTATCTCAAATCTTTAGTTGTGGGTCATTCACTTTTATGACATTTGGCGGCACTTGGTTACCGTCACAACATGTTGATCATATTGAATATGTGCGAACTTTTTTAATATAAGCTTAGTAGTTTTTTTCATACGGAAAAATTGTAATGGTATCGATAAAATATCAAAATTAGATTAATTAATATGGTTTATGTTATGATTTTATATATATTACTCGATCTAAAGATAAATTATACATTTTTACCAGTATATTTTAGCATTTTTCGATCATGGGATATACACTTATATTAGCAAGATTGAATGCATAGTATGTTCAAATAGTTTAAAATTTAAAAAGACTAAACATAAGATGGACATTGTGGATCTCTTAACATCATGTAATAGGATTATGTTATGATTTCCTCCATTATTACATTCTTAAGAGGCTAGAAACTTATAAGTATTAAATGTGGTAAAAATATGGGTTGGCTTCTTATATATATATATATATATATATATATATATATATATATATATATATATATATTAAACAACAAAACCAATGTTTATAGTAACATTGAATAAAATCATAACAAACTCACTCTAAAAAGGCTCCTGTATTATCTAACTAGATTGTTATTTTTAGAGAAAATTTCAATGAAAATTGAAAATCAATTTTCACCTTGAGACTCATATAAAATAGTCTAAATTATAATACTTTGGCTTCTCTGATTGCTGGATGTTTCAACAAAAAGTGTTGAACATTTTAGAAACATATCTATTTTATTATTGAAAGTATATAATTTGTACTTTATAATGCATCCATACATATCTTTTAATATCATTTAAAAACATATTAATTGATTTCTCATGAATATTTAGATGCCCAATAAAGACTAAGTTTCATATAATTTAGAAGTAGTTCTAATATTATCTAATATAGGGTTACATTTAAAAATAGAAATGTATGGCTGCTGTAAAAAGACACAGACATACATAGCATCGATTTTGAGATCCATCCAATAAGAGAAATGCATTTGTCAACAAATTATTAATTGATACATATACATACTATTCCAAATGATGGTTTTCCAAAATTTAGTTACCTAAATAATGTCACAACTTACAAGCTTCATTCAAATGAATCAGTAGTAATGAAAACAACTAAATGCCTCAAGTTGTATGGAAGGCTAAGCATTGAAGCCAAAGAAGAGGGGGATTGGATATTTGTGCAAGGTATCCTTGTGTTAAATGCACCTCGAGAAGCATAAGGGATAGATATTTATGTCACGATCGCAAAATGATCGATCTAAGTATCCATCTGCTTTTCTTTTGCATTTTTAAAAGGTTGGTAAGATGTGGGCATTTTCTATGTGCCATCAACCTATATGAAGCCACATGGAAAATATTTCAAATGAAAGTATCTTTGATATCTTCTAATGCTTGATCATCATCCATACATTATTAGTGCTTATGTTCCACATTCCATCACGTATACAAAGAACATTAAAATTACATTACAAAAATATAAATATAGTGGAGGATAGCAAAGTCAAAAAAATTGTATATACATAAATAAACTTTTAGTAAGTAAAAAAACATATAATAACTTGTGAATTCTCACATGTCAAATAAAGTATGTTTTCCTTGCAACTTGCGATCTCGTAAACTGACCACATTCCACCTACATTTGTGCTTGGACCTATTAATGATATATGCATCAATACATCAAGTGTGTTACTTGATAGTCTTACTATATACTATCTTTGATCATATGTTGTAGCTAACCCTTGTTCATGAAATAGTGCTGTTAATTATTGAAAACAATTGTTTGCCATAATTTTAACATATTTGGATACCTAGAGTGCAGTATTTTTTTTTGAAGAAATACTTTCAACACATCTTTCATTAGGAATATTTCTTCAGCTAAATAAACCACATCAATAAATTAGTACTCATTCTTCTTCCCTGAAACATTAATATCAAAAGTTGGTACATTTATCACCTTCATTGTCTTTATGTTGCAAATGTGAAAAAATGTTCAACCAGTAATTTGGCATTATTTTCTCATATGAAATCATGAGAGATAGCTAATGATGACTAAACAACTTGCTGTAATTAAAAAGATAGAAGAGAAATATAGAAATATTGAATTGGAACTCTAAATCAATGCTTGAACCTCCATTTCTTGTAAAGTTGTATACAATTCATAGGGAGCCCATCAATACAGAGTTGTGTTGGTTGTGACAATTGTTCATCATGGTTAGCATATACAACAAATCATGTCTATGCGTAGTCCCCTCTTTTTTCAACATTTTTCAAGGAAACCATCTTTATAGTCTTTCAAAAATTTAGTATGAAACACCTTCTTCAAAAGAATGGTCTGAAAATATCTTTTAAAGTATGTAATGCATGGTCATTAAGCTATTCCAAGTGATGTGACATCTACATTATCGTCTTGAATTTTTTTTTGTTTAGATTATTCAACTCCTTCATAGCACGGCTTAAACATAATCAACCAAATTGAGCTGAGAAAATCCTTAGCTGTATACCATGATTCTTTCTTTCTTTCTTCTGACTCAAAATGAACATCAATGTATTAGTCTTTTTCTTCACTTGACCCCTAGAGAACCCTTCGAATCCTTGGGTTGAAGAACACAGAGCATTCTAATTCCATTATCTCTAATAAAGAAATGAGTTCATTATTTATCTTTCTTGAATTTCCAACCCATGAATACCACTTGTTTGTTATTTTCCTCAACATACAAAACTCTAGTATCTTCCTTGAAGCATCGATATTGCAAGTGCTTTACGATATGCAATGTGATAGTACCAATAACTTTGGTAGATAATTCTTTAACGATGTGAAAAATCCATTTTTACATCTAACCATAAAACCAATATATTGATCCAAAATGCTATTAGTTTCTCATTTTCAGTATCTGCCCTATTCCTTTGAAAAATGTGATGGTATGCATTATATAGTATTTTTCTTTTCATGAGGAACAATAATCATGTTCATAAATTGTGAGGCTGGAGGGATCGAACCTTTTAAGTCTAGATGTAGAATACATAGCAAGGTGTTGTTCCAAACCATTGTATATACGTTCATTTAACGTTATAGATAAAAATGGACTTTTTAAACATTTTTACGCTTTTGCACCTCTTCAAGGTAATCTAAAATAGAGTGAATAAATTCGGTGGCTTCTTTTTATTTGTATAGGAAAAATACTCCACTCGATAAGGCATATTATGCGTACATAGATGGATTTTAAGATGATAAAGATCTTCTTAAGTATGACTGAAATATCCTCTTATGCAATAAAATATGCTAGCTTCATAGTGGTTATGACACTTTCCTTATTAGCCTCGCATAACCACTATGTGTTTTGTAATGGGCTTTGCTAACCTTTCGATTTCATACAAAATTATTTGAGTTGATGTTTTATGAATAACATATTATTCATGAGTTAATGCACATTAATGATAACACGGGTACTTGCAACGCGTGACCTAGCGCCCAAGGCTGAATTCATTGCCTTTGAGGCTTATAAACCTGCTCGTAGGGTCGCATTAGCTAATAAGCGTTCTCTCTCGTTCCCAGGCCCCTCTTGGGCGGGCGCACGGCCTTTTCTGCTGATGCGTCGACCCTTTCTTGGATGGGCTCACTGAGGCACATGTTGGTGTGAGCTGGAAGTTGTCGAACTTGCGAGGGCGTTGCTCCTATGGAGCGCCTCCTCTTCGCTTGTTGCCTTCTCAAATGCAGTTGGCATCCCTTCCTAAAAAGAAAGCCGCTGAGGCTACGAAATTTGTGAAACGCCTTGATGACATCCCTGAGATCTCTCTCCCTCCGGAGGCCCCGATTCAGGTCGCGCTTTCATTGACGGAGAGAGCTATGGTGGGTCAGTTTACTGGGCTTTGGCCCTCCCCCAAATCCACGGAGAGCTGGGTCACTAGAAATTGGGCGCCTCTGATAAAAGGCAGAGTTACATCGTACTTCCTTGGCAAGGGATTCTTTCTGTTTGAATTTACTGAAAAGGAAGACAAGGATCTGATATTCCGCAACGACCCCTATTTTATGGGCCCTCAGGGGCTGTATCTCAATAAGTGGACGCCCGATTTTGATCCTGCAGTGGACGTTCCCACCGCTGTCCCAGTGTGGGTCAGGCTGCCCAACCTGCCGGTGCACTGCTGGAATGAGGATTCCCTTCAACACATTGGAAACACGTTGGGCAAGTACATAGACCGTGCCAACAGTAAAGACCAGTATGATTGTGCAAGAATTTGCGTTGAAGTAGACCTTGAGGTTGGTTTGCCTGAGGCAATAAAGATCAGAGTCGGAAACTGGTCACATGTTCAAAAGCTGGACTATGAACAGCTTCCGTTCAAGTGTCGAAAATGTCATGCCTACGGACATTTTTCTAGAGGATGCCCTCAGAACAAGGAAATGGAGAAAGGCAAAGAGGATGGCTGGACTCAGGTGAAAAGAACCAAAACTGCTCACAAACCTCCTAGATCTGGTCACAATAATGGCAAAGGGAATCAAGCAGGCTCTGGAACCCAAACACCCCTCTTGGAAGAACAAGGAAACAAATTTATCCAGTTAAGTTCAGCAATAGAAGATACGCAAGATATAGGGACTCAGAAAGAGGGTTCGCCCCAAAAAGAATCCCATCTGGGACCAAAGCAAGCTGAAAGCAATGCAGAGAGGACAAAAGAGACACCCTCAGAGGAGGCTGAGGAAGTCCAGGGGTCGGAGGACTCAGAAGAAGAAGGTGAAATAGGTGACTCGCAAACTTCGGCCAGAAAGTCAGCGAGAGGCCGAAAATCTGCGCGTGAAAAAAGAGAACAGGAAACTTACAAAGACAAAGTGCAAGGAAGTCAACCAACCCTCGAGAAGCTCTTGGTTAAAACTCCGAAGGTAACAAGAAACCAGACTCTGAGCTCTAAAGGAGCTCCTTCCTCCAAAAGCAAATGATGAAGATTGTCTCTTGGAATGCTAGGGGTATGGGGAGCAAAATAAAAGAAGAAGCCATTAAAAGTCTAATGAGATCTGAATCTCCGAACATACTCCTCATCCAGGAGACTAAACTGGAGGGCAAGGCCTTCCTCCAAGTTGCTAAAAAACTGTGGAAGAAAAGTGAAGGAGCAGCTGTTTCAGCTCGTGGTGCCTCAGGAGGCCTGGGCACTCTCTGGAATCCAAACAGATTTACAAGGATCAAAGAAATCGTGAACACCCATTGGCTGTTTACTAAACTGCAACACGTTGACTCTATGGAGATCATCTGCCTCTTCAACGTGTATGCCCCAGTCAGCGCAGCCGAGAAGAAGAACTGTTGGGACACCATAAGAAGTATGACATAAACGGAAGAGTTAGTAAACACTATCATTGCAGGAGACTTAAATCTCACTTTATCTTCTGCTGAAAAACGGGGAGGAAGCATTGTCAGGGATCCGATGAGAGAACAGGTTGAGGATCTGCTCCAGGAATGGGACATGATCGACATCAAACCATCGTCGGGCAAATACACTTGGACTAATAAAAGACTGGGTCCGGGTCACATCGCTGCAAGGTTAGACAGGTTCTTCGTCCAAAGCTCTTTTCTTCTTCTTGGATTAGAATCTAGAATGCATATCCTTCCTTGCTCTGTTTCTGACCACAGACCTATCAAGCTCGATCTTCTGGCTCATTTGGACCAAGGTCCCATTCCTTTTAAATTTAGCCCCCTTTGGGCCAAGGAACTTTCCTTTATGCAAATTGTAAAAGATAGCTGGAAGCTCCCTGTCAATGGCTCTGCCTTCTTTGTCTGGGAGGAAAAACTAAGGAGAGTAAAAGCTGCTTTGAAAATCTAGGCAAAAACCCTTCCTAATCCTGCAGTGGAAAGGAAAAAGATTCAAGAGTGTCTTGAGATGCATCTTCTCAATTCTGAAAATGCAGAGATCACAAAGGACATTCTGGACAAAGAGGCTGATCTTCAGCAAAAGCTTCACAAGGCTAGTCTGGCCGAGGAAGATTATTGGAGGATTAAATCCCGTAGGCTTTGGCTTAAGGCAGGCGATAGGAATTCTTCCTTTTTCCATAAACAAGCCCAAGCCCGGAAAAGTTTCAACTCCATTTCGGAAATCAAAGAAGAGAATGTGAAGCACAGAGATATCCAAAGTATAAAAAATGCTGCCTTTCTCCATTTCAAAAAGTTGTATAGTGAAGAAGAGGGGCCGGAGCTTGTACCTAACTCCCTGAACGAGGTTCCATCTCTGATTTCAGCCAGAAAGAATCAGCACTTGGAATCTGAGGTCTCCAATAAAGAAATAAAAGCAGCTCTCTTTGCCATGGAGCCAGATAAAGCCCCAGGCCCGGATGGCTTCACCGCCAGATTTTTGCAGACTTGTTGGCAGATCGTGGAAAAAGACCTTTGCAGAATGATCCGGAAATCTCAATCTTGTCAGAAAATCGGGGGAAGTACCAATTCGGCCTTCCTAGCTCTCATCCCCAAGGAAAAAGGTGCCAATTCCTTTTCCAGATTTCACCCCATCTCTCTCTGCAACATAGGTTATAAGCTGATAACAAAAGTCATTGCCAATAGATTGAAAAACATTCTTCCAGCTATCATTCCCGAGAATGAGGGAGGATTTATACAAGGCAGACAGATCGTGGACAACTACATTCTGGTCCAGGAAGCGATCCATTCAAGTATTACCCGGAAAGAGAAAGGTATGGTCATTAAATTAGACCTTGAAAGTGCTTTTGATAGGGTGAGGCATAGATTTTTATTGGCTGTCCTGCACAAATTTGGCTTTGGCCCCAAATTTGTTCAATGGATCAAGGCCTGCATCAGTGAGCCCTGGATTGCCCCTTTGGTGAATGGTAGGGCCACTTATTTCTTCAAAGCCTCTAGAGGACTGAGACAAGGGTGCCCCCTTTCCCCCTTGCTTTTCGTCCTCCAAGCCTCTGTTTTCAGCTTCCTCATGAATAAAAAACAATCTACCCAAGAAATCATGGGGCTGAATATCGCAAGAGGAGTTAAAAACATAAATCATGCGCTTTTTGCTGATGACTCTCTCTTGATGGGCGCTGCCTCCGTGATCTCTGCTAAAAGAATTAAAGAGGTGCTAGATGTCTATTGTGAAGACTCAGGCAGTAGTTTGAACAAAGGCAAATGCCATATCTATTGCTGGAACACTCCTCCCAGAACGCTACAGGATATCTCCAACTGCTTTGGATTTGCAGCGTCCTCTTCATGGTCCTCCTTCAAGTACTTGGGGCTTCCTATCTTCCAAAAATGCGCCCTCACCAAAGACTGGCTGCCCCTTCTGGACAAATTTAAGGCTAAAATTCTCTCCTCGGGCTTCAATTGGCTCAATCTAGCTGGTAAGACAGTGCTCATTAAAGCTGTCTTACACAGTCTTGCCATCTATCAATCTGCTGTTATGATGGCTCCCATTGGTATCATGAGGAAAATGGAGGACTACATCAGAAACTTCTTTTGGAAAGGTGGCAAAGATAATGAGAAGAAAATCCCTCTTCTAAGCTGGGATATAATATCCTTACCCAGAATGGAGGGAGGTCTGAGCTTCAAGAATATCTGTAAGCAAAACATTGCTTTGGGAGCAAAACTGCTATGGAGAATAATAGGCCCAAATCCGGGTTGGGCTCAGATGGCATTGTGGAAAAAATACTTTCGGGGTCAGAGATCTAGATGTCTGGACAATCCCATCACGACCCCCGGAACGATGATTCATAAACTGTGCACTAAAGTCTCCACTCTTTTCAATCCTCATGTGCATTGGATTCCCGGAAATGGCAAGCGCATAAAAATATGGGAAGATCGCATCATGGGATGTGAGCCCCTTGCTGATGTTAGCTCCCTGTCCTTGCTTAAAGACTGGATGGACAGAGCTGGCCTCAAAACTCTGTGGGATATTTCTAAATGGGAGAACGGAATCTGGCAGAATTGGGAGAAGCTTGAGGTCCCTCAGAACCTCTCCAAAGATTATGCAGACTTTCTTGTCCTCTTAAGAGGCAAAGCCCCAATGAACAGCAGGAAAAAAGACTCCCGTGGTTGGGGTCCGAACCCTGGATATTACTCTGTTGCACGGGGATACTGGCAGATCTCTGTGCACCCTCATGTTCCCCCCGATCCAAAGCCTTGGCAGGGGATCTGGTCTCAGGCTTCAATTCCCAAAATTGATTATTTCAGTTGGCTCCTATGCCATCAAAGAATTCTGACTGAAGATAGACTCCGGAAGAGAGGCTTTATGGGGCCTTCCCGCTGCCCGCTCTGTGGGGTTGAGGAAGAAAACGCCCCCCATCTTATGCTCTTCTGTAATTATGCTACTGAAATATGGAAGGAAGCCTTAGGCCATTGGAACACAGCGTTCGTCCTCCCTGTCAGATGCTCTGATCTGTTCTCTAATTGGAAATCGAAGTACCCTGGAGGCATTATCAGAAATGTTCATATCAAAAAAGCCTGGCTCATTCTTCCCAAAATCATCTGCTGGCAATTATGGTTGGAAAGAAATCTTCGGATCTTCAGAGACAATAAGAATGATCCAAAGGTTGTCTGGATAAAAATTAAAACTCAGCTCAATGACTGTTTGGGTGATCAACTTGATGGTGCAGATCTCAGTCCACAAGATGCTGAATGGGGCGCCCTTATTGGTATGCATTTCATGGATATAGTCAAGCCTCCCGCTCCTCTTTTTCCCTGGCAAATTCGGCTTAAGGATTCAGACTTCCACGAACTGTGCACAAAAAAGTCCAAATTCGCCCTCTATTTCGACGGGGCTGCCAAAGGAAATCCTGGCTATGCCGGGGCAGGGGGTGTTGTCAAATGTGTGGAGGGCAGAATAGTTTCCAGATTCGTCTGGGGTGTGGGCTACAATACAAGTATTCAAGCCGAAGCCCTGGCCCTATTCCAGGGACTCAAACTGCTTATCTCTCTGGGCTTAAAGGATGTCTTGGTTTTTGGTGATTCGCAGTCCATCATTAAGACCATTGTGGACAATTCATCTCCTGCTGATCTAAGGCTGTCCAGGTTGATGATCAGAATCAGAATTCTGCTCCATTCCTTTCAGAGTATTGAATTCTTCCACGTAATGAGAGATAATAATAAGGCAGCTGATGCCGAAGCCAACACGGCGGTCCTCCTTCCCCCTGTATTCCTTCTAAAAGACAGAGTCGAAGCCTGGGATCCCATCCCATAACCTGTTTTCAATGTTTTACAGACTTTTATTAAATCAGTACGTATGTATCAGCAATTTTGGGAAGATTGACAAGGTAGTCCACTTCTCGGCTCGCTGTATCCGCAGGCGCAGCAGAAGGGAGGTTTATTGGCTCCCGGCAATGGAGAAAACAATGCGATCATGTCAACTAAGTTACAATATAAAAATATCAAGTTGTAGATATCTTGTGAAAACAAATGGAAAGAAAAATACAACATATAATAAATAATGTATGACAACTAGCTAGAAATTTGCATCATAGAAAATTCTCCTATGGTTACCCATACATGTGGGTGGGTAACTTGCCCCAATATGCCATAATCCATAGGGTCTAGAGGAAGTAAACCTCCTACTAACATAATGATTGATTGGTTGCATCTTGACCTTGCCTCTCCTTTGTGAGTCCAAAAAATAAAAATAAGTCCATCATTAACTAGTTGTACTTCATAGTATCATTTTCGAATGTTATCTCCACATACCTACCAAAAATTTCATATATGCAAAACAAATGGAATTTTGGGATTGTTTATAAAACTATGTCATTTATACCCCCTTCCAATGTATCTAACCAAATGTACCCACTTCATTTTATTTTTTAATATTCATTTACATCCTAAAAAATATTTGTTTCAAAAATAAATACATCCCCAATATCTCCATATCCTAATGCTCATCCATATTTGTCATAAACCATAGGAATTAATCCCCTCTTATGATCGACATTGTACAACAATGAAGCTGCACAAAATTAACTATTCGTATAAAACAAAAATGAAGTTATTGGTATAAAACAAACAATGAAGCTTAATTTCTATTGGTATAATGAAGCTTAATTTATATTGGTAACTACACAAAATATAAATGAAGTTATAGGTATAAAACAATTAAACAATGAAGACACACAAAATACTCATTCAATCGGTAGAAATTCCAAACATAATGAGAAAAGGAGCAGTGAATCATTCTCTACCATGTGTTCTACCAAATAAAATGGTAAAAATACTAAGAGGAAAACTCTCTTATTTACAATGAATTTTAAGAAGAATAAATGGATATTCACTTCCTTATATTATATTTTAAGAAATTCATTTGCATTCTAATGTCGAAGTACCTCAACATAAAGAGATATAGCATTTCAAGTTTCCACATACATTATAGAAATTCAGGATGATACTTCCATAAAAAATAAAATGAATTAGAATTAGACATCACATACTTGTGACAAGAAAAGGTATTCAAAGCGTTGGTTATCTTGCATAGATCAAAAAGTTTCACTCCTATGTGCAAGATAGTTAAACTGAATAAATAGGAATACACTTTATCAGAAGAAATCAAAATAATACCTCAACCAAAAACAGAAATTATACTACAATAGAAATAATAAAATAAACCTTATTGATATGTGCATGAATTTAAAGAGAAATGAGAAAAATTGCACATGAAGGAAAGTGCGAGAGAAAATCAAGTTATACACTCTATATTATATTAGGTATATACAAGGGTATAAAATTGGTGGATAGAAATATTTTATGAGTTAGGAGAGTGATAATAGTTCACCCACCTCATTTTAATAAACTTACATCATGCTAAGAAAACCTCGAACCTCATGCTAACAGAATTTTTCAGGTGCTACAAACATAGGTGTTAACAAGGACACTAACTTTGTTAGGTCCCTATAATACTAGTGTAGCTCCTTATTGTTATTGTTAGTATAGCCCCCTTATTTTTGTTGTTGTGACCATGTAGTCCTCACATTGTTATTATTTTTTCCCATATAATCCTATTGTTTTTATTGTTGTGCCCTTACAGCATTATTGTTATGTAGGCTCTGGTTATATTGTGACCCCTTAGACTCCTATATATACAAAGTAGGTTTTGTCATTTGAATCATCCAAGAATTGTTCATTTATGTAATTTGAAAGAGGTTTCCCCCTCAAAGTGGATAATTTTTAAGTCGTTGATCTATATTTTCTTCTATTTTGTGAGATGGTTGCATAACATTTGGTATCAGAGCTTTCGATTCTAGGGTTTCACTACTGCAAACAGTTCATCTTGGAATTTTCGCTATAAATTTTTTTCTATGAAGGTTCAAAAGCTGAAATTTTTACCACGAGAAGTCGAAACCCTGAGGAAATTTGTATAAAAATTCCAGATCTTGTTTTCCTATATTTTCGTAGATATGATCTGAGGAATTAAGGTTTTTTGCAGACTCCAGAATTTCATCTCAAATAAGTGACCAAGGGAAAATCATCATAACTTTTGTTTCAGACATAGGATTTGAATTATATAAAAAAATTTCAAAATTACATGAACTGTAGCTTCTTGTGTATCAATTTCAGGGCCGAAGGTCAAAAGAGTGACACATGGCACGCCGTACAAGATCACTCTACTGAACTAGTCCATAATTATGTCATTGTGGGAGATTAGGAATAACTTTATCTTGAAGAATCCAAATTAGGTATGACCTGTGGCATTGGAAATAAGACTCGGAGGGATACCACAAGACCAAATTTCAGGTCTTAGAGATCCAAAATTAAAGAGTTACAACCGTTTCAAGATCGAACTCCTAAAAATAAGAAAAGGGTGTGTAATTTTTAAAAACAATTGCATAGCTTTTGTTTGAAATATCAGTTTGAAGTGATTCCAAGGGAATATTGAAGCATATATATTTGTATTTGGTTCTAAAAATCCTTCAAAATTTATTTCTACACCCATTAAGCCCTCAGAAAACTCTACTATGACGCATGAAGAGGAAGAATTGCAGCATGATATATCAAAATTACGGGACCAAGTGCAACAAATTTCGATCTCACAAAGAGCAACCAAAGATGACATAGATGGTTTAAAATCAGACATGGAAGCTAAGATGGATGGTTTGAAGGATGACATGAAAGCTAATATGGATGGTATAGAATAAAAAATGAAAGGAAACATGGAATATATGAAGAATGGTTTAAAAGAAGATTTGACAAAGTTGCTACAAGAAATGCTTCCTAATGGAAAAAAGGTATTAGATGAAACTCATGATGAAAACAAAAGAAATGTTAATCATGATTCCATAACCTCTAGAATTGGATTGAAGACCCACCATATTCCAAATATTGATATGAGGAAGTTTAATGGCAAGGATATGATAACATGGATACTAAAAATGGAGGAATACTTTGATTTCCATAATGTGCAACACTCACAAAAGGTACGCATTGCAACTTTATATTTAGAACAAAATAAGTTTGTATGGTATCAATGGCTTTGTTCTCATAAACCAATTGTCACTTGGTCAATTTTTACGGATGAAATGATATCACATTATGAGGATACAAAGAGCATCACCTTCTTTAGCCAATTGATAAATCTCAAACAAAAGGGTTCAATGATGGAGCACATTGAGGACTTCCAAAAATTGTATATAAGGGTAAATGATATTCCAGAGGAACATAGTATTCATGCCTTAATAGGTACTTTAAAGGATAACATCTAACATTAGGTTCACCTTTGGGAACCTAATACATTGGAGAAGGCATTGGTTTGTCAAGAAAAATTGAAATCAAAATTATGGCGACAAAGAATCCTACCACTCACAACTATAAAGATGGAAGTGTTGCTACTCCTAGCCTTCCACAACTTACAAGGTTGACACCACAATAGTTGGAAGAAAAAAGAGAAAAAGGGCTTTGTTACAGTTGTGATAGCAAATACACTAAAGGTCATAAGTGTGCTGAGAAGAAATTATTTTACATAGATTTTGAAGAGGAGGAAGAAAAGGAACAAGAAACTTCAAAAGAAGAGGATATACTCCATGAACCGACCTTAGAGAAAGAAGATATGAATCCGATCATATCTTGTAATGCATTGGCAGGAATTACAACTCCTCGTACTCTCAATATATCAGGACATATCAAAAACAAAAAGTTAATAATGTTGATTGATTCGTGTAGTACCCATAATTTTATTAATTGTAAGATAGCGAAGGAATTGAATTGTTTCCTATATCTAGCACCAGAGTGTCAACTGATGGTTGCAAATGGAGGAACTATAAATTGCTCTGGAAATTTCCATAATATCAAGCTAACCATGGGGGAATGTGCATTGAATATTCCAATGGGTGGTGCTGATGTTGTATTAGGAGTTCAATGATTACAATCTTTGGGTACAATAGCTTTAAATTTTCAAGAACTTTTCTTGAAATTTTTTTGGGAAGGAAAGGAAGTTGAATTAAGGGGTATTACAGGGAAACTAGGAAATATAATCAGCTCTAATGGTATGACAAATATTCTAAATAAAGAAAAATGAGGCGTAATTGCACAATTATGCTCACTAGAGTTTCAAACATTGAAATCATATATTTCTCCATATCTCCAAAAAGTATTGGACAATCATTCCAAGGTATTTGAGACTCCCAAATGCCTCCTATCTATTTGTGATCATGATCATACTATTCATTTGATTCCAATAAGTGCTCCTCCAAACATCAAGCCTTACAAATATCCCTATACCCAAAAGAGATAAATTGAACGTATGATTGCAGAAATGCTAGAGGCCAGTATAATTCAACCTAGTCAAATTTCTTTATCTGCTCCAGTAGTCTTGGTGCACAAGAAGGATGGATCATGTCGCACGTGTCCCGATTATAGGGAGACCAACAAGCTCACTATTAAAGATAAACTTCTCATTCCTGTCATTATTGAATTATTGGATGAATTAGATGGAGAAATTTACTTCACCAAGTTGGATCTTCGTTCAGGATATCATCAAACTAGAATGAAGATTGAAGACATTCTGAAAAAAACTTTTATAACTCATGAGGTTCATTATGAATTTTTGGTCATGCCTTTTGGCCTTACCAATGCACCTTCTACATTTCAAGGGTTGATGAATTCCATTTTCAAACCCTTCCTTAGAAAAATTGTGTTAGTATTTTTTGATGATATACTAATCTACAACAAGCCTTGCAACAATCATTTTCAACATTTTTATAGGGTGCTCAAACTATTGGAGGAGAAACAATTATATGCAAAAACCTCCAAATTTTTTCTTTGGAGTACAGGAGGTGGAATATTTGGGTCATATTGTATCTCATGAGGGTTTTATGGTAGACCCTAACAAAATTAAAGCCATTAAGGAATTGAAAATCCCCACAACCATAAAGCATATGCGAGGATTTATCGGGTTAACAAATTATTATCGCGAGTTTGTTAAGAATTATGGGAGAGTAGCAGCACCTATAACAACATTACTGAAGAAAAATGCATTTTCTTGGACTCCATAAGCAACTAAGGCCTTTGAACATCTTAAAGAGGAAATGTGCCAAGCACCGGTCTTAGCTAAACCAATATTCACAAAAACCTTTATTATGGAATGTGATGCCTCAAGAAATGGAATTGGTGTTGTTTTAATGCAAGAAGGAATATCCATTGCTTTTTAAAGTTGTCCAATCAAAGGAAAGTATTTACAGAAACCTATTTATGAGAAGGAAATGTTGGCAATACTACATGCACTAAAGAAATGGAAACCTTACCTAATGGGAAGACACTTCAAGGTAAAAACAGATCATGATAGTCTTAAATACTTTTTGGAACAAAAACTATCTTTAGAAGAGTAACAAAAATGGGTCACAAAGAGTTTGGGTTATGACTTTGAAATCGTCTACAAAAAAGGGAAGCTAAATGTGGGTGTAGATGCACTCTCAAGAAAGGATGAGGATGTGGAAGCATTGCTTTGTGCCATTTCTATTATCCAGCCAGATTGGATAACTGAAGCAAGGGAGGAATGGAAGAATGACGGAGAAATGTGGAAACTCATTCAAAACTTGCAGCAATATCTCAATACATCTGATACATATAGCTAGAAAAATGATTCATTATGGTAAAAATATCACTTATATGTTTGTAAGAATTCCCAACTAAAACAAAAGTTTCTTTTGGAATTGCACACCTCTCCCTTACGAGGACACTTAGGATTTTTAAAAACTTACCACAAAAGTCAAGAAAAAAAAAATTGGGATGGCCTTAAATATGATATTCAAAATTTTGTAGCAGAATGTTTGGTCTGCCAATAAGATAAAGTTGAGATAATTATACCCTAGGTCTGCTACAACCTTTATCCATTCCAAGTCAACGTTGGGAAGAGGTTTCAATGGATTTTATCACAGGTTTACCCAAGTCCGAAGGAGAGAGTGTCATCATGGTGGTAGTTGATAAACTTACCAAGTATGCACACTTTTGTGCATTATCTCATCCATTTAAAGCTAGTACATTTGCTATTGCATTTATGGAAACAATTCAAAAGCTACATGGAAACCCAAAAATTATTGTAAGTGACAAAGATCCCATTTTCACTGGAAATTTTTGGACATAATTATTTTCTTGTGTGGGTACTCAAATAGCTCATAGTTCATCTTATCATCCTCAATCTGATGGGAAAACTGAGATAGTGAACAAATGTTTATAATTTTATCTTTGTTGCTTTGTATCTGATAAACAAACACAATGGGTCAAGTGGTTACCTATGAATGAATGGTGTTATAATGCTTCCTTCCATATTGCAGCAAAAATGACCCCATTTATGACACTTTATGGATATCATCCATTGTCCATCACATCATTTTTAGGAGAAAATTCTAAGGTTCAAGTAGTGGAATATCAAATCGAGCATCAACAACAATTTCTCCAACTCTTAAAGGATAACCTCACTTTGGTGCAGAATCGAATGAAAAAATAGGCAAATAAAAATCACAATGAAAGAATTTTTGATGTAGGCGACTGGGTATTTTTACGGCTACAACCATACAAACAAATGTCCCTCAAGAAAGATAAGAAGGATAATAAATTATCACCAAAGTACTATGGTCCTTACAAGGTGGTGCAAAAGATTGGTACTATGGCATACAAATAGGAGCTTCCTTCATCTTCCTGAGTGCACCCAATTTTCCATGTTTCATGCTTAAAGAAGGTTATAGGTGACAAGATCCCAGCTCGAACAATATTCCCATAACTTGACGAGGAAGGAAAAATCATATTGGAACCTGAAGCAGTCACGGAAACAAGAACTCAACAACTACAAAATTGATCAATTTCAAAGTATCTCATCAAGTGGAATAACTTACCCACTGAAGATTGCACATGGGAGGATGAGAATTTTGTACAAAATCATCTAGAACTACTTAAGCGTTGAGGACAACACTTTTTTGAAGGAGAGGGGCATGTTGGGTCCCTATAATACTAATGTAGCCCCTTATTTTTATTGTTAGTGTAGCCCCCTTATTGTTATTTTTGTGCCCGTGTAGTCCCCATATTGTTAGTATTTTGCCCCATAGAAGCCCACTGTTGTTTTTTTTATGCCCTTACATTATTATTGTTATGTAGGCTATGATTATATTGTGACCCCTTAGACTCCTATATATAGAAATTAGGTTTTGTCATTTGAATCATCCAAGATCAATTGTTCATTTATGTAATGTAAAGTAGGTTTCCCCCTCGAAGTGGATAATTTTTAAGTCGTTGATCTATATTTTCTTATATTTTGTAAGTTGGTTGCATAAAAAACTTGGGTCATCAAATCTATGTTGATCTATGTTTTAAAACTAGTCAATGATCATGTTTGGATAAGTGTCAGCTGACTCACTGACATTTGGGTTGTTATTTGGAAAATTTTATAAATTAACATGATAATAGTTTGATTAATAATGTACTCCCATCAAGGTTTATCTCTCGTTACAAATATAAGAGGTGAAAAATGCAAATCAATTTACAATCTCTAGTATCGGGACAACAAAAGATACAGGTATAGTAGTTAGTTAATATATATTGTAGGGGTGCATTTCTTGTTTGTATCTATATTCTAAATAAATTTAATTGATCTAAGAGATGGATTTTCATCCGCATTACTGAATTGAGAACTACTTTGAGGTTTTTTTTCTTGTTTAATACAGTTTATTTTAAATCATGAGAAAGCACTTAAGTGCACCAATGTTTTGCTAAAAAAAAAAACCATGATTGGTGGTGCAAGTTGTCCATCCTTTTTAAGATTGGATATTTTTCAAGCTTTAACTGTGATAAGACATACATAAATAAATGAGAAAGTCCCACACCATAAAATCTCCCACATTTTAGCAAAGATTTTATAAAATGGCCTTCTTGGTATTTATACTAAATCAACATAGGTTTGTCTTAACCCTAGAACTATTAAGAAATGCGAGGGATTAAAAAACCCAGATGAAGACTTCTTGGTGCTTTGAAAATCCCATAATTAAGATGAATCTGTGCTACTTATTTTTTATTTTGTTGTCAGATTACTTTTTCCATTAGGCATTGGACGTCAATTTTTTTCCATGTTAATTATTAGTATCTCCCATACCATATCTCCCATGTTATATATAATATCTCCCATACCATGGGCTATAAAAGAAACTCCCTTCAAATTGTGAAAATTAAAGGTACATTTTTAAGATGACAAAATACTCTTTTTCCAAGGTCACTAATGTTCAAGGGTGTCAGTGTGGGCTTTGGTAAGGGGATGAAATTTATAAAAATTGGCTTCATTATGCGGGGATGAGCCTAACATGTTAAAAAAAAAAAATCTTGAGCCTAAGATAGAAATATGGGAACGTTTTATAATTAAATTTTCTTATTTTTCAGAACTTAAACACAGCCATGTAACAATCACACACATTCTTAAAAAGCATGGTATATAGGATGGATGTTATTTTCTTGGTAAGAAAAGGTAGTTTTTATATTAACTGAGCCCAAGTTGGGTAAAAATGCACACAGAAAATATAAGGGGAAGTTCGCTACATGATTTTTGTAATAGATTTCCCCACTAGCCACTCCAGACATTCCAATATAAACAATACAATTCACACAAACTTGTTTGTTGATAGAATAACATTTGCTCAGAAAAAGAGGTGTAAATTCTAACTATAAAACAAGAAATATCTACACTTGTTTTATGTGAATGTTCATTTTTCACTATCCAATGGATATATCCTCAAGATTTGTATCTGTCTCAACTCTCAAAGACCATAAATAATCACTACTACAGCCATCTAGAAAGACAAAAATTGATCCTATGCCTCCATGCTTCAAAATTCCTCCTAGAGTGGAATCAAAATACATTTATACATAGCAAGGCTACTGCCCCTTCTTCGAATCTCCTATGCTTGTAAAAAAAAAACCTCAGAAAACCATCTAAGTATATTGAGTCTTTAGGGCTCAGTTCTTTGCTTCTATAGTTTTAAAATATCATAAGCATGACTGAAAATTGTACTACAGTTGTAATCCCAAAAATGAAGGTTGGCATTAAAAAATTGGTTTAAAGGATTCCTGAACATATCCATCTATATAATTTCCCTTTGGGGTCCTTTGGATAAGGGCTCGAGAGTCAATCTCCATGTTCGGTTCTCTAACTACATGGATAAACAAAATGGTGTTAAGAATTGATTTCATTCTTTGAATCTCCTTGAATAGTGAACTTGAGAACAAATTTTCCATCCTATATTTTCCACACATGCAATTCATGAAAACAAGAGAATCACCAAAATTTTGCAACTTTTGAATCGTTTTTTTCTAAAGCCAAGGATATCAACAATTTCAGTTCTAGAAGCTCGGCAATTATATGGAATAGTTATCAAAGTAGTTATTTACTTCTCTTATACTATCCAAAGGATATTCCAAAACATTTAAGATAACATTCTCCATATAGATGGAATTTAATTATATAGACATTTGTATAAATGTGGATAATAGTTAACAACTCTCCCCACTTTTATACCAGATAAGAACCTAAAATGTAACTTTTTTCTCTAATATCCTTTTTTCTAGTGCCATCTGTCCTATCTCACCACCTTACCACAATATACTCTATTTTAACCAAGAGATTTTTCTGGACTCTGAATTATGTAAATTTAAGAAGTTGTTCAAATTATCTAGTCCATGTCGTTAACTTGCAAAGAGAAATCATATGCACCATAGTTGAAGAGAAAAGTAGAAATGGAATGCTACTTCTTGTCAACATTGTTAACATTAGCCCTTTTATTGTTTTCCTTATAGATGTGGCTTGCACTATGCATTGGTCAAATAGTACAACATGGTGCAAATACCAATACGTGAAATTTCCCATAGGCGCAGTTGCAGGTATCCTCAAGGTCTTCATTGGACTTAGTGTTGCAATATACATGGAAATTTTTCCTGGGTTCCTTAGCCATAGATCTGTAAATATGTTATTTTTCCTGGCAGTGGGTCCTCTTGTAGTATGCTTTCTCATCATGTATTTGAGTATACCTTACACACCAGTCTCTGTGGAAGATATAGAAGAGAAAGGGTACTTTGTTTTCATCCAAGCAATTAGCATTATTTTAGCTCTGTATCTTCTTTCAATTTCTATAGAAAATGATCTTTTTTCTTTAGAAAACCATCCTATATCTAAGCTATTTGTAGTGGTAATGCTTATGTTTCTCTTGTCACCCACTTTGATTCCTCTGTAATTGAAATTACATGCAATTAAGGAAGATGATGTAGATGTTCAAAACTCTCTTCACTTGCATATGGACCCTTGCAAAGGACCACTTCTTGTATGGAACAAAAAGGCCCAGACATGAAGCCTTGTGCATATAAGAAGAATCTTGAATATCTATATTTTAATAACCCTGTGTCAAGCATGTCAAAGGACAATATCAATGAATTGCAGAGACAATTAGAGGGTTTGCCCTTGTTTCATGACTTTAAGGACATGAACCTAGATGTTCTATTAGTTGGAGAAGGAGTTGTCTACAAAAAGAGAATACCAAGAGGAGAAGCATATTTCAATTTTCACCAAGCTGTGGTGGAAGCTGACTTTTGGCTGCTTTTTGTAGTCTTCTTCTGTGGGGATGGTTCTAGGGGTATGTTTCTCAATAATTTGGCACAAATAGGACTGGCTGAAGGCCTATGTTAATATCATGATCCTATTAGCAATAATTGGTGTTTTCAACTTTGTTGGGCTTCTTGGTGGTGGGGTTGTCTCATAATATTAGGACAGGTTTTTTTTTTTTGGATTCTCATTTTGTTTTGTTTATGAACATATGTTAATCAGTGAAATGGGTATACTATTTTTCTGATAAGTAAAAAAGAGTTATTTCATGTGATTATTTTTACTTATTATTAGAACAACGGATGATAAACATGCAGGAAAAAGGCCATTCCTCATATATTTTGGATGACAGCTTCACAGGCTCTTATGATAGGGGATTTTATATTCATTGTCTCAGTTTTTCCAGGATCTGTTTATATCTCTTCTTTTGTACTAGGATTTTGATAAGGAGTACAATTCTCTGTAATGGTGCCTACAAATCCTGAGCTCTTTGGATTGAAGCACTTTGGAAATATTTACAATTTCCTAACAATAGGGAATCCACTAGGAGCTTTCCTCTTTTCTGGCCTCCTTGCTGGATACATATATGATCGAGAATCTCAAAGGCAGCCTGGTTATTCCTACCCAACAAGCATCAGTGTTGCCAATGTTGATTATTTGGGGCCTAAGTAATTCAGGGTTACATTTATTATCATGACATGGGTGTGTGCTTTTTGGGTTCTTGTGAGCATTATTCTTACAATCCAGATAAGGCTAGTTTATGAGACATTGTATAGTTGGGGTTCTTTTGGCATTTCAAAAAAAACAAGTACAAAATAATCACCCTTGGAGAAATCATAAAAAATATAAATTTCATTCAACATTGGTAGACCTTTTTAGGTTCATGTAATGAAAATTATGCTATCAAGCAGATATTTTTTTTGAAATGAGGTTATGCCTACTTAACTAGTTGTTTAAATTCTAATTATTTTTCAAAACCCTTATTGTTGTTACTCTTGCTCTGCATTTGAATGTACCAGTCATAGCAAATATAGTATTGGGTGGGGTAGAGAGTGAGGTTTGTATAGTTATCAAATATTATTCTCACGAGAGGGGCTTTCTATCAGTCTAATAGATTCAATATCTTGAATGTGTACAAAATTACAACTGCCAATTTCTGCTTGTTAAACTATGGGCTTCTCCTGTTTACTTTGATGGCATAGTTTCAAGTCAAAGAATTGAGTTTCCCCCGTTCACTTGATTTCTATGCACTGATTCTTGAATTTTTGTTGTTCAAAACACAACCAATTATTATCCAAGCTTTATAATTTTCCCTCCCAATAACACCACTTCATAAAGAGATAATGGTGTCTAATGGTTTATTTTCTTTAAAGTAAACTATAGGCGGACTTCAAAATACTATAAGAATGTAAATAGGGGAATCACAATGAACTGTAACAAGACCTAAATGACTTGCAACCAATCCATTTTTCTCTAATTATCTTGTTACAACTCTATTATATTTCCTTTGCAACTCTATTTCACCTTTCTGACTGCCCTCCACCAAATCTTCCTTACACAAACAGAGTAATCCAAAAAAATCTAGAAGAAATTTGAATGAATATTGTCTAGGAGTTGGTTTCGCTCTCTGAAAGGGGCTTAACACATCCAATAAACCAAATTGGTTTAAGCAATATGTTAATAAATCCTTAGTTCGGTAAAGAACTAATGCAAGAGGATCTCAAAGTACAAGTGGCTTTAAATTCACTCAAAAATCAAAGTGGTCAGATTGTGGAAACACGGTATCAAGTTAAAGTGCTCGTCACCCTCATTCCAACGGCATGAACGACACTAAAATCCGATTTCGCATGAGGAATATAGAGCCAATCAAATTTCATTAACTTGCACATGTGGCAGACTTAAGGAGGTAGTAAAATGGTAGAATCCGGCACCAGAATTCGACCATTTTTTTTGGGAAATTTTGTGGTATGGATAAAAATTCTAGTAACCCCCATTTTTTAGAATTTTTTAAAAAGGGGGCTATAGTTTTAATTAAAACAAAAAAATAGCATAATGGCAGAGTCTGGCACCAGAATCCGACCATTTTTCCGGAAAATTTGTGGTATGGATAAAGAGTCTAGTAACCCTCATTTTCGAGAAGTTCTTAAAAAAGGGGCTATAATTTTAATTCAAACAAAAAAATATTAATAGGTAGCGGGCCACCAACCCTGCCACGCATATCACAACCATATGCCATATATTATTAAATAAAAAAATTTCAACCCCGCCACACCCGGAACCGACCCAAACAACTTAAAAATATGAAATGGCGTGACCAAATTTGGAGAGGCAGGATTTGATCCCCCGACCTCTCCTCTATTAATTACTCAAATTACCACTGCACCAATTGCGAACATGTGGTAAAGGTCGCCGCCCTTACATTACTTAAGCTCGCTCGTTTTCAATACGACAGGAAAAGTAGTGAATCCACGATTTCCCATAATCCAGGAGAGGTGGAACCATGCCCCAGGGAATCTTGAGGGGCATCAGAAATATTCCTTGAGGTGGAGAACTTGTCGGAGTCTGTTTTTGACAAATTTTATGATGATTTTACACCTCTCAGCGACAGGAGTTTGATGGTGATGTCCATTTTTGTAGTTCGGCTCTCCATTTTCTAGCCATATTCCAGCTTGGAGGTATAAGGGCGTTGTAAATTTGCTTGTACTGATTTTATTTTTACACCACTTAATGAATGAATGCCTCCCCACTGTTGGGCAGGGCTCGGAGATGTATTCCACATTGGAAGAACTCCGTAATCAATTTTTTAGTGTCTTGATCTCATGCATCCTATGTTCTCTTTTCTCTTCAATTTATGTGCTTATGTTTCATGGTTTTAAGTGCTCTGTTATATGTAATTATTTAATGCATCTATAAGAAAAATATCTTGGATTAAGAACCCTCTTTGGAATAAATACCCAAACCAAGGTTATTATCCTCACTCAAAACTCGACCTTTAGGCAGCACAACTAGCTATCCTTGTTATAATTTTTTAAGATCATGGTCAAACACTGATTTTGTAGCTTACTCCAAGTACAAATGAATAGAGGTCAAATATATTATATTTTCCTGCCTAGCAACTTAAATTATTTAAAAATAGGGCTTCAAAGACAAGATCTTGCCATTGTAGGTTCCAAACACTAAAACATCTCATTCTACCCAATAATATCATTGTGGATATTATTGATAACCAATTTTAAGAATTCATTATTCTCATTTAATATGCATGAAGTCACAATCTATCCAACCTGTAAAAATGCATATCCATTAAAGTCATGAATAGCTTGCAAAGTACGTGGATTTTAGTTAATCATATATAAATGAACATATTGGAAATATATGAAATTATAGAAGTTCAATAGTTGTACGAATATCTTCAGTTGCATTTGAAGACGTAGCCTACAAAATATCATTGTCACCAAGAAGACAAAAAAGCTCATTATTATGGGTATGCCACATTACCCTTTGTAATGCTAAAATGACTAAAGGAGAAATAAATTATTAATATTTTTTACAATAGCTTGAAGTGAATATCTTATAGGTAGAGGGTACATGAATGGTGTGCCATGAATTAATCCCAAAAGAATTATAGAAATAAATTATAAAGAATTATCAATCTGGAAACTCAGAAAGAAACTACCATTAATCTCACAGATTACTTTGGTTTGTTTCGTTATACTGAACCATAAAGTAAGCAAGATACTTTGAAGTTTAAATTAAATTTGACATAAATTCCAGGATGACAGATCACTTGTTTCTCAACTCTGTGGACATTTATGAGATGAGCATTAGATTATTTTCAATTGCATAGTATTCATTGTAGGTGACTAGACACGCATAGACATTTGTCACCAGATATCAAAATGCAGATGAATTGTGCATTTTTCACATGTCCAAGATGAAAAATGAGTTTTTCACCATTTGTGGACATATTTTGGCCCACTGATTTGCCAAAGCCTTTCACATTAAGGCTATAACTTCCTTTACACAAGGAAACCACATTCAAACCACCAATTCTTTCTTCTTTGATTTTGAGGTCTTGACCTTTAATGAAATCATAATTCTATGTTTGGTCTCAAATTAAAAAATATTTCTACCAACTTTAAAGCTTCCATATTTGTATTTCCCATCCATAAAATCTATTATTTTCAATCTTGGAATATTTTCATTTGGAATTTTCATTCTGCCTCAAATAATTCGAAGCACTTAATGCATCTAGACAACCATGATCTCCATTTGATTGACTATTGAATACACTCGAAGTACAGGAAGGAGGGGAAAAATATCTCTTGAAACATGCTGCTTGATTTCAATACTCCATGAGACAATCCTTCTTCAATCAAGGATTGATTGGAGGATTAGTTAGAAGTTCTTCATTATAATAAATAGAGATAGGATGAAAATGTTCAGAGGTATTGTCCGCCAGAGCAAGGAGAAACTAGTTATTATTGGCATATGTAATCTTTTTATTGAATTCAAAGTTGTAGAAGAGACTCTTGTTACTGTTATAATGATTCAAAATATGGAATAAGAAGAATGTTGATTATGCAGGCTTGAGAATTTGGTGATTATCTTAAGGGTTTTTGTAGTAACCTTTTGTAGGGCCCACTCAAGATAGTGCAGGGAACCCCTTTCATTTTTTGTAACTTCAATTTTTCATTCTAGTATAGTTTTCTATAATTTCTTTTATCATTTCAAAATTTCTTCAAGTTTATTTCTTCAATACTTTTGTATTTCATCTCTGTGATTCCAGCAAGTTGTGTTGTTCTAATTATGATATATAATATTTTCTTTTTTCTTATAGGATTTGAAACTCCTTATTATTAAGTTTATATTCTTTGTTTGAATTATCTTGTTAAATTATCCTCCTTATGCAAGACATGGTGACAACAGCCTCTTCATCCCTTGGTTCCTAACCTTGGATGAGAGAGTGCAGATCACTAACCTAATGGATGAATAAATAAGAAGCAAGGAACTAAGATTAAACATCTCTTCAATTTTTTACTTCAATTACATCATTAGATAAGATATCATATTTACCTCATAATATTGATAATGCTTTACTTTATAATTCTCAACATATCACAGTACATCTTATTAACTCATGTGATTACCCAAGTTGTAAGGGTTGATGACCTAGAATATACTGAGGAATCATTGATTCAGATTGATCATATTCATTTCACTTAGCTTCTCATCCAAGGTAGTGACCTTAGATACCTATCAGCCCTTGAACACTGTTAAGGAGGAGAAGGGTGAAATTGATGTAGACAAGGACACAAGAAGTTAATGAGAATGCATTGTATCGCCAATTTTGGGGTGCCAAGGTGTGGGAACATCCCTCCAACTCCCAAGTGGAAATTTTTTGAAATAACTTCTTGCCAATGGAGACTTGCTTGATTGGTCGTCTTCAGGAAAGGTTGGATGAATGTAATCCTTGAAAATGAGATTTGTATGTATAAAAACGAAATAATATTCTTAATGATATTGTGATGTGAGTGTAAACTCTGAGAGATAGATTCATGAAAATTGGAGAGGTGTGCAAGTAGGCTTTTAGTTACTTATTTTACAGGGGCCACCCAATAAGTAAAATGAATGAAAATCACTTGATTAATGATGCATGAGCAGGCTCAACTTATGGATTTAAGTGCAAGCAATGAAAAGCATAAAGAAAAAATACAAAACACAATGATATCAGTACATAAAATAAAATAAGAGAAGTTGACGGAAACCAACTTGTAAGGGGCTACATAGGACAAAAAATTCATTAAGAAAAAGGGATAGAAATACGTGTTTCTCTAGATATTTAGGAGAATATATAAGTGAAACAGTCCCCATATGACCAAATTCTACATCATAGCAAAGCATATAAATGTAAATCATCTTCCAGACATATCTCTTCTTGTCATATGGCATCAAAACCTGCCAAAAAGCATACACATTAATATTAATAACATGCATTTAATTTCGATTGCAAATTTACAAAAAAATTGAATTGTAACAAGATATACCTTTCACCTTGTCATCCACATCAACAATATGTTTGTCGCAGGATACCATCACTTCTTGCATGATCCATGCAATACCAATGCTTCATGTATGATTCATGCAATTTATAATAATGAGTTAATTGAAAAAATAGCATGCCTTGACTTCATGTCTACTGTTTCAACTTCCCACCCAGTTGAGGAAAGAAGTATAAAAAAAACAGCAAAAGTGTATAAAGTTGTACATAATAATATTAAAAGGACAAGTTAAAGGTTTTGTAAAACCACACCTTTTGCAACATCCTTAGGAGAAAAAAAATATGAAAGCATAATTGGTTGGAATTTAGGAAAGTATAATGAGGTAAGAAACTACACAGAACCTTTGAAGAGGATAAAGATGTTTTTTTCTAGCATAGATCAAGTCTTCACTAGAGAGGAAATGTATTGGAGACAAAAATCCAAGGTTTACTCACTAAAGCAACATCAAAACATCATTTTTTCTGATCAAATAGCAATTTAGGAAAAAAAAACATAGAATAATAAACTTATAGGGATAGACAAGAAACATGAAAATAAAGATGGGCAAAGAAAAGAGTAATTTGAAAATTTCATAATGGAGCTAATTCCATAAACAAGGTGATCTGATTAAGGTATGTTAGTAATGATGTGCTAATTCCTCTTTCAGATTTTAAAACAAATTATTTTCATGTGCTTAAGGATTCAAGCTCTCTTGCAAGTTAACTGAGTCTCATGAGTAATTTTTATGTTAATTTTATGAACAATTTAACATAAAACAAATGTTGAACAACAACAATAAAATTTATAGTACATCACCATACAACACATCAACATAGGGATTTGATGAAGGAGTTCAACCTTCCTGGGCTACATCTCCTTGGTCAACCTACCATGGCTTTGGCCTCTATATTATGCTCAAATTTTCAAATTTGATATGTTTACAATGCTTTTTTTCTCCTAAAACCTATTTCATTCAGTCCAGAACACTCAAAAATGGTACTTAGCCTCTTTCTGCTCCTGATTTGGTAGAAAATTGGATGAGTTATGACCTCTCTTATTTTTCCCACAATTCGCTCCACAAATTGCACAAAATCTGGGCCGGTCCTACAAATCCGCCCGGAATTTGGGAAATTGTCCTACAATTTCATCGATTTGCGGCGCAAATTGTGGGACAATTAATTTTGCTAATAACGCCATAAATCGGATTAGCGCTAATAAAACCTGCATTAGGTGTTAATTAAACCTTATTATAATTTTAATGATGCACTTATGGGTTAGCTCTTCCTACGCTCCGCTTGTGGTCCGGGGTATTGATCACATGGCAGTTTATTTCGTGGGCTGGCCCCCCTCCCCCCAACGGTGCATTTTTTAACATTCAAATAGAGGTGGCATCACTATATGGTTAAGCATCATGTGTAGAGGAGTTGGTAGTGGTGTGAGTTATTTTGGCGAAGGTCTCATGTTCGACCCCTACCCGATCCCTCTGGTCCATAACCAAAATTGTACCATGCCAAGAGGGGGACACATGGTGGCCCCAAACTGAGCCACGCATCTCCTCCTCATTGGCCTCCCAACAAACAGTAAAAAAATGTCAGCACACACCAATGAGCACCAACCAAATCATTCCACTTGGCAGCCCGTGATTTGCTAGAGAAATGAGTTGACCAGCCTGTTGACCTGCCCAGTTAGCATGCCATGTTAGTAGTATGGATTGTTGAATGGGCTCCCTATCTGCACAATTTTTTGCCAAATTTGTTTATTTAGTAAAATGGACAGAACATGTTTCTGAAGCCATACGGAGTCCATTTCACGTGAACCAAGTTGTGCTGAATTCATAATGATAAACACTACATGGTCGTTTAGGGTTCGTGTCATTTTGAGAAATTTGATTTTTTAGCATAATTATGAGCACCTGATCGTTCCTCCCCACTGGAAGCTTTTGGACCCCAAAAGATCATATTCATTTGTTGAACAGGTGAGGGTACATTTCCCTCACCTTCCCAATTTCAATCCATTTGGCTTTTGAACTATTTTTTTCTTTGAGCCCCACTCAAAGATAGTCGACATTTCCTCTTTTCAATGTCCTTGTTCTTCTATCAAGTATGGCGTCTTGATGAAGCTAATTAAAGAATTCTGGAGAATATTCTTCAATAGATGGAAGTTGAGCATTCTCTCCTTGATCTTCAATGAAAAGAGGCTCATACAATCTTAAATTCTCAACATTAACAATAGAGTAAATTTGCATGTATGAAGGAAAATCAAGCTTGAAGGCATTGTTACCAATATTTTCCATAATTTTGAAAGGACCATAATGGCTTGGTTTTAGCTTTTTACATTCTCCTTGAAGCCTCTCCTTGCTAATTTGAAGCCAAACTTCTTCACCATCTTGAAACTTATGATCCACACGATGTTTTTCGTGTCTCTCTCTGTACTTGCCTTGACTTTTTTCTAGTTGATCTTGGATTGTTTGATGGATCAACTAAATTTGATCTATGAATTTCTTTGCTTTATCTATGTCTTTATGCCCATCTATAGCCACATCTTTTCCAAAAATGAAATCCAATGGTGATTTTTGCAAGTATCCAAGACATGCCTCAAATGGCGATGTTTGTGTAGAGGAGTGTTTTGCACGGTTGTAAGCATGTTGAATGTAATGCAACTATTCATCCCACAACTTAGGATGTTTGTTGCAATATCCTCAAAGAAGATGAATGATTGTTCGATTGACCACTTCAGTTTGACCATTTGTTTGTGGATGAAAGGTTGTGCTCTTCTTCAACTTAGTGTCGATCAAGTCCACAAGCTTGACCAAAAATTCCCAACATATCAAGAATCTCGATCACTTACAATAGATGTAGGCAACCCAAAATGAACCCAAACACTTTGAAAGAAAAGATGAGTTGTTTTTTTAGTTGTGACTTGTTTTTTACATGGCATCAATATACACATCTTGTTGAACCTATCCACAACTACATACAAATAATTATGATCTCTTTTTGACAAAGGAAGACCTCCTACAAAATCCATAGAAATAATCTCCCATAGATGTGAAGGAACCAAAAGTGGTGTGTACAATCCTAACTTCCTATTACTAGGCTTATTGACTTCACAAATGAACAACCTTTAATGAAACGTGACACACTTTCAAGCATACGAGGCCAATAAAAATACCTCGAAATATTTTCCACTGTTTTTCTCACATCAAAATGTCCAGCAATAAGAGAAGTGTGTGTGTCCCTTATGAAATTTACTCCCTCCCCAAATACAAAGCTTGCCCACATGATAAAATAAGTTATTATTTACATGGTAATCCAATTCCTCAACTTGGAGACCTTGACTCAAGTTTGCATAAAAATCTTGAAAGTCATTATCAAATGCATATTTCTCAATAAAACTTTCATGTAAAACATAAGTATTCTTGAGTAAAGCAGTTGCACTAATAATAGGCCTAGAAATCATTTCAGCAACATTGTTGTATATACCTTTCTTATACCTGATGATCAAGTGTAATTGTTGTAAGAAACCCATCCATCGAAAGTGCCTTAACTGCTGCAAATTAGTTTGTGATTGCAATTATTTTAATGGTTGGTGGTCGGTCTGAATGATGGTTTCATTTCCCATCAAATAGTGTTTCCACTTCTTCATACTTTGAACCAACGCATATAGCTCCTTGTCATAAGTAGGATATTTTATCACTGCACCATTGAAAATTTCTGAATGGAATGAAATTGGTTTACCATGTTGTAAGAGGATTGTGCCCATGGCATAGTCACTTGCATTGGTTTGAATCTCAAAGGGTTGTCTCAAGTTTGGTAGTGCTAGTATTGGGGTTGAACTGATCTTCTCTTTCAAAACATCAAATGTTTTTTGTTTCTTGCCTCCCCACTAGAAGACCTTCTTAACACTAGTCAATGCATGTAACAGAGCCACAATAGAAGAAAAATTAGCAATCAAATTCCTCCAATATTGTGCTACTCCTAGAAAAATTCTTACCTCAGTGATTGTCTTGGGTGTTGGCCAATTCACAATGACCTCAACCTTAGAGGGGTCTATCTTCATCTCACCTCCTCCAACAGTATGTACCAAATACACTAAAGAAGTTTTACCAAATTCACATTTTGACATCTTCAAAAACAAATGTTCTTTTCTTAAGACATCAAATACCTTTATTGCATGAATGACATGTTCATCTCGTGATTTTCTGAATATCAAAATATCATCTAAGTAGAAAATTCCGAACTTGTCAAAAAATGGTCTTATTACATCATTTATAACTCTCATGAAAGTAGTTGGAGCGTTGCAAATATCAAAAGGCATAACAAGCCACTCAAACAATCCTTGTTTAGTTTTAAATGTGGTCTTCCGTTTGTCCTCTTTAGCTATTCTAACTTGATGGTAACCACTTCTTAAGTATAACTTAGCGAAATACTTTGCATACCTCTACTGATCAAGAAAACCATTTATTCTTGGGAGTGGATAACAATTTTTTACCGTGACTTTATTTAGTGCACAGAAATCCACACACATGCACCATGTTCCATCCTTCTTAGGCACCAACACAATCGGTGAACCACATGGCAAGGTAGATGGACGAGTGATCCATTTATTCAACAATTCTTGGATTTGCTTCTTGATTTTTGCACTTTCCATTATCGACATGTGATGCATGCCAATATTAGGGAGTGGACAATCATGTTGCAACTGTATCTCATGGATTCCCCTCTTGGGAGGTAACCCCTTTGGTTCCAGAAACATCTCGCCATGTTGGCTTACCACATATAACAACTCAGATTTCAATTTATCATCACAACCTTGAAAATATTCATAATCCATATCATTCTTTTGTTTTATCATAAGAAGCACAAATTTTTTGATTGAATTTACCAATCTTTTAATTTGCCCGACTTTAACTAAAGAGAGATTTAGCTTTTTGTGATGAGATCTCCCAATATATTCCACTCCATCTTTGAAAAAGTGGTACTTGTTCTCATGGCGATACAAGACTACTTTCATGTCATAGAGATAAGGACTAACTAAAACAATTCTCGATATGTCAAGCGGTACAAAATCTAACTCAACTTCAACAATAAAGTTTGCAGTGATTACAAACCGGAAAATACATTTTCTTGTAACCTGTAAATTTGTATCCTTGGTTATCCAACCAAAAGGATATGGCTTGTGATGAGGTATGGTTTCAAGATTAAGTTTCTTGACTAAGTCTTCAGATATTAAGTTCACTTGCGACCCATTACCAAATAGTGTGTCAATTTTTGTATGTTTTGAGACAATTCTTACATGAAACAACTATATTATTCCCACTTCTTCACCCCTATGAGCATCACCCGATGTAATGAATGCTAAGTGGACTATTCAAAAGTCATGAGAAATTAGTCAGTTACGACTACCTCTCATGGAAATGGTCATAGATGAACGACTTACTTAACGCAGTTGAATCCCAAAAATGATATCTAATATAATGCACTGCGGAAAACCCCTCATACTTAAATATAAAAGAGTATAGGGATCTCTACTTGAATGGTTCATGAGGCACAATACTTGCTAAGGTTTTTCAAATGGGGTAGAAAGCTAAGTGGGCTTGATTGTGGGGAAAAACTCCACAGTTAAGCACACTTAAGCCAGAGGATTTCTAGGATGGGTGACCTCCCGAGAAGTCCTGGTTACCGGGTGCAAGCCCCGGAAGTGATGATTGACGCTATGTGATCCATTTCACTAGTTTCAATCCCACTTCTTCACCCCTGTGAGCATCACCCGATGCAATGAGTGCTAAGTGGACTATTCAAAATTCATGAGAAATTAGTCAGTTACGACTACGTCTCATGGAAATGGTCATAGATGAATGAATTACTTAACGCAGTTGAATCCCAAAAATGATATCTAATATAATGCACTGTGGAAAACCCCTCATACTCGAATATAAAAGAGTACAGGGACCTCTAATTGAATGGTTCATGAGGCATAATACTTTCTAAGGTTTTGCAAATGGGGTAGCAAGCTAAGTGGGCTTGATTGTGGGAAAAACTCCACAGTTAAGCGCGCTTGAGCCAGAGGAGTTCTGGGATGGGTGACCTCCCTGGAAGTCCTGGTTACCGGGTGCAAGCCCCGGAAGTGATGATTGACGCTATGTGATCCATTTCACTAGTTGCAATCCCACTTCTTCACCCCTGTGATCATCACCCATTGCAATGAGTGCTAAGTGGACTATTCAAAAGTCATGAGAAATTAGTCAGTTACGACTACCTCTCATGGAAATGGTCATAGATGAATGACTTACTTAACGCAGTTGAATCCCAAAAATGATATCAAATATAATGAACTGCGGAAAACCCCTTGTACTTAACTATATTCTTGTTTATTCACTTGGAGTGTTACTGTGATAATTTGATGAACTAGTACTTCCTATGGCTTCTTTTCCCTTTGTGACTATGGCTACAATTTTAGTCTCATCACCTAAGTCGGATCTTGTTGTGTGGTAGCAGTTGTCTTTTTTTCCCCTTGTTGTTGAATTTCTTAGGCCTCAATTCTGGATGAAGCTTCCAACATTGGGCCTCATTGTGACCCTCTTTGGAACAGTTTTTACGTGTGGTTTTCTCCCCTTCTTTTTTTTATGGATGCATTTTTCTTTTGTTTTACTTTGAAACCCTTTCCTTTTTCACCACCCTTAATTGGTTTCTTTTTACCTTCTTCTGGTGCATTTTTCCCTCTTGCCTCAAGGTGTGTAACTTGCACATAGGCCTCATCTAAACTAGTAGTATTGAACATGAGGATGGTATGTTTCAGGTAACTATGTAAACCCCCTATATACTTCAACAAGGTATCTTAAGAATGAAAATCAACACCTAACATAAGAGCTCTTTTTCTAAATTCTTGAGTGTAATATTGCACACTTTGACCTTTCAATTGTCTAAATTTTTTCCATTTCATAATGGTTTTTTGCATGTAATCTAGAGGGTAGAATTTCCTTTTAATTGAAGCAATGAAGTTAGACTAAAAAATTGAGATATTACCATGTTTTTTAATCTCATCTTGTGTCCTTATTTCCCACCATACAAGTGTTGCACCCTCCATTCTCAAGGAAGCCAATTGAATCTTTATGTCATCCTCTTGAAGGTTCTAAATTATCCAATAAACCTCTAACTGAAAAATCCAATTATCTAGCTTCTTTGCATTCACTTCACCATTATACATCAGTAGCTCAAATTTAACATCAAGTTAAGTAAGGGTGATTTACCAGTTCCTTTTGAAGTATGTGTATGAACAAGTGGAAGGGTTGTGGTAGTGGAATATGTTGAAGAGGAAGGTGCAGATGGTGGTGAGGATGATGGTGGAGTGGATGGTGGTTTATCACCATCTCCATGACCTCCTCCTCCTGGAGAACCCTCTCCTCTAGGAGGCCTAGAACTTTCTCCCTGCATCCTTGAATTCCTCTTTGCATAGAGGACCTTTACCATCTTTTTCATATCAAAAAATGCCTTCTTGAATGCTCTCTCCTCTTTTTTCATGGTAAGTTCTCCTTCATGAGGCATTCTCACTGAAGACTCAACTTCAATTTGAGGATGTGTTGGTTTTGAAGACTTTGGCAACCTTTCCCCTCTTCCTCTTAACCCAACTATGGGGCTTTCAACCAACTTCCCTTCTCCTCTTTTGAGTTTTAACCTTGTAAACATGACACAAACTTGCAAACAATTAGATCCCTTATTTCACAAACAAACCTAGTTGCTTTGATACCAAAATGCTTTGATTAAGGTATGTTAGTAACGTTTTGCTAATTCCTCTTTCAGATTTAAAACAAATGTTTTTCATGTGCTTAAGGATTCAAGTTCTCTTGCAAGTTAACTAAGTCTCATAAGTAATTTTTATGTTAATTTTATTAACAATTTAACATAAAATAAATATTGAACAGCAGCAATAAAATGTACAGTACATCACCATACAACACCTCAACAAAGGTATTTGATGAAGGAGTTCACCTCTCCTGTTCTACATCTCCTTGGTCCAACTTCCATGGCTTGGGCCTCTATATTATGCTCAAATTTAAAAAAATGATGTGTTTACAATGCTTTTCTGCTCTTGAAACCTATTTCATTGAGTCCAAAACACTCAAAAATTGTACCTTAACCTCTTTATGCTCCTGATTTGGTCGAAAATTGAATGAGTTATGACCCCTCCTAGTTTTCCACAATTTTCTCCATAAATTGCACAAAATCTGGTTTGATCCTACAAATCCGCTCGAAATTTGGCAAACTGTCCTACAATTTCGGCAACTGGTAGCGCAAATTGTGGGACATTTAATTTTTCTAATAATGCCATAAACCAGATCAGTGCTAATAAACCTGCATTAGGCGTTAATTAAACCTGATTAGAATTTCAAAGATGTGCTTATCGGTTAGCACTTCCTACGCTCCGCCTGTGGTCCGAGGTATTGGTCACATGGCAGTCTATTTCGGGAGTTGGGCCCCTTTCCCCCCAACGGTGCATTTGTTAACATTCAAATATAGGTGGCATCATTATATGGTTAATTATCATGTGTAGAGGAGTTGGTAGTGGTGCAAGTTAGTTCGGTGGAGGTTTCGTGTTCGACCCTGCCTAGTCCCTCTGGTCCATAACCAAAATTTTACCATGCCATGAGGGGGACACGTCATGGCCCCAGGCTGAGCCACATGTCTCCTCCTCATTGGCCTCCCAACAACCAGTAAAACAATTCCAACACACACCAATGAGCACCAACCACCTCATGCCACTTAGCAGCCCACGATTTTCTAGAGAAATGAGTTGACCAACCCGTTGACTTACCCACTCAACATGCCATGTCATCAGTACAGACTGTTGACTGGGCTCCCTTTGCACAATTTTTTTCCAAATTTTCTTGTTTAGGAAAACAAACAGAACACGTTTCTGAAGCCATACGAAGTCCATTTCGTGAGAAACAAGTTGTGCGGGATTCAGAACGGCGAACACTACGCGGTCGTTTAGGTTTCATGTCATTTCGGGAAATTTTATTTTTGAGCATAATTCTAAGCACCTGATCACAAGGTTACAATCAACTAGACATTGCACAAAAACTGCCAAGTTATTTCAAACATTCATACTAAGAGACTGATGAGGGAAGTGATGATTTAGGCAGGTAGTATTGAATAGGGAAGAAAAAAAATTCTTTGGGCGCAATTGATTTTCTACATCCTAAATAGAAGCTGCACAAGTTCAGCATCCAGTAGAAAAGCACAAGTTGGTTAATTATTTTCCCCTTCTAGCAAGTTGAAATGCTTGAAATAAATCTTATAATCAAAATGATGGGAAACCCCTCAGATCGAGTAATTGTGGAGCATCCAATAGAAAATCACAAGTGTAGCATCCAATATAAAAGCACAAACTAATTAATTATGTGCCCCTTCTAGCAAGTTTAAATATATAGCAGTGATGTTGTCAAACATTTTCTAAAAATATATCCCCCTGTCACTCTTCTAAAAAAGAAAGGGAAGACAAAGAAATATGAAAGAATTAATTTTCTACCAAGGGGCTGAGATGAGAAAGGGAAGACAGAAATGTGAATAGATTAATCTTCTACCAAGGCACCCAAGTTCAAATCCCAACAATCATAAAGCCTGCAAATTAAGTTCTTGGTGGAGTTTGACCACATTTCATATTCAACATTCATTCAAAAAAAAATGTTAGGCGGTGTGAAGTGATAAAAATACATTGTACCTACAGAGCCCCGGGGTAGAAGGGAGAGAATTTCAAAATGCTTTCATAAGTATGACGAACTTCCTTCTTGTCTCTAAGATAATAAAGTGTCTGCGCCTTCAACAATTTCCACTCTATCTCATATGATTCCACTAACGTCATTCTGTCAAGTGTTTCCGTGATGCCCTGTACATCGTGCTGCATCATCCAGATATTCAAAAAAATCTTAAGAGAGTTCTTGTCATTGGAATATGATTTCAAATGTTCAATGGTCGAAGCTTACCCTCCATCTCCGTCCCCTTCCTTGAGTTGTGTGGTGGGAGTGGGAATGGAAAAATAATTTGGCTGGCTAGAAGCACTATTAGGAGTAGTAGAGTTTGGTGGAGAAGGACAACAACAGGGCACTCATCCATAGGTATATTCAGACCTACATAGCCTCAAGCTAAAGGCATTGAAAATAACCTGAAATCATGTCAGCAATAACAGGGTAGCAGCCTCTCGGATTCTTTGCTTTTATTCCAATGGTGTTGAGTCTGACTAGTCCCTAAAAATGGTGGTCACTAACCTAGCTAATTTATTATTTGTAAATCCCAAAAACTAATTTTGGTTTTACTTGGAATGCACTTCTTTTCTAGCCCTTGTACAATCCGTCCAACTTGGAAAATTGGCTTCAGGGTTCGATCTCAGTGCGTCCATGGCACTACTTCTACACCACCATAGTCACTTCAAAGTCAATGTGGTATGTATTTTGTCTGGTAAAAATTTCAAGTTTACAAGATGGATGCCATTAATCTGGCGACCAGAAAAAGTAGAGTGTGCAACAAAATTGTCCTCCTAACACGCTCTACCCTCCCCTTCCATAGACTCATTGACAGTTGCCCAGAATTTGCTAACTGAAAAAACTACATCTTCTAGGAAAATAGAAATAAAACAAAAATCCAATTTGCATAGTGAAAATAGATTGAAGAAAACCCAAACCCCACCACCATTCGAGTTCCAATGACGGTGGGTGAAGAACTAAGGTTCAGGGAAGTAGGGGAGGGCTATGCATAACCTTTGAGGATGAAAAAAATGAATGAATATTAGAATATCCATGCCATCATGACATGGGGAACAATTTGAACATAATAAATGGGAAACCATGTATAAAACTTAAACAGTCCCCCTGCTTTGAATGTTTTCAGAAAATAGTCCAGGGAACCTGAATATGGATACTTCCCACTAAAAACTAGAAACAACACTTGCACCCACCACAGTTGTAGTTTCAAAAAGGCCCATGGTGTCCTTGAAAAATTCTACATACTAATCATAAGAAGCAAACATGCCCATATTTAAGGCCATTTCTCGGACAACTGTTGAACCCGCCCATTTCCATAGGGCTAAAACCCCTCATCACCAATAATACGACATATTGCATGGAATCCATTTTTTTAATGTTGTCATTGTGCAGCAATCAAAGTTGCATCTGTGTGCGTGCGAATGATAGCTAAATCTGCAGTACTTCCAACATATGCCCCAATAGCTCCTATTGTCAATCCATAAAGAGCCTTTTGATAGAGAGGTATTGGTGTCCCATCATTAGCATCAATTTCTTTATTTTTACATATCCTAAATTATCCAAGATGTGTTGTTGTATAGGTTTCCTATCTTAACAAACCAATTGATAACCCCTTGTAAAAAGCACCAAAGCCCTCATCCCTTAGCATGTTCTTTGCAACATTATAACCCGAACCTTGACCCAACTGAATGTGCACCTTTATGATGTCTACGGGCTAGATGACACACAGGGTGACAATACCAGAGGCTCCTCCATTGAAAAATAGCGTCACTGTATTCCATAAGATGCCTATCTTGGGCTTCTCCCCTGCCATCTGTCTGAAGGACTCGAACACCCAATCGATATGAAACTTCCCTCCTTCCTCTTCCTCATGTCACCATTGATATGAGAAAAACCAGCAAGAATAATATGTCTGCCTACACCTCTTCAACAAGAAAGAAGAAGAATAGGAAGCGATACGATCTTCGTTATGGTTTAATGCCTCCTATTGGCAGGGTGAACTAGCACATGTATCCAATTTTAATTGCTTTGAGGATGACGAAAAATAATTTCTTCTATTGCCACTGTCTCCTCACCCAAAGAGGAAACACTTATCTCGTAAATAATTTTTTAATAATATAAAAATATTTCAAAAATTACATTAATAATAGCATAACGTAACAATGTTTATAAAACCAATATGTATACTAGAAATTTCCCCCAAAAGGTGAAAAGTTACACCGAAGGAATATAATGTTTGATAAGATCATCTCACCATAAACATAGCCAAATAATTGTTATATTCATGCACATAATTTATATCAAACTCTCCACTACAAGCGCCATGTGGTGATCCCTTTGCTCACAACCTAAGCATGAGCACAAAGTGTTGACAGAGCTTGCCCCAAGTGTGCCACACCCAACTATCTGTCTTTTCTCAGCCACACCATGATGCTAGCCCTAGATTTATATCAGGGCACGATATCGATCTTTGTCAAGTTCCTAGAGCCCCACAACTTGTATTCCCATTACTTCCCCTTACAATTTGGGAAAGTGTTATTTTTGGAGACAAATGAATGATCCAACAAGTAGGTGGGAGTGTGTGTACATCTCACATCTCATAATGATAAGCATCTGTCTAATGGGAGAAATTTCAACTTTTAAATTGGAGTTAGTTTATGAAATCTTAGCCTGGACTAACATTTTTAAACATGGATATAATCTTTAAAATTGATGTCAAAAACGTCCAAACTCTATCTCAGCACACTTCAAGGACTTTTTTTTTTTAAACTCTTTTATAGATATTAAGCCTGACATAATTGGATCGACATGGAGGAATCGTAGATGGGGATCTTATGGAATTTCAAAAATACTAGAAAACTTCTTTGTGAAGAAAGTTATAGATAACCATCTCAGCAATTTTAACTCATGGGTTCTTCCCTTTGCAAATATCTAATCATTTTCCTCTCTTTTTAGTCTGGAAAAACATTTCAAAATGGAAGCCCGCTCCCTTTAAGTTAAACCACTTTTGTTTGGAAGACACATAATTCATCTCAATTGTCTGAGACTTCTAGACAATTCAATCTGAGCATTAGCAATTTGACTATGGATAATCTCTCTATAAGTTGAAAAATATAAAACAGGTAGTTCGGTTTTTGGATTGTCATCTAAAAAATAAAGGATTATATAAATAATACAAATCGACGCCCAAATTAAATATCAGGAAGATCCACATTTATCAGACTACTTCTTTGAGGATTCCAAACATAAATTAGTAGAATTTGACACACACAAAAAAGGAAAATACTTTTGCGTTAACCATAGGAATGGCAACATAAGAGTTGTCAAATGCGCATTGATGAAGGGGACCAAAATACTACATATTTCCACAACAAGACTTCTGAGAATCGTCTTCAAAATTCTATCTAGAAAATCAATAACGATGCTAGGTAAATTATTTGTGGACAAAATGGTATTCAGAAAGAAGCATTCAAACATTTCCAATCACGACTGATAGTAAGAGATGGTCCTTCTTCTCATAATTATATGGACTTAATTTCTCTATATCCGCAAATGGTTGACTCATAGAATATCCTCTATATTTTAGAGTGAGTATGAAGTCTCCTTATTATTTGTTAAGGAGCAAGGATTTATACCCAAAATCCAGTGGGAAGGATCTCCTCTCTCGTTGATAGAGAGTAATTATAAGCATCACATTTGTATTATCTTCATCATGTGTCATGCACTAGGCCAGGGCTAACAATCATACATCTAAGTGAAGGGCATGGAGGAAGAATGGTGAATGGAGGATTGAATAAACATATGTGATTTCCTTGACGAGAGGAAATCCAAAATAAGAAGTGGATTGGAACTCTTTAAGTATTGGACATGTTTCCAAGACAAGAGTGGTTGAAGAGGAATAATATTCTCTAAGGATTTGGAATCCAAGATTAGAATAGTCCTAAAAGGACATACCTAGTGAACATCCGAGTGGGGTATGTCCCAATTCAGAAAGGAAATTTCCAATACACCCACCCATGCCCCAAATCAGAAAGGAAATTGCTAATACACCCATTGGTAAAAAAATTGGACCTTTTAGGGATTCATGATTGGAAATATATTTGATTCTTGAACCTTTCTTTGCAAACTAATTTGGACCTTTTTGAGGTTCATGATTGAAACTCTTGCAAATGCCATGATATTTTTCTATCATCCTTATTAATTTAGCGTCATGTCGTTTTTCCAATAGTTATTGAATGTTTAAGGAAAACTCAATCTATACTTCTCATATATGGGGAGAAATTCTAGCCAAAATATCCTTTTTTGAAAGACGTATACCTATGAGGATTTACCTTAAGGCATTCAAGTGTTTTAATTTATGCACTATTAGTAGTATCATAACCACAACATGTAGCTACATTTATCAGTATTCCTTAGGTACATTTCCCCTACGTTTCCTGCATCCCTCCACTCCAAGGAGGGGAAACATAGATGTCTCAAGGCATTACTGGGATGTAAGAGATAGATAGTTTTCCATCCTTGACACAGAATATGCACAGAATATTCTGCGAAATATTCCGCAGGTGGCCAATCACAGGGCGCCACGTGGCCAGCCCGAAGGCCGCCACGTGGCCCCAAGTTGGAATGAAATTGCGTTTCAAAAATTTATTTGCACACGGCAGGATTTGAACCAGGTGGGCGCGTTCAAAGCCGGGCGGCCTAACCGTCAGGCCAAATGTGCTGATTGTTAAAACATCCGCACGAATATTTATTTAAAGTTTGAGGGTGGCCTTAAATCAAAAACCAGCGGATGTCATTCCAACAGTTTGGTTAGCCCAAAATTTCGCATGTGAACGCGGGATTATGAAACGGTCAAATTTAATGTTGCTGTCAAATTTGGAGCGCGCCCGATAGATTTGGGGGAAGTTGCTATTTTAACTGGAGTTAACTCCAGTTCTCCACATTTAGTGGAGTTTTCCTAGGGGACACTGGGCAAAACTTCAGTTAGCCATAACTTTGGCTAGGGAAGTCCAATTGAAGCGAATTTTTTTTTTATTTTGGGGTATTGAAGCATTCTAGAGCTGTTGGGACAGATTCCAGATCCATCAAGGTGCTCTATCAGTGATTTTATCAGCGATTTTGGTTGTGGAGCCACCAGGGCTTAGTGAAAGATCAGCTGTGTTGGACTATACTCATCCATTGGAGGTGAATGAATAGTCGATTTATACTGATTTCAATCCTCTGTTTCTGAATTTGCAGCTAATTTTTCCTTTTGAGGCTTTCTACATAGTGTAATTCTTAATTTGAGCATTAATGAAAGAGGGAAAATCCTAATTAGAGGCTTTTGGACCCAGTAGAGGTAGCCCAAGAGAGGGGTGAACTGCTTAAACAAATGCTTACTGTTATGTTATGCATTTTTGCTGTTATATTTCAGATTTTACTACATTAAACAGTAACTTTTCATAAGTCCACTTTTCCCAATGAGACTTATACAGTGATTAAAAATCATTAGTTTCACTTCAAACCACCTTACTTCCATTGCAGAATACTTGAACTTGCTTATTCACACATAAAATTTTGATTAATGAATACTTTGCACATAAACAAATACTTTCATTGATCAGATCTATTTAAGTGTTTACATTATATTTCTTTAGGTAGAGCCAGTAAGTGGGCCAGAAGCTTCTGGTTTCATCCTTTCTAGTAAAGGTGAAATAACCAGTAAAAGCCCCTATTGTCAATCTCTGTATAAGAAATACTTTGTTCACACAATTTCAAATCATAAATAAATAAATAAAATTAAATTAAAAATTAAAAAAAAAAAAAAAATTAAAAATTAAAAAATAAAAAATAATAAATAATAAATAAATAAATAAATTACGGCCAAAAAACTGCATTTTTCACTTTTCTCAGTGCTCCAGAGCTCTTAAGCACCGGTGCAATTTATCCTTGTCTGAACCGCCCTGATATCGGTGCTCTCATTGCACCCATTGCACACACTGCTGTTGTGCATTGCCCACCAATCTCCAGCTTTAATTTTGCAAAATGATGGGAAATTTTTCTTTTGCAAATTCTACAGCCAATATGCCTCCTCGACCGCAAAATGTATAGGTATTTTTCTTGTTTTTCCATAATTAAGCTTTTTAGCAGATTAGAATTTCAAATAACCTTAAAATTAACCATTTAAAAGAAAAAAAGAAAAAAAATTGTCGTGTTGTGCGCTCGAGCCGTTTGCCTCGCACCGGTAAGTGATGCTGCCTATAAAATTTACAGGTCGCACCGCAATCGATGCTAACTATATCCGCATTGTTTCCGGGGTGGTACCGAAAGACGCGCCATGTTATTTTAAAATTTTAAAAAAAAGTGTGGTGCGATCATTTAGCCGGCCGCACCGTTGACCTTGTGGAATAGCGGCAATGCGATGCGTTGACGGAAATATCCACCCTGGTGTCTATTAGCGCACCGCATTCAGCATTCCGACAGGGTCAACGGTGCAGCCTGGTAAAAGACCGCACCATTGACTATGTAATTAGTCAGGAAGTCGGTGCGCTGACACAACTATACGTGCCGGGGCATATATTTTAGTCAGCGCACTGCTCTCTTAACACCATACATAGTCAACGGTGCTTAAAAAAATTTCAGATGCACCGCATACGGTGCGTTGAATGTCATCTGGGGCACCGCTCCTGGTGTGCGACAAACAAACAACGCACCGAAACTGGTGCATGGCTGTTTTTTGTGGCGCACCGACTGGTCTTATTTTTTTTTCCAAAAAAAATTATATATGTATATTCCTAAATACATGTCTCATTTAATAAAAAAATAGTATTTAATATTTCAATCATTCAGAGAGAAGAGGGAGAAAAACAGCAACAACAAGCGGAGCAGTATGACATGGTTCACCTATGGGAGGCACGAGAGAGGGAGAGAGATGCATACCCTCGCCCTATTACAGCAACTACCCAGGGGCTCCTAAGGCAGGTAGGCCTTCTCAATTTCTATGAGGAGGCTACTTCCCTAAAGGCCCATGGTGTGTTTTTGAGACATCTTATCCGCAGGTGGAATACCCACTGACAGGCTTTCCAAGTTGGTCCTAACCAGTGGTACACACCCAATGAGGAGGATATATATTTCATTACAGGGCTATCGAGGAGAGGAGTGGATTTTCCCTTGTTCCAGCTAGTTGTGTAGCAGGGAGTCAATTATTTTACTCCCAGAGATACATTGGAGCATCAGTACTATCTCCTGTAGATTTTCAGGTCGCTGGAGGTCAGTTACTTATTGGTGCATTTGGTAGTGAGGAGGTGCAGTGCCTCTCAATTCTCATTTCGACAATTTCACACAACACCAGTGACAGGCAACGCATTATTTGCTCGCTTATATATTATGTTGATTCTTTAGTACAAGAGCCACGACTTGTCAGGTGGTCTGGCATTTTTTTACTGCAGTTCTGTATAGCCTTAGATAGATGTCGTGCTCATGCACGAGGGAGGGTCAACTTCCCTTTTGCCTTAGAGATTTTTTTTTTTAGAGGTTTCCAGAGATGAGGCCTAATTTTTTTCGGCAGCCTCGTAGGCCAATGTTCGAGGCACGGATGCACTTGTGGGAGCAAATGATGCCCAAGAGGGGCGAGACTATGTTTCCACCTAGGATATCGCATGATGCACTAGAGTTTCTAGCCAGTGTTGACGAGCTACATCCACTCATTATGGTCCCCTGTCCTTATGTTGGATTGGATTGGAGAGGGTGTGCCAACATCCTCTTCATAGATGATGAGTCGCCAGGTGATAGAGGTAATATTGTTGTTTTATTTAAATTTATTCTAACATTTTATTTAACTTTTTTTTATTAAATTGTGTAATGAAATTGTCTAATTATTATTGTGTACTTTTATATATTTTACAGACATTGGCTCTTTTGATGATGAGGACATGTTGGCACCACCACATGATCTAGGTGTGGATCCTTATGACGATCAAGGCATGCCAGATGCCGAGGATCATCAAGAGGCCGGTGCAAAGAGACCTACTCCTACTGGTGTGTCGGTACCGCCTTTTTCTAGGCGTGGTCGACTTGATATTAGATACAGGATGGAGTTGGGCGACCAACTTAGTGCATTGATTGTTGAGGCAGGCGTCAGGCTCGCTCATTACAGAGACATACAGGCCAATGATAGGCTATTACAGATGTGGAGAGGCATGTTGCGTGACATGTACAGCCTGATGCAGCATGTCGTAGGAGCTACGACCTTAGTTACACAGCTAAGGAGGAATGTTGCACATTATATGTGTGGTCGAGACGCAGCACGTGATCGACAGTTCGCGAGCAGCGACTCATCATCTCATGATCATTCACCTCACGTCACGCCAGATGAGAAACCTCCACTAGCATCTAGCAGCAGTCATCATGGAGATGAGGTTGGACCATTGGCCACGTCCAGCCAGCAGCCTGCAGCATCCATCAGTACTCATGATCATGAGCAAGCTGGACCATTGACCGTCGAGGTTGCACCATTGACTGAGCAGGCCTCTACTAGTACTGCTATTGATGTTGTACCACCAGTTGATCCATGACATTTATATTATAGTTATATATTTTTAACATTATTCAGCTATTAAAATATATATATAGAGTCCATGTATTTTATGTTCATGTTGCAGTTGTACTTAACTTACATGTTGGTGATCATCATGATGTGTATATTTTTAGGTCATGTTAGATATGTTCATTTAATGTGCAGCTTGCAGATATATGTGTATGTGATAGCATGAGTTATTTGACATGAGATGTATATTTGACGTTTGTGTTGTGATGATGTTATACAATTCTAATTGTGTTTTGCTAGATGATCATGATCACGATGATGTCAGCGAATTTGAATGTGTTTTTTAGTCGAATATGATGTTTGTACGATGGTTATCATGATCGTGATGTTTATTAATTAATTTAATATTAAATGACTATGATATTTATTAAATATTATGTCGTGATTGTAATTTTAATTTTAATTTTAATTGTATGTAAAATTGTAAAATTGCATTTGTATTTGTAATTTTAATTTTAATTGTAATTGTATGTAAAATATTTAATGTAATTGTAATACTTAGTTTATTGTGAAATGATTGTAATTGTAATTTTAACTATAATTGTATATATGACAAATTGTAAAATTGTAATTCTAATTCTAATTGTATGTAAAATTCTAAAATTGTAATTGTATTTGTAATTGTAATTTTAATTGTAATTGTAATTAAAATATTTGTAAAATTGTAATTGTAAATGCAAATGTAATTCTAATTTTAATTCTAATTGTATGTAAAATATTTGTAAAATTTTAATTGTATTACTGTGAAATGATTGTAATTGTAAAATAATAATTCTAATTGTAATTGTATGTAAAACTCTAAAATTGTAATTGTAATTCTAATCGTAATTGTATGTGAAATTGTAAAAATGTAATTCTAATTATAATTCTAATTTTAATTGTAATTGTATGTAAAATATTTATAAAATTTTAATTGTATTAATGTGAAAATTTTAATTGTATTAATGTGAAATTATTTTATTAAAATTTTTAAATTTGTAAATAATTGTAAAATAATAAATCTAGAATAATATGAATTTTTGTAACATAATAAAGTTTAGAAAATAATGCAAATAAATTCATGTACTTTAGAATTATCATTATTTTTTTATGATCTTATATACCAAAAAAAAAGAACTTTATACAATATGCCATTTCTAGCGGAGATTCCTGGTTTTTCGCCCAGTGCGCTTATCATCATAAACTGCATCGGTGCGTCTTAGTACTAAGACGCACCGATGCTTCACAAATATTCCACACCAATGCATCATAAAACACCGCACCAAAACATAAACCTCGATCTTACGAAACCGCACCGGTGAGCCTATAAAACCCAGTGCACCATAACAGGGTTAAATAAAACCTCGCTCGAACCGGGTATGTCATTGAAATATCTTTTCTAAGAAGGAAAATTTATTCTGTAAAGTGCAGTATTGGAGTAGCGAAGGGTTCAAATCACGGGCAAGAATTTTTCTGAGGAGATGAGGGTTTGAAAATACGAGAGTTCGAATTTTGGCTGAGAAGTTTATAGCAGAGAAAATGAGTGATTCAAACGGAAAGACGGACAAAGACACTTACAAGGATGTAGACAGCTACAGAGCTCGACACAGTACAAAAGGAGAAAAGATTTATGAAAAATCTAAGAAGGGCAGTCGAGAAAGCTCAGTTGAGACCGGCAGAGAGCATTTGGTTGAGACCGGAAAAGAAATACCTGTCCATGCTATGAGACGAGCAAAGTGAAAGGCTCCTTCAAAAGCAAGGAGTCCTATTCACTAAGGGATGTCAGAGAGAGATCAATTGAGTCTCTCATAACGGGCTAAGAGATCACATGAAGGTAATGATTCTCATTCTTACAAGGATGATAGGGAAATAGTGGACAGTAGAGAAATATCAATCGAGGCAGTCGATAAAGCCAAGAGGCACCATGAAGGGAAGGATTCTCATTCCCTTAAGGATAGCAAAGAAATATCAATTGACGTTGTTGATCGGGCTAGTAGGTCCCATGAAGGGAAAGATTCTCCATAATGTGTTTAAAAGCAGCTAGCCGAAGTATTGTCCGAGCTTCGGTTGGCTTACATAAACTTTTACAGTCAAAGTTGATGTCACATAAAATCACATCTTTGGATTTCAATTAAACCTAAATGGCATCTCTAACTTGTCTGAGCTGTGGTCCTGTGGATAATGAGGAATATCACATGGAAGGTACCCAAAAATCAAAATTTTTGAAAGTATAGGTGAATTACCACTTATCAAAGAACGAAATGCCGAACAAAATGCGAACGGTATACACTTAAGGATTCCCTGGTTCCATCTGTTTTTGAAAATGATGATCTCTCTGTATGAAACCAGTAAAAATTCTTCTTGTATTATAAATGGAAATCCAATGACCATTTATGTGGGAAGAAAAGCATAGATACCTGTAGCTACCATATTTCCACCTGCAAGTCGGTTTCCCATTGGAAAATATAATGTAATAGCCCATTTTTCAATGTATTTCCTCTGCTCAACCCTATACTCATTTTCTACGGGAAACCATTGCCTCCACATGTAATAACTGCATCGTCTAGTCGAAAATCGATATTCTTCTGCTAACAAATGCATAATGAAGGACTCGTTGTCATTGCTCCCAGAACATTCAAGGTCAATTTCTCGTAAAATAGAGATTATATAAAAAAAATTAAGATCAAGATAGAAAGCACAAAGGAGAAAAGAGGAAATTGGATGTCAAGATGGAGGAGGAACTTACAAATGACCAAGCAGATCATGGGGCACCTTATCTTGTTGCAGGTTATGGAAAGGTTCAAGTTTATTTTTCTGAAAGAAGAAGAGGTGTAGTTTTGAAAAGAAAAGGCCCAAAGATTTTCACAGCAAAATGTACATTTCCAACATGTCTAAAAACTAAAATATCTCCAACTTCAATAAACTGCTCAAAAACAAAACTTTCCCAACCATTTGTGAAAATTTCACATGCCTTAGCATAGCACAAGTTCACATGCCACAATTTCCCACTTGGGCCCTATAGTATTGCATCTTCACACGCCCCACATTGCATTATCTCCACATAATCAATGAGGACCTCCTGAAATTAAAAAAAAAAATGCATTAGAAGAATAGTTATTTGCATCAAGAATTTATCAAATTCTAATTCTAATTCTAATTCTCAAGAATAAACAAAATTCTAATTCTAAATTTCTATGGTTGGAGTTCACTAAATTTTGGTGTACACACCTAAATGTAATTTCGGTGCCTTAACCGCAAATCGGTGCTATTGTACATATAATCGCACCGGTGCGTTTTAGTTAATGTGCACCAGTGTCGTGTTACAAATGGATGCACCGGTGCGGTGCTATTAAGTGACACATCGGTGACCAATAAACGGAAACAAAAAAAGCACAACTCTATTTTCTTTAAGTGAAAAAAAAAAAAGCGGCAAATTGAAAAATGGGCGGAAAAATATTTTCGAAAATAAAATTTCATAAAATAATTTTTTAAATACTAAACACTTTTCATTATTTCACTATTTTTGCTAAAATTTTCAGCCATAGAGTTGCAGGAGACATACCTGGAGCAAGAGAGCACGAGAGCACTATGGAACAGCAAAATACGTTCGAATAGAAGTATTCAGACAATCAGAAACCAAACCTTTGGTGAGTCAAACCCTGTATCATTGAATTTCAAACCATCTTGTGATTAAATTTGATTTTTTTTTTCTGCAATTTTTTTACTTTTTCTACAGTTTTATCCATTTTTACCCTAAACCCTTCATTTTTTTTGTTTATGCCCTTTCTTATCCCTGTTTCTGTGATTTCAGAATTAGGGCTTTTCATTTTAGATTGACATCCAACCCACGGGATGACTTGCATAGTCAGATCCCAATCCATTAGGCCCTTGCGTGAATTTTTGAAAAAAATGGATTTTCTTTTATCAGTGCACCCTGCGTAACCTAGCGCACCAGTGCGCTATATTATACAGTGCACCGCGCAAGTAATGTGTAATAAAAAATTTAAAAACAAATTTTTTTAATCAGTGTGTCATATCTAAAATAGGGCACCGGTGCGCTATGTTACAAGGATAGCACCGTGCGGTCTATTATATTGTTTGTGAGGTGCGTTTATAATGCACCCACGCACCTTCGTCGGTGCGTACATCATGAACGGTGCATCGGTTTCTTGAGATTTATTTTTTACCTGAAAATTTGACAATTTATTTATAAATATATTAATGAATGATATGGTACAAGTTTCAGATTGATAAAGAAATGACTGACAAGAGATCAAGTAACAAAAATACTAATAACACATAAAGAAAAGAAAAAAAGGCAAGTTCTTTGTAAATTTTTTACAAAAAATATTATATTTGAACTATATGTAAGTTTAACTAATATGTATTGTTTACTGTGTATCATGCAGAGCCACAAAATGACGAAACTCGATAAGATTATTTATGATCTAGGACTAGAAGAGCGTAAAATCTTGATGGAAAAATTGCAAAAGGATGAATCAGGTGAATGAAAAAATATTATTGATCCAATATGAGTTTCTTTTTTTAATTTTCCTTAATAATATACTTAAAATTATTAGATAACATGTGTCAAACAGTCTATTAATTCACATCTGTTTAATGTTCTATAGGGACCAACAACTTAGAAAATGAATGTTGTTATAAGAAAAGAAAAAAAATAAAACATGAAAATGAAAATGAATTTCTCCTTAGCTCATCTGGAGTGGTGTTGGAGGTTAACGAAAGGGGGAAAAACTTTTACAAAATTTTGAGGGATCTAGTGGAACGAATGTATAGACATTATTTCCACTTACAATACAAAAAGCAATCCAATTATTCCAAGAACCAAATTTTATCTAAACTACAGGAAGAGTTTCTAGAGAATTGGTCAATGAGACATGTCAGACTTTTAATAGCAAAAACGTACAACAACAAAAAAGAAGGAATGAAAAATTAATATTCCTTTAAATGTTTGATATCACTTTTGTTATATTCACTTTCCATATATCAATGTAAAACTTAAATAGTTTATTGTCATGTTACATTTTCAGGAAGATTATGAAAATCTCAAAATATGAATGAGCTGATATCATAAATATGCTAGTAGGAATGTCCAAAAACATGTACAAGGAGATGGTCAAAGAAATGGACAAAATTGCATCGCAGGAGGAGCCATCTCAACAACAACGTGCTTCAAATGTAATATGTAATCATTGAATTTTTCGATCATTAGGTTCAATAAATAAACAATTTAGCATTAAATATTAATTTTCAAGAATTTTCTTACAAAAAAGAAAAGAAAATGGAACCCATTCAGCACATAAAATAGGATGACAAGGAAGAAAAGGGTTGATATCTAAGTTTGTGAGTAATTGTTACTTCCTTGTAACAACTTAACTAGATTTCATTTTTGTATTTTTTAAGTTGTTTTACAAAAATCATCATTGAATGTCTTCAAACAGGTGCTAACATACAAAGAAGAACCATCAAACGAATTGATTGAAATTGGATTAAATATGGGTTGTGAGTATATGTTGGCATATCAAAAATTAATTGTGGAATTTGTAAGCATCTGTCAATCTTGTTTTACTTAGCTCCGTCTATAATTAATAGAACAAAAAAAACTCTTATATTAAATATATGATTTGTTATGGGGTATAAAACTTGCAGGAAACAAAGTATGGAACTGCGCCAACAGATGAAATTTTGAAAGATGGCATGGTACATGGTTTTGAAAGGATGTGTATAGTTTATGAGTCAATTGTTGCTATGGTACATCATTTTTCTTTTCAATTTACATTGATGTATATTATTTAATATTGAAATTTTCATTATTCTCACCAATGTATATACACTCATTTCATTTTATTTTTATGTTTGTAGATGGAATGTGAAGAAGAAGAAAACAATCAACATTGTGAACAAAACATTCCTGAAAATAACCCCAAGTCATGGAAGTAGCTCTAGTAGTGACAGCAGTTCAAGCGAAGAATGATGATCACTATGTCTGGATATCAAAGCAAGGCGTTTTATTTTTTGAAATATTTTTCTGTGAAATCAGACATTTTGTTTAATGTACTGGACATAGTGTCCCAATTGAAAGACAAAGGGATACCAATAATTGTCCCATTTTGTATGACAAAGACTGTCTTATTCATATGTGTGTTTGTGTGTGTGTGTGTGTGTGTGTGTGTGTTAATTTATTCTATTGCGTTCTCCATTGTCGCTATTGCGTTCTCTATTTCCGTTCTCAAATGCAGTAATAAAAATTTAATTCATGCGAATATCGTTATAAGATATATATGTGTCGACTTTTGATGAATAATGAATTTTTAAAAACCACAATAATTATGATATGATATAACAAATTAATGCAAACATCACATTCAAATGCATTAATAAAAATTTAATTAATATTAACATTGTTATAAGATGTGTCGACTTTTGATGAATAATGAATTTAGAAAAACCACAATAATTGCACTGTCACAGGTCGATGTTTCTAAAAAATACAAAATAAACACCGGTGTGTGTCAGTTATTGTACACTTGTGCTTTTGTATGATGTAGCGCACTGGTGCGTTTCTACGACCTATGGGCACCACACAAATACCAAAACCAATTAAAAGTCTCGGTGTGTTTGTGCGATATTCCGCACCTGTGCTTTTATGTGCGACTATGCACCGGTGCATTTGTACGACGTATGGGCACTGCACAAATAACAATACCAATTATAAATATCGGTGTGTTTGTCTGATACGGTGCACTGGTGTGTTTCTATAAGTCTACGTACTAATGCATTATGACGACCTATGGGCACCACACAAATCCCAAGACCAATTGGTACGGCCCCGTGCGTTGTATCACCAACACGGCACCCGGTGCGGTTTTATACCTTGAGGGCCCGGTGCAGGAACCTTCGACCACCCTGGGGCCACCATCTAGATGACACGCACTGGTGTGTTGAAACCTTAGTAGCACACCGATGAAAAAAACATCCGTAATAACCTCCGGCCGCCCAGTATTTTTAGTTGTGTTGAATTTCCATTAAAAGCTCTGCCAAAACCTCCGTAACCATAAATGGATGTTGTATCAAATGTTTTTTTGACAATTTTGGCCAATTTTATAACACTAAAAACCTCCTTTATAACCTCAGCTAGAGGGTCTTTTCCTTGTAGTGCTTGTAGCTTATCCCATTCTTTCTTTACAGTTGTATAATTCATAACTTCATTCAATACTAAATCAGATATGCTAAAAAATATGTCACTTAATGCCTTAATGTTCTTTTTCACTTCCTCATCTTATGGGGGAATCTTGGTGTAGCCTTTGCATACTAAATACCAAACATCAAGGTTCATTAGATTAGACTTCATCATTTCTTTCCAGTGTTGATAATTACCTTTGCTTAGCATAGGCACATCTACATTGACCATTATTTCTGACTTGCCCTGATCTTCTGCTTCTAGAGGCATTATTTATGAATCTAATTGCTCTTTAGAGTGCTTAATTTCACGTTTACCCATGAGTGAAATTTCAATTGTTTCATTGTCATCGTCACTATCATCATTATTGCATAGACAAGGAAATGGACCACAATTAGAAAAACAACCCATACCTGATAATTCTTTGTTACCGTCATCTTCATTCTTGATCACTAGAAAGCGGTGTGCCCCAAAAATTGAATATTTATTGACATCTACAACTGTTAATACATCCTTTCTTTGAGACATCATCTTGATGTATCTCCTTCAAACGATTAAGCTTCTTCTGAAGGACCTGCTCTGATACTAATTTTTTGGAAAAACATTAAGAGGGGAGGGAGTTGGGGGGGGTGGTGGGGTGAATCAATATTTAAAACTCACATAAACTTTTATTTTCTTACTCATATTTATCTACACTACTAAAAGAAACCTGCATATATAGGTGACTGTTATGCGGACAACTATCTTATATCTAGTCAACTTAATTTTCAGTTAATTCATCATTTTTTTAACTTGAACCAGTGCATCAGTACTTCATTGGGCATTAATTAAACAAAAATCATGTGTAGTAATAACTAAGTAAACCATCACACATGAAGACCAGGATTTTTAGGTGGAAAACCAATGTGGGAGAAAACCACAGATGTTGTCATCTATGTCTTATTTTTATTATCAAAAATAATTCTTACAATCTTGTACTAGCATAGACTCATACCTGTATGCATGCACCCACCTGCAGAAGGCTACAACCTTCACTCATTCTCCAGCATATACTAGAAGGGAGCTCCAACCCCCTGATCTCGTTTACCTGCACCCACTAGAAGAGAGCTCCTACCCCCTAATCTTATTTACCATCTACTACTGGAAGGAAGCTTCAACCGCCTTACTGAATTATCCAGCCCTTAACACCTTTGTGGACCATGTTTCATAAATTTTTACACTGGATCCACTTGATTCAAACCAACACAACCTGTAGGCCACTTTCATCCAATTTTCAGACTGGACCCACTATCATCATTTAATCCCAATACTAAGTATCAAAATTTAAACTGATCATTGTAATGAATCATCCAATAATTGAACCAATTGAATCAACCAATCACTGAACCAATTGAGACCCAAGTCAACCAACTTATTATCAAACAATCAAAGCAGGTAGATCACTATAACTAGAATATATATATTGAACCCAAACACTGCATCAACTCACTGAATCAATTGAAAACCCTGATCAATCAAATGTCATAATATATACGCTACTTTACTTTAGAAAATCCATGTGTATATGTGACTTCCTTGAAGCATACCTGCGTACAGATCTTAAAACATTGAACCATAAAACTAAATCACTATCATCCTAAAACAAACGTTGTGTTAATCCCTAAACCACTGAATCATTCTGAAATAATCACAGGACCGTCACAGATATTCAATCACATACAGCTAGAAGCATCATCATCCTTCAATCAATCAATTCAACTTTAATCATCATTGTTAAGCTCATATCATCAAGCAAGACTTCATTGACAGATAACATAAACATAGTAAGACTGATTATACTGATCAGACATCTTATTGAGAAAAACCCTAGATTATATATGTTCTTTCTTCAAACCACTTCCACGTGTATACGCGCTCTTAATGAATCAAACCTATGTAAATATTTGTCTAAAAATGCAGGATCGACACAGGAATTACCGGTATGAAACTCACATATGTACGCGCCTTTCAGGTTATCAAACCCACGTGCAGATCTGCAATTATTGACTTATACCTTCGATGCACATCATACCTTCAGAACAAACCCATATCATGACATACATAATAAAACATGCGAAAAACATAATATCACAGATCAAACCAATCCATTATCACTATAGTCATTTCAGATCTATTAGATTTGATCCATGGTAAAATTCTCGGGTGCATACTTAGTTTCAAATGAAAAAATTCATTAATATCCCATTACATGCACACTTGCTTGAGATCTAACTACTCACAAAATATTCATCACTTGCACACCAGAAGCACTTTGATCTTCATCTCCTTATATATCTTAGGCCTTAGCCAATACCACAGGTCAAAAACTTACTACTGTCGATGGTATTTTTTGACAGAATCAAATAACCATTGTTGCGCTCATTACTATGGGCCAATACCATGGTAAATACCCCTGTTATTTATAATACCATGGTGTAGGAACTATACGCGACTTTTATTCATAAAACCTGCGTACATACACGGATTTAATTCATATAACCTGTGTATACGCAACTTCTCTCCATCATACATGTGTATGTACGTGACTTTGCTTCATAGAACCCGTGTATACTACTCAAAACACCACTTTCATTATTCTTTTGTCTCTAAAATGTTATTCCTTTAACCAAAATTTTTGTCATGTGTTGACACATCTTGCTAACATCTTCATCAAGTAGGTTGTCAACAAAAGATAACTCATCGAGTAGGTTGCCATCAAGGACAACACATTAGTCATAGGTTTCCATTAAAGACCACACATTAGTCACATATTTCTATTAAGGACGACACATTAGTCATAATTCCAAAAATCTCCCCTTTGGACTTGATGGCAACCACTTTGGTGTTTGGTCACCACAACCTGTAGATACTTGTAAAACACATCAAGCAAAGAACCAATATTTTCAAACACCAAGTTACTCTGTCCCTTTGACATCAAGGTAAAAGGGTCAACCAATGTTGAATGAAAGCTTATCTTTCCTTTTAGAGACATGAGAACTGTAGATCTGATCTTCACTATATACTGACCATGCTCCCCCTGAGCACATGTTGAATCTACCGAAATATTTTCAATGATGTACATGACTCTATGACTTAACTGGATATGACCTTTCCTATCACCAAGGACTCAGACTTACATCAATCACCAAACCAAGTGGGGTTACATATTTGACTTCATCATAACATCAACTACCCAAAAATGTGATTACATACATAATTGACTTGACCCTCAATATTCCAAACATGACTAAGCATTACAATGATTACATCATAGATATTTTCGTGACCTTTACATCAAGACACATATATGAAATTTATAACCAAGACAGAAATACCTCTATAGTGAGGTATCAAGACCATGATAGTCATCAACAACCATCATATACTGAATAAGATCTACACCATAAGTATCTATCAGCAGCAATGTGAGAAACAACATGTATATTTTCAATATCATCAACATGTGACCAAGTATGCAGCATCAACATCATAAGATCTTTCCATTGAGATCAGTTATCAACTCATCATCTTGACCTCATCAAGGTCAACTTGCTCTTTCCCTTTGTAGGAACAACCTTAATCCATGTTCATCAAAGCAACATATCTTTTCATGCATCAAAAACATATGTGAGAACCAAGCATATGTCATGTCTCTAAGTATCATCCAACAGATATAGCAGTAAAATATCAATAAACATATCTTAAAAAAACCATTTGTAGCATATCATGTGTAAGCACCATTTCCATGAGAGCATCATCATCACCATAGCAAGGTATACATTTTCTTTCCGCAACAATTCCCAACATATCATACATGTATCATCGCTAGAGAATTTTCTATCATCCCACATCTGATAACCATCAACCATAATTAGCAACTTGTGCATCATCATTCAAGAACTTCAGCAACATAAGCATCATCATCATGTACCAAGGAATTCTAAAGAAAACATAATGCCAACAATGCATTATTATAAGCATATCAAATGCTCCCTCTGAGCATGTGCCAACTGTTCACTTGTCAGATCTAATCATATCAAATCATACATCAGTAAGGTCATTAAAGCAACTTCATCAATCGGTTATCCATCAAGGCATTATCAATCTTATAAAAGAAAAAAACACTTCTAAATAGCATCAACATAATATAAACATCAACATTAGAACAAGGATGCCAAATCATAACTGTCTCAATCATATCAGGGTCTTTTCCTGAGTCTATCCCATTGTTTCTCCATCAAAGAGAAACATACACTACTTTCTGTATCATAACTTGAGCATATACGTGATTTGTCTTCATAATATTCGCGTATATAAAGTAAAGTATTGAAACATCACAACTATAGCTCCCCCAGATCCTGTACTATCTGTACAAGTTTTCTATCACTACACCAGATGCACAATCAGTAATATAAGAAACATGAATATCAAAATAACTATGGGAATCATCGTCAAGACAACATATGTACTAGTCCCCCTGATCTTATACATCATTGATCTTGAGGACCTAATAATCATCTTCTACTCTTATGAGGTCATGTACCTCACATCACTTTTGCAATCACTTTAACGTCGACTTCAGTTGGTACCATCTTCTTTTACTCTGAGTCTGAATCCTCCTCATACTTGTGAGAATTCAACACATATAATTTGTCTGAATTTCTATACCCTCTTGATGTGACCTTTCTAGATTCTTCATCTATGACTTTTCATTTGGTTGAAGTAAACCCAATTACATTTCCTTTATCTGTCATTTGACCAACACTTAGAATATTTTGCTTTAGACCTTGAACTAATAAAGTATCAGCTACTCCTCTATGTTTATTAATTCTCGCTCTACCTTTTCCCAGAAATTTTGTTGGATCACTATTTGAAAGAATAACCTTACCATCTTGTTTTTTCTTGAGAGATTCCATCTTACTCTTATCTCCAATCATGTGATGCAAACATCCACTGTCTATGTACCATTAATATTCATTTTCAAGTGAACAGAGAGCAAGACCACATCTTATCTCTTCTTCGTTTTACTTATTAAGGGGAATGTTGGTGGATCCATCTTCTTTAGTCCTTTTGTCGTCAATATTCTTATATGATTGCTTGCCATGTTATCCATTGTGATTCATTGGTTTGTTCTTGCATTCTTTTATTATATTCCCAAAAATGTTACATGCATAAAATTGTATATGACCATAAAAGTGATCCGGATTTATGCAAGAACGCAATAAAATATGGAAATAGACATAAACACAGATATGCAGCGGAAATAATTCTTCATTTAATTAATATCAAATAACTGAAATATGTTTACAGACAGAATGGAAATAAACTAGCTAGGGCGATGGTAGCTTATCTTTGAGAAGAGATGTGGCAACTACATGCCTCTGAACTGTGTTAAAATGAGGCTCGAAGGCCTATTTATTATTGAGAAACAATGGAAAACTCTAAACATCCAAAAACCTAACCCTAGGATATGAAGCACCAAAACTATGGGCCCTATTTGGGTAAATTGGTGTTTCAACTTCTCGGGGACGTAACTTTGGCATACGATCTTCGTTTGACGTACCCCATACATCGTTAGAAATATCTATCCAAGGAGTACAACTTTCAGTGTGAGCAACATTGATCCATGCACCCATGTTTCTCACAGTTTTCCCAAAAAACATCGTTTAGGGCCTCAAAACGGATCTGGAAGTTCAGGACCCGAAAAAATGCTAAAAATAGTAAGTTGCGCTTAAAAAAAAAAAAAAAAACAAAAACAAAAAAAAAAAAAAAACAAAAACAAAAAAAAACTAAAAAAAAAAAAAAAACAAAAAAACAAACAAAAAATAAAACAAAACAAAACAAAACAAAACAAAAACAAAACAAAACAAAAAAAAAACAAAAAAAAAAAAAAACTGATGGTGGCGTTTCAAATGGAATAGGTGGGTGGCCACCAATATCCACCTGGTTCATTAGGGCCCTAAAACGGCTCCAGAAGTTCAAGACCCAAAAACTTGCTAAAAATAGTAAGTTGCGTTGAAAGTGCAAAACTGAAAGAACTGATGGTGGGGGTCCAAATGGAATAGGTGGGTGGCCACCAATATCCACCTGGATCATTCCTCCCCCCTAAGGAAGCAATGTTCCCCATTCCATTGAGATCCTCCATGAGATGAGGAAAATTCTATTGAACTAGGTATTGGATTTATCAAAGATGTCATGGACCCGTAGGCGGACATGCTGGATGCATTCAGTAAATCTGGTTTCCTTATCAGCCTCAGAGAGTAAACGTGTGGATCATGTCTATGTGGTCACATGAGGTATGGAAATATTAGGCGGCGGTACACCTAGGGTCATATCAATGGAGTGCTTGACCTGACAGTGTAGAGGAACCTTTGTGGGTGAGGAGAAAATGTCCTCGTATTCCTCCATGCCTTTGTCCATCTACTATTGTTGTGCAGGGGAGCCCTGTTTTGGGGTTGTGGCCACAATATTCTTCTTTCCTTGTGGGAGAATGGTAATGAAAATAAATTTCCTTGTTTGGGAAACAATCTTACTGCATTTTTTTGCAGTAGTCAAAGAGATGGCAGGAGGCAATACTACCTCCGGTATCCTGTACAATTTATTTCCCAAAGTAATAATAACAGCATGAGGCATAGATTCATACACAGCATGTCACCTCCACGAGTATGGTTGGCCCAATAATACATCAGCTACATCAAGAGGAGTAACATCACACAATACCTCATCCATGAATGGCTTGATGTTGTATGGAAGGCGGCACTGTTGGCGAACACGGAAATTTCTCCCCGGGTGAAGCCACTTGATGGTATATGGTTCCGGGTGTGCTATGGTTGGTAGGCCGAGCCACTTCATGAACTCTGTTGGAGAACCCTTCACCCACATCTGCGAATGGAAGAGGCGCTCCCCCTCCTTTGGATCCTCGGGATCCTCCCTCTAGAGCTTGGTGGTGGCAACAATGGAACTGGAGTCTGCATCAATGATCTGCTTCCCTTTTTCATCTCCCATTTATGGTTTTGGCTCAGGATCAAAACATGCATCTGATTCGGGTGCTTTCAGTTCGGCCACCAGCAACTGTTTGGCCCAACACTCGTTTGTGTTGTGAGTGGGGCTGTTATGAAATTCACACCACTTCCTTGTGTCCTTATTTGGATTTTTAGTGGTTTTCTCCCTACTTTGGCTCTGCCCCTTTTCCTGTGGTTCAGGGATGCCTTTCCCTAGCTTCAGATTCGCGGATCCAAAGTCTTTCTTCTTTTGCTTAAATTTCTCCACAATCTTGGCAGCATAACGATATGTCGTGCCAAGCGAGGTAATGTCGAGGAACTCCATTTCCTCCTGAATTTGTTTGTGCAGAAAACTGCGGTACTTGAGCACCAAAATTGTCTCTGAATCTTTAATACCCAACTTTGTGCGCAGAGTATGGAACAAATTCGTCAATTCGTGCACATCTTGATCCCTTTGCTGCCGCAGCGTGGTCCATTGGATGTACTTGTCGTCACAGCTCCCCACAGGGTAATATTGTTCCTTGATTCCATCTCGAAACAAATTCCAAGTGGGTGCGACCAAGAATAGAGAGGGTCCCCCCTCCTCCTTTTGCTCACAGTAGGTTTCCCACCAGTCTTTGACGCGTGGGGCATCTTTGAGGAGTGAAAAAATAATCTTTTCTCGGTCGGAGAAATCGCGAACCAAGAAATAGCCTTTTAGAAAATTCAACCATCTATCTACGACATCTACATCTATCTGGCCTTCAAATATGGGAATGTCAAAATTTACACGTACCTTGAAGGGAGTGGCGCCTCCAGAGTGGTTGTTGGATGTAGATGTGTCGTAGGTGGGCAGTCGTTGAAGGATCTGAGCAAAGTTATCCATCATCACATTCCTTTATTTCTCGAGGGCCTCCTCGAGCAATATTTTGATAGGATCTCCTACTCCCTCACCTTTATTCTCTTCAGCCATGGGAGTTCGTTGGGGTTTGCAAGGCTGATCTTGTAGGGGTTCAACCAAATCGAGCCCTAACTCCTTATACCCTAACCTAGTTGTGGACATGCAAAGAAAAACAAAGAAAGAGCAGACCCGCTTTGATACCACTGATCCGTATTTATGCAGGAACGCAATAAAATAAGAAAATAGACATAAACACAGAGATACAGTGGAAATAATACTTCATTTCATTAATATCAAATAACTGAAATATGTTTACATACAAAATGGAAATAAACTAGCTAGGGTGATGGTAGCTTATCTCTGAGAAGATATGTGGTGACTACATGCCTCTGAAATGTGTTACAATGAGGCTCGAGGGCCTATTTATTATTAAGAAACAATGGAAAACTCTAAACATCCAAAAACCTAACCCTAGGAGATGAAGTGCCAAAACTATGGGCCTCGTTTGGGTAAATTGGTGTTTCAACTTCCCAGGGACGTAACTTTGGCATACGATCTTCGTTTGACACGCACCATACCTCGTTATAAATATCTATCTGAGGAGTACAAATTTTGGTGAGCAACATGGGTCAACCCTAGTTAGAAATATTGCTCCTGGTTTTCCCAAAAAACGTCGTTTAGGGCCTCAAAACAGCTCTAGAAGTTCAGGACCCGAAAAACTGCTAAAAATGGTAAGTTGTGCTGAAACTAAAAAACTGAAAGAACTGATGGTGGAATTTCAAATGGAATAGGTGGGTGGCCACCAATATCCAACTGGATCACTAGGGCCCCAAAATGGCTTCAGAAGTTCAGGACCCAAAAACCTACTAAAAATAGTAAGTTGTGTTGAAAGTGCAAAACAGAAAGAACAGATGGTGGGGGTCCAAAAGGAATAGGTGGGTGGCCACCAATATTCACCTGGATCAAAAAGGAAGCAACGGAATCATAATATGCATGTATCATGTTCCTTTAATTGCAATCAATAGCTTTGTGTCAAAATATGTTGCAAGCAAAATAATATCCCTTAAAGAAACCTGAGTACTAAGGAGTTGAAGGTCTTTCTGTGGAGCGACTATTTGCTTGAGACCAAAACAATCTACTTCCGTAATTGGCTGCAACATGTCCATAAATATGACATATAAAGTAGACCAACATGGCTTTAATATCTTGCTTCAGGGGAGAGCGCTATAATTCATATACTTTCCTTAAGAGAATTTCCAGTTCCAGAACACGGACATGATGACTCAAACCATGCCAACTATGGGTTATCTTATAATAAAAACCCCACTTCAGTGTCATTGTTTGGAGCAATGGCAGGAGGAAATGGCGAGGACTAGGGACATGCCCATGCCTATAGCGGGGGTCTTTTAGTAAGGATAGGTAATTCTAGAGATAGTAGTGGGGAGGAGAGAATTGATTGACACTTCTATAGTTAGGATCAAAAGATTTCCTTTGACGATTCATGTTCCTTGATTGTTGATCGAGTTGGATTCTTGTCTCTTTGTTAAACACTTCAAGTTTTGCATTGTTATCCTTTGGATATTTAGCACTAGCTTGTGAAATAGATACTCCTTTAGCATTTTCATGAAAACCAAAACTGGATTTAATAGCAGGATACCTTTTACTACTAATAATACTATCCAAAATCTTAGTACTATCTTGAAATCTCAAATATTTATCTTTTTCTTCTAATTTACCTTTTAAAATGTTTACCTCAACCTCCATTCTTTGATATTTCTTTTCTTTTTCTAGATATTTCTTTTGCATCCTTTCTTCAACTCTTCTAAAATGTTGTAGCTCCTAGAGACAACCTTGATTTGCAAAATACCAGTGCCTAAGACATCTTAAAAATGAGAGGTTGAATGTGAACAATTGTATGAAATGCCTCTGACAAAATCGAGAATAAGAGAACAATTGTTTTGGTGGTTCGTGGATTGAGAAGAACTTGGAGTCTATTCATGTGAATTCCATATATTGTGAGACGGCTCAAGAGGCTGTGAGATTGATGGCTTTTAAATGGGCCAAGCATAAAACAATGAACAGAAACCTTAAAATATGCAGAGGTGTTGAGAGAGAACGGAGAAGGAACTCACGAGAGACAGGCTTAAGATATTTAAGAATTTGTCCCCTATGAACTCAGAGGAAATGAATATGAATGAGATATGGACAACAACAGAGGTTCTTGGAGTGCAAATTAAGGGAGTGTGGCAAGCTTAATACATGAGTGTTAACACCTGAGCATTATACAAACATGAATTCATGAATAAAATTGCAAACCACCGGTAGCTACATTACACGAACCATCAAAGCAGAATAGCATGAAAGATGATTACACATAAAGAGGAGATTACTGATAACAAAACAAAACAAATACATATTGCTCATTGCTCCATCTGGAATCCATATCATCTCTTTATTCATATTTAGTTTAAACATCTCTCCCAAATATGTGTCTTAGAGCACTGGGAGCACGATCATACAAAACTACAACAAAATTCTTCAAAATTCTAGAACCTGTGTTTCATCTAAGAACTTCCTACATATAGATTTCTCCCTGAGGGTTTATGATCAAATATTCTGTCATGATCGTCCCACATAGGTGAAATCAAAATATCCTAACAAACTATCAGAGCGTGCTTTAAGCATTCGCTCCTGCAATAGAAAAAATCAAAACAGAATTGGGTAAAATTGGGATTTTACTAGAAAAACATCACTATCTAATTTTTATCACCAAATTGAGTCCTATTGGGTTGCTTCAATGGTCAACTTGGAGTAACTATTTCAAACCAACTTTTGACTAAAGATTAGCCTCTTCATCCTGAGAGGGATCTCTAAACTTATCAAAGGATTTGCAATGAAAACTCTACTATATGGCTAACTCTATGATAATGACTTGATTGTATATGATTGCAGGTGGAAAATGTAGAGTATTTGCTACCATTGGGCTTATGGAGTCATTGTAAACCTACAAAACAACAATTGTCATGGAAGCCAAGGCACTTATATTCTTAACAAATCACACATAAAGGACAAAACAAAAACTACATGTGTACAGGAAATTGGAGCATATTACTGAATTCCAAGTGATTACACATGAGCCACTGCATAAATATCAAAAGGACTAAGATTAACAAGCATATATAAGAACATACAATGAATCTTGGGTCTGAAACAAGCTGTTGTAAAAGTATATTAGTGATATTGAAAGATTACAATAGTAATGCATCCCTAACATCTCTCAACCCTTTATAACTATAAAAATCCTCTCATTTATAGAATGAGAACTCATACAAATGGTTTTCCACATTAATCACCTCTAATTCCCACCTCAAAGACCTATTTAGAACATGATTCCATCACATGGAGACTTCCTAGGGATATTTCTGTTTCACAGAGTTTGAATACAAAAAGGACTCTTCTTTCATTAACAGTTCAACAAATCAATTTAATAACCCTTATCAACTGAAACCAACTAATTTTATGAGCGTACTAGAGTGATGATGTGTCATTATGCCGCATGGATGTTGAGCTGGACCTCCTCCAAGTGGAATTTTTACAAATTTTTCACAAATCTGGTTAGTGAAAATTATGAAAAATAGCTTCAAAGATGAGTGTATAATTTCCAAACCCTGATGGATTTGCAGAAAATGAGAGAGGTTTATGTATATGGACCTATTCTAAATAAAAACCTCTTTCATATTTCCAAAGTACTTTTTCGTTTGGTTTGAAATCAAACTTGAAGTTGACTGCTAAAACAGTAATGTACAGAAATTTTCGTAGCGTAGTTTAGTAGCGAGGTTGTTTTTGTCCTTTGTCTTTTCCTTCTGCCACCTTTGTTGGTCAAACAATGTTTTTCAAGTCAAAATTAGTGATTACCATCGACCTCCCTCCTTGGATCTTCAAAAATTGTTTTTATAGGCAAAAAAGCATCTTCAGAAATTTCGTAGCGTTCTTTGGCCTTCAAGCCTGGAGCATGCTACGAAACTACCTGATAATGGAGAAAATTCCATAATCTTCCTTTTTCTTCCAAATTTCATCTATAGGTATGAAAATTGATATAATTAAATATTATCATGCAAACTTGCCTCTTACCCTCTTCAAAAAACATCATTTTCACCTTTAGCAATTTTATTCATCACTAAAATGACTCTGTCTTTTTTTTAAAACATAGGGTTCATAGATGAGCTCTTATCTCCCTATCCTTCACACATGTTACAAAACTGAAGGAGGTTTTTTTATTTCCATATGTCTTGAAGAAAAAATTCTCTTGGTTTTTTGAAAACCATCTCCATATGTCCATAATCTACATTCTAAAAACATGTATAAAACAGGAAAATTTTGCATTCTGAAAATAAAGCCGAAAGGCATCCCTAAATCTCCCAATTTGTAGCACCTTTGAGAAAAGTGAAAGAGGTTAATGTTATGTGATATGTTCTTGACAATAACCTCTCTCTGTTTCTTAAAATACTTCTCTTTTTTCCCAAAAACTTCCCTTTAAGTTGACTGCTCAAAAGTCAAAAAATAGAGAAATCCTCATATTCACTACAAAATTATTAGGCAGTTTCGTAGCGAAATTTGCCTATTTTGCACTGAATTTGCTAAGAAACTATGTAAAACTAGCTAGTGGCTCACTTTTGTAATTTGAAGGCATGGGTGTGAAAACAAAAATACATGGAGTGTAGTTGACTGACATGACATGACTCATGGTGGTTTTTTTGACATAGGATAAACATGATTTGGTAAATTCTTCATCAAAGATTTGAACCAACATGACATAACATGAAACCTATGGTGACCTTATCAAAACAAATTTTGAAAATTTTGAGTGTGATAACAGTGGCTCCACTTGGGATGGTGTGCCCCTATGGTATAACAAAGAACGAGTAGTTCCAGTGCCACCTCTATTGGTTTTCTCCCATCTTCAAAATGAAAACTTGCAACCTATTCTGACCTGTAACCTTGGCACTGAAAAAACCAGTAGCTTCTAAAGAAATGAAAGTACACATGCTGAATTTAAAACTGAAACTGAAAAAATGCTTGATCTTCAAGCTTATTTATATACAAATTATCCTACTCTACTTGCTCAACATAAAAACGGAATCAAGTGATCTCACACTTCCAATGAAGCCAATCAAGAAGTTGAGTACCGGACTGGAACGGACATTCCCCTTCTCTGATCATAAAACCATTCCTGAGAGATGACAGCTTGTTCCACCATCTGAATTTGTATACATAACTGAAAATCATATTGAAATTCATTCCTATATAAGATTCCAGCAGAGCTGCAAAATGATCTTTGAGAGTATGCACGAATAATTCTTGTTGATCAACAAGAAAGTGTGAGTAAATGTGATCCTTTGATGGTGTTCCTTGTTCAGATTCTTTATTATAACCCTTGTGACCTTTCTCAAATAAAAAATAAAAAATATGCTGATCATTATTTTCATTTGAGAGGAAGAAATACGTGGAGTACTCTTGGACACTTTCACAAGGAATTGCCTCAGCATGTACCACAAAAAATTCTAAAGGTAACTCTTCATATGATTCAACAAGCATAATCATCTTATTTTCCAAAATTTTCTTTTCAAAATTTTCTTCATTTGATGTAGCTTGAAGCAAGGAATGGCATGATGAATAAAATTTTTCCTTTACCTGAGGATTATAGCAGTTATCTTCCAGGATTTCCTCTAGTTGTTTGAAATGATTCTCATATTCCTGATGATCAAAAGACTAACAACTCTGCTGCAACTTTTCATCAAACTCAAAGGATGTAACATGATTTTCATAAATAAACTCCTGTTGGGTTTCATTTTCATCCAAGAGAGAGTTTATCCTTTCTTCTTGGTGATGAAAGGGATTTTCATGAAGGGCCTCTAAAATTTCCTCATCCATGAACTCATCATCTTCATAACAATTCTAAAAATATTCAATAAAACTCACACAATGTTTACAGTAGTCTTTGAACAGCACTAAGGAAGAATTAAATTCTTTATACATCTCATAAAATGCAACATTGAAATCAACAAGAGAATATAAGGAACCATTTGGCAGACTTTCGTAGCAAGAATCTAACCAAATGAAGAGCAGCATTGTCTTTCTTTTCATTTTTAAATATGGGAAGATCAGTTAACCAATCAACCTTTGGCATAGGATTTGGAAAACCAAGGGTGTGAGACCAATTCATAGGGGCATACCTGTCATTTATTCTTGCAAAGGAACTCATCTTGGAACTTCATAAATCTATTGATATTCAAGCAGTGGAGTCACCTTCCAATTGATTATTTGATGTGTGGAGTCACTAGAGCAGAAATACAGCCAATATGTGTCTAAGTTTCTGTTGCTCTCAGACCTTAGAACTGAAACTTTGTCGTTCTTCCCAGGGAAAATTTACACCTTCGGTCCCCAAAAACGACACCAAAATGCTATCACCAAATTTAGTCCTGTTTGGCTGCTGCAATGTTCAAATTGGAGTAATTGTTTCAAACCAGCGTTTGACTAAATATTAGCTTCTTCAGCCTGAGAGGGCTCTCTCAATTTATCAAAGCATTTGCAATGAAAACTCTACTAGATGGCTAACTCTATGATAATGACTTGATTGTATATGATTTCAAGTGGAAAATGTAGAGGATTTTCTACCATTGGGCTTATGGAGTCATTGTAAACCTCAATTACAAACAAAAAATGTCATGTAATCCAAGGCACTTATATTCTTATCAAATCACACATAAAGGACAAAACAACAACTACATGTGTACAGGAAATTGGAGCATATTACAGAATTCCAAGTGATTACACATGACCCACTACATAAAGATCAAAAGGACTAAGATAACCAAGCATAGATAAGAACATACAATGAACCTTGGGTCTGAAACAAGCTGCTGCAAAAGTATATTACTGATACTAAAAGATTACAATAGTAGTGCATACCTAACATCTCCCAACCTTTTCTAACTCTAAAACTCCTCTCATTTATAGAATGAGTTCTCATACAAATTATTTGCCACCTTACTCACCTCGAATTCCCACCTCAAAGACCTATTTCAAACATGATTCAATCACTTGGAGACTTCCTAGGGATATTTCTTATTACACCAATTTTTGGTCATCTAACCCATTATCGTTAGATGAACCCAAGTACACCATGTAAGACCAATTTTACCCCAAGTAAAATCGCTTTCACCACATTTGTTTACACTTCTTGGTCATATTTAACCCAAAGCAAGGTAATTAATTAAATAAATCATTATTTATTTAATAATTTCCTAAGAATAAGTTATTTAAATCATTATTTAAATATTATTCCTAGTTAAACTTGACTAAATCATTTTTAAATAATTAAATAAACCATTGTTTATTTAGTTATATTCCCCTCATTTCCCTTGAATAATAAATAAATCATTTATTTATTTTTTATTTATAAATAAAGGAATTGACCCAAGTCAAAAACCCTTTTCCCTCCAACAAATATAATAAAATATTCCTAAAGGGTGATTCTAGAAGATGTTTAATAATATTTTATTCATGCACCAGGTTCTAGAACACCCCAATAATTTGTTATAAATAGGAGGGTTTTTCCCATTCATTGGTCACCTCCATTGCATTAGATCACACTAGATCTATTCTTGGTCACCAATTTCATTTTATTTGCATTTTGAACTCCCATTGAGTTCCATGTTTGATAGGGTTTTTCATATCAACCAAAGAGAGGAATTTTAGATCTGAAACACTGAGGACTTCCAAGAACCCATCCCACTGAGGAGAACTGGAAAACACCTTTCTTGTTTTCCTCTCAGGTGCCCCATTCTTTAATGTAATATAAGATTCTTTTTATACATTGTTCTTGTCTTGTTCATTGGATGCATGGAGCCATTTCACATTTTATCTGCTTAATGTCTTTTATGCTTAGATCTAATATTGTGCAGCAAATCTGAAGATATTTTGCAGCCATACTTGATGTTAGGGCTACTTGATATGCATAGCTAAAGTGAGTTTTTACGACAAAAAATTCATGCTAACAATTGGTGACTCCACACGGGTTTTCTTTTGTGACCATTGTCATTTTCTATTTTCCTGCATATCCAGTTGTTTCAGACCCTAGGGTTTCTCTTCAGTTTTTTTTTTTCCTATTTTTATGCTATTTTTTTCCTCTAAAACCCTCAAACATTCAAATTTCTCACTTTCGTGTGTTTCTGGCCTTATTGTGCAAGTGACCGACATCAGCCGCAGCTGAGACGACACAATTTTCTGAAATCTGCTGCAACCAGCCCTAGATCTGCAGGTCGCACTTATTTGCCCAAAAAGTGCGCCCTGGCCTTGAGGTCGCACTTTTCTGCCCTAAATCTACGACCTGGCCTGAAAACAGGCCCAAACCTGCGACCTGCAATTTTTTCTGCAATCTACCAGTGCTTTTTCTGGGTTTCACTGAAGCTTCTGTCAGGGTGTTCCAGCCTCTGTCTCCACCCGTTCAGACCTGTTTCTAATCTATTTCACTCACCTAAGTGGGACTCTTGCCCCTTAGGGTTTCAGTTCCCTCCACTTTTCATGGGAGAGTTTGTTGTTGTTTTCAGACGTCTGCATTTCCAGAAGTTTCAGCCTTATTTCAGATCTGATACCTCTTGTTCAGATCCTCACAAGTCAGCTTTTCTTCCCTTTCTATACACTTCCTTTCGCTTTGTTTGGGTTCTGCTCTAGGGTCACCCCTTTGACCCCCTCTTTTTAGCTGATCTCCTATTTTCTAGCATCAACCTTGCCCCTGCCTCTTTGCTGCTTTATGCACCACTTTCCCGCAGATTTCTCCATTAGATCCCAGTCCCTCCGGACCTTCGATCTATTGGTCTCTTGATTAGCGTGCTCTGCCCCTTCTAGATTATTTTTGAGAGACCCACCTGCTTGGGTTCGATTGCTGCATTTTTAGTTGTTAATTTTCTGTTCTTTCAGTTTTATTTACTGCAAATTTCTTTTCCATTATGCAGCACACTTTTTCTTTTACTCTCAAAACGTATGGGTTTAATCACTTAAAATTAACGCACGCCACACACTGACCCTAAGTGAAGAAGAGCCTGGTTAACACCACCTGGAAAAGACTCTAAAATTAATCGACACTACACCTCCTCACCCCTGTCGCATCTTGCCTTTGCACCTTGCTGCCCTTGTCGGTCTTTCTTCTTCCCGTCATCATTGCGCCCCCAAGGCGTTTCTCCCGGCAAATTCTTGGCCTCCACCCTCAGTTTCTGGTTGATCGACTTACCCCTTCTCATCGTCCTCCAGTAAGTCCTCCCTCGATTCTGCACTCTGACTCTTCCCCTGCTTGTTCGGATTCTCCTCCTAATACTTTGGCCATATATACCTCTGCTCAACCTCTTCTGGGCTACGATTCCCCTCCAGGTGTGAACAGCCCCTCTGGCACTTTACCTCTCCAGGTAGCATGTATCCAAGCTTTGGCATGCCTTTTCCTTTTACCTACCCTCCACCTTACCCCTACCCACATCCCACTGTCCCAGCACCTTCAGCTTTTGGACCACACTTACTTCCCCCTTCCGGGCCAATGTTTACACATCCGGGCACCCTTCCTCCTCTTCCTTCTCAACGAAAGTGGAAAGGCCATCCCTACACCTTGGTTCATCATGGACCCAACTATTCCTACATTGATTCCCCCATTCTCACCCAATCCAAAGGCTCCCAACCCAAGCCGGATAGGCCGCTTCACACTAAGAAACCTTGTTCGTGTTGTGATGTTTATGGTCATCCCACTCATGCTTGTCCCCAATTACCACCAATGAGGCAGCTATGGAAGTCTCAGACCACTATGCAGACACACCCATCTCCTCCTACTCTCCCTCCCCATCCAGACACCTCTCAACCCACTAGGTTTCCCGCTCCTTCCCCTCAACAAGGACTCGTGGCCACCCTGAAAACCTTCTCCTTATGGTTCCTCTGATCACCAGATCCTCATGATGGCCTCAGACCAATCTCTCACCGCCAATCCTTCCCTTCAAACTCAGCCTCCCGTTCCTTCTACCCCCGAGTTCCCCTCCTTGCCCCCCACTCAGCCTCTATGGACACCCAATGGTCCTTTACAAATCCCTCCACCCAAAGTTGAAGTTCACATCAAAATTCCTAAGGGTCCTTTACGCCGAAATGCTTCCTCTACTCAGATTGTCCTGGATGCTATCGACCCTACCGATGACTAGTTGATTGTTTTCAATCCCCATCAACTTGACCATCCCCCTCTTCCTACGTTGGTTTCTTTCCAAATCTCGGTCCAGAACCACAATGCCACTATTCCTCGATGTGTCATTTATGAGGGGGCATCTACCTGTGTCATGTCCACTTCGGTTTGGCAACAACTCAGATCTCCTGCGTTGGCTCCTTCCACAATCACCATTTGTGCGTGGGATGGCCATGCTTCCCAGCCCGTCGGCCTCTTCCGCCGCTGTCCTATTACTCTTGCCGGAAAAACTGTGTGTGTCGACATTGAAGTGATCAATGCCCCTCTCGACTACAACATCCTCTTGGGGCATAGTTACACCTATGCCATGTCCGTCATCCCATCCGCAGTTTACCGCATGATGTTCTTCCCGCATAACGGCAAAATCATCACCATCAACCAGTTATCGTATTGTACACCCAACTCCCAGATTTCCCCTGAGTCCTCTATTTCCACCGCGACTACGCCCCGTGCCTCTCCCGGCCTCTCCAAATACTCCTCCTTGCTTGGCATCTTTCTTGACTCACCTACCCTCTCTGACCCTAGCCTGGCGAGCGTTTGCATGATTCAATCATCTTGGGCTGACCTTACACAGCCCACTTTGGCTAGTCAGCAACCTCAAATTTCCCCTACTCCTCCGGCTCCTAGCCCTTCACCCCCGCTAACCAGTCTTTTTCCTTCAGAATCTCCTCTCCCTACTGGCACAATTCCGCCCGACTACAATCCCCTTGGCCCTGTTCCCCCTAGCCATTTTCCTGCTGGTCAGATTCCTTTTCTCGCTCCACCTCCCGGATCTTCCTTCGTCCATATCCTGGCTACCCTCTCCCTACCCAACTTGACCTTGGTTATACCCGTCTGGTACCTAAGCCCCCCTGCCCCTACCCTGCCTGGTCAACCCAAGCCCTATCTTGCTTTGACTCTGGTTCAACCAATACCCATGACCTCTTCCGCTGCTCCCACACCTCCGTCTCCTCACCCAACCCCTCCTCCTGTTACAACCATGTCCGGTAACAATAGCAAATCTCGCAGGGGGGCACCGAAGGACACGGTGGCGTCGAAAACTTCCACTCCTCCTTGCCTTCCAAAACATCCTATCCAGTGCACCTTGTGTGTCGTTGTTGGCCATGCCACCCATACTTGTCCTGAATTACCACACCTCAAAGCCGTGGTCAATGAAACGTTCCTAGAATCTGATATTCCCACAGTCCAGGTCCCTCTCCCTGGTTCCCTTCTGAAACTTAAACATTTGTGCACCAATCACCCTTGTTCTTTATGCGACTTCCATGGACATTATACCCACCTTTTCCCCTGTCTTGACGAGTATCGTGCTTCTTTGGCCGCTTACTGCAAATTCGAAGCCGTGCTTGCCCATCCTCATTTTTTAACCCCCGACCACACATCTACCCCTATTACCATTCCTCAGTCTGATACCGACATGACTGAACCTTCAGCCACTATTTCCTACCTTTCCTCCTCACCTCGTTTTCCAGCAACCGACCCCTTAGTCTCTGACCCCGCTGTCACCCCCCATAATGACACCAATGTAACCACCTCCCCTCAAAATCAGGTGTTTAATACTTCTACCTCCCCTGGATTTTCTTTACCATCCACTCTGACGAAGACATCATGGAAGCCATGACTGAACTCGACTTTCCGTGGGACGATATGCACCATCGTGCCTACTTTCTACCACATCAATCGCGTGACCAATACGCTATCAAAGCCAAAGAATTCATCCCCAATAAATTTTATTGGTTCAAAAACCCCATCCCTGCCCC